>LR738713.1:287722125-287740716 GCA_902687465.1 Secale cereale
CTCCAACGTATCTACTCTTCCAAACACTTTTGCCCTTGTTTTGGACTCTAACTTGCATGATTTCAATGGAACTAACCCAGACTGACGCTGTTTTCAGCAGAACTGCCATGGTGTTATTTATGTGCAGAAATAAAAGTTCTCGGAATGACCTGAAATTCAACGGAGAATTATTTTGAAATATAAAAAAAAAAATCTGCAGAAAGAACCAGACCAGGGGGCCCACACCCTGTCCACAAGGGTGGGGGCGCGCCCCCCTGCCTCGTGGGCCCCCTGTTGCTACACCGACGTCTTCCCCGACTCCATATATTCACTTTCGGGGAGAAAAAATCAGAGAGAAGGAATTATCGCGTTTTACGATACGGAGCCGCCACCAAGCCCTAATCTCTCTCGGGATGGCTGATCTGGAGTCCGTTCGGGGCTCCGGGGAGTGGAGATCGTCGCCATCGTCATCATCAACCTTCCTCCATCACTAATTCCATGATGCTCACCGCCGTGCATGAGTAATCCCATCGTAGGCTTGCTGGACGGTGATGGGTTGGATGAGATTTACCATGTAATTGAGTTTGTTTTGTTAGGGTTTGATCCCTAGTATCCACTCTGTTCTAAGATTGGTGTTGTTATGACTTTGCTATGCTTAATGCTTATCACTAGGGTTCGAGTGCCATGATTTCAGATATGAACCTATTATGTTTCCATGAATATATGTGTGTTCTTGATCCTATCTTGCAAGTCAATAGCACCTACTATGTGTTATGATCCGGCAACCCCGAAGTGACAATAGTCGGGACCACTCCCGGTGATGACCGTATTGAGGAGTTCATGTATTCACTATGTGTTAATGCTTTGGTCTGGTAGTCTATTAAAAGGAGGCCTTAATATCCCTTAGTTTCCATTAGGACCCCGCTGCCACGGGAGGGTAGGACAAAAGATGTCATGCAAGTTCTTTTCCATAAGCACGTATGACTATATTCGGAATACATGCCTACATTACATTGATGAACTGGAGCTAGTTCTGTGTCACCCTATGTTATAACTATTACATGAGGAATCGCATCCGACATAATTCTCCATCACCGATCCAATGCCTACGAGCTTTTCACATATTGCTTGTTGCTTATTTACTTTTCCGCTGCTATTGTTACAATCACTACAAAAACACTATCACTAATTTTGCTACCGTTATTGTTACTTCCATATTACCTTGCTAGTAAATTACCTTGCTGCAGATACTAAGTTTCCAGGTGTGGTTGAATTGACAACTCAGCTGCTAATACTTGAGAGTATTCTTTGGCTCCCCTTGTGTCAAATCAATAAATTTGGGTTGAATACTTTACCCTCAAAAACTGTTGCGATCCCCTACACTTGTGGGTTATCAAATCCCCTTTGCTTTTCTGCCAAAAACTAGAAGGAATAGATTGGTTCTTAGCTCAGTTAGTACTCATAGGGAGACTTGACTTCTAGAACTCCACATGCATATCCCCTGGTTGAGGTAGAGGGGCATCTTCCTCCTCCGAGATTGAATCATCAATCCTCATCGAATGGGCATCCTTCTCGTCATCTGTAGCCCAGCCATGAGAAGATAAGTCTCCATAGCACTTTGGGTCAGCAATGAGATGCGAAACATAGCTCTCTCCACCGGAGTCTTAAGATGACATATTTTCAGAACTGCGCACAAATAGCAAGAAAAGAAAATAGAAGATTTCTCCGCGATACGGTGGTCAACAGGTTTGGAGAGTATATAAATAATTTTTATCTTGGGAAACAAGCAAGCTATAGAAAAACGGAGTCCGGAAGGTACCCGAGGTGGGCACAACCGACCTAGGTGCGCCAGGCATGCCTGGCACGCCCTGGTGTCTTGTGCCCACCAGGTTGCGCTTCCCGGTAGTTTCTTATTTTCCTATTTTTGCAAATATTCCAAAAATGATAAAAAATATTTTTGCGGATTTTTTGGAGTCCGTTTACTTACCATATCATGTACCTCCTTATTTTGACGATTCTGGAGTGTTCCGGAAGGATTCTTTTATGTGTTCCTCTGGTGTTAGAGTTTGGATAATATTGCTTTCAACATTAATGGGCGTACCTGAGATATAATGCTTTATTTCTTGCCCGTTAACAACCTTTGGATTAGTTCCTTCGGAATTATTTATCCTGGTGGCTCCAGACCGACAGACCTCCTCGATAACATAGGGGCCTTCCCATTTAGAGAGGAGTTTGCCTGCAAAGAACCTGAAACGAGAGTTGTACAAAAGAACATATTCTCCGACTTTGAACTCACGCTTTTGGATTCTTTTATCATGCCATCTTTTTACTTTTTCTTTAAATAACTTGGCATTTTCATAACCTTGGGTTCTCCATTCATCTAATGAGCTAATATCAAATAACCTCTTTTCACTAGCAAGTTTGAAATCATAATTGAGTTCCTTGATTGCCCAAAAAGCTTTATGTTCTAACTCAAAAGGCAAATGACAAGCTTTACCATAAACCATTTTATAAGGAGACATACCCATAGGATTTTTATAAGCTGTTCTATAAGCCCAAAGTGCATCATCTAATTTCTTAGACCAATTCTTCCTAGACCTATTAACAGTCTTTTGAAAAAAATAATTTTATTTCTCTATTACTAAGCTCAACTTGACCACTAGACTAAGGATGATAAGGTGCTACAATTCTATGGTTAACATCATATTTAGCAAGCATTTTACGGAAAGCACCATGAATAAAGTGTGAACCACCATCGGTCATTAAATATCTAGGAACTCCAAACCTTAGGAAAATAACTTCCTTAAGCATTTTAATAGAGGTGTTGTGATCAGCACTACTGGTTGGAATAGCTTCTACCCATTTAGTAACATAATCAACAACAACCAAAATATGTGTATACCCATTAGAGGAAGGAAAATGTCCCATGTAATCAAATACCCAAACATCAAATGGTTCAATAGCAAGTGAATAATTCATAGGCATTTCTTGATGCTTAGCAATATTACAAATCCTTTGACATTCATCATAGGATGAGATGAACTTACGAGCATCCTTGAAGAGAGTATGTCAATAAAATCCAGACTACAATACCTTATGAGCAGTTCTATCTCGAGCATGATGTCCTCCATATGCTTCAGAGTGACACTTCTGAAGGATTTATCCCTGTTAAAGCTCTGGTACACAACGTCTAATAATACCATCTACTCCTTCTTTATAAAGATGTGGGTCATCCCAAAAGTAATGTCTTAAATCATAAAAGAAATCTTTCTTTTGTTAATAAGTGAAATTAGGTGGTAAATATTTAGCAACAATGTAATTAGCATAGTCAGCATACCAAGGAGTACTATTAGTAACATTTATTGCAACTAACTGCTCGTCAGGAAAACTATCATTAATAGGTAGTGGGTCATCAAGCACATTTTCAAGTCTAGATAAGTTATCAGCTACGGGATTCTCAGCTCCTTTTCTATCAGTGATATGCAAGTCAAATTCTTCTAGCAAGAGAACCCACCGAATAAGTCTAGGTTTAGCATCTTTCTTTTCCATAAGATATTTAATAGCATCATGGTCAGTGTGAACAGTTACTTTTGAATCAACAATGTATGATCTAAACTTGTCACAAGCAAACACAACTGCTAAGAATCCCTTTTCAGTGGTAGCATAATTCTGTTGAGCATTGTCTAGAGTTTTGCTAGCATAATGAATAACATTCAATTTCTTATCAAATCTTTGTCCTAGAACAGCACCAACAGCATAATCACTAGCATCACACATAATTTCGAAAGGTAAGTTCCAATTAGGTGGTTGAACTATAGGTGCAAAAATTAAAGCTTTCTTAAGTGTTTCAAAGGCCTCAAAGCAATCATCATCAAAAAACAAAAGAAACATCCTTTTGTAAAAGGTTAGTGAGAGGTATAGAAATTTTAGAAAAGTCTTTGATAAATCTCCTATAGAAGCCAGCATGTCCTAAGAAACTACGAATACCTTTGATATCCTTGGGACATGGCATTTTCTCAATTGCATCAACCTTAGCTTTGTCCACTTCAATACCCTTTTCGGAAATCTTATGACCCAAAACAATACATTCATTAACAATAAAGTGGCATTTTCCAATTTAAGACAAGACTCATTTGTTCACATCTCTGCAAAACTCGATCAAGATTGCTTAAACAATCAGCAAATGACTTCCCATATACGGAGAAATCATCCATGAAAACCTCTACAATATTTTCACAGAAGTCAAAAATATAGCAGTCATACATCTTTGAAAGGTAGCAGGTGCATTGCATAGACCAAAAGGCATATGTCTATAAGCATAAGTTCAAAGGGACTAGTAAAGGTAGTCTTTTCTTGATCAGGTTGAGAAATAGGTATTTGTGAAAAGCCAGAGTATCCATGAAGAAAGCAAAAGTGTGTGTGCTTTGATAATCTTTCTAACATTTAATCAATAAAAGGTAGAGGGTAATGATCTTTTCTAGTGGCTTTATTTAATTTTCTAAAATCAATAACCATTCTATAGCCTGTAACAATTCTTTGTGGAATAAGTTCATTCTTATCATTAGGAACAACAATAATGCCTCCCTTCTTAGGAACACAATGAACGGGACTTACCATCTACTATCAGCTATAGGGTAGATTATACCTGCTTCGAGAAGTTTTAATATTTCCGTTCTTACCACTTCTTTCATCTTTGTGTTTAACCGACGTTGATGATCGACAACGGGTTTAGCATCAGGTTCCATGTTAATATTATGCTGACACAGAGTGGGACTAATGCCCTTTAAATCATCAAGAGTATATCCAATAGCAGCTCGGTGCTTCCTTAGAACTTTCAATAATCTTTCTTCTTCATGTTCTGAAAGGTTAGCACTAATAATATCAGGATACATTTTCTTTTCATCAAGATAAGCATATTTCAAAGTGTCACACAATTGTTTTAATTCAAACATAGGATCACCTTTAGGTGGAGGAGGACCTCCAATAGTTTCAATAGGAAGATTGTGTTTAAGCAGAGGACATTGTTCAAAGAAAATATCATCTATTTCATTTCTTCCATGCATATGTAAATCATTCTCATGGTCTAGCAAATATTGTTCTAGAGTATTAGTAGGAGGCACAACAATAGAAGCAAGACCAATATTTTCATCTTTACTAGGCAATTCTTTTTCATGAAGTTTTCTATTAAACTTGGAGAAATTAAATTCATGAGATTCATTACCAAAACTAACACCGACAGTTTGTTTCTGGCAATTTATTTGAGCATTAACGGTGTTCAAGAAAGGTCTACCAAAGATAATGGGATAGAAGTCATCTTGTGGGGAACCAAGAACAAGGAAATCACTCGGGTATTTTATTTTCCCACACAAGACTTCAACATCTCTAACAATCCCAATTGGTGATATAATATCTCTATTAGCAAGTTTAATAGTGACATCAATGTCTTATATTTCTGCAGGTGCTATGTCATTCATAATTTCTTGGTATAAAGAGTAAGGGATAGCACTCACACTAGCACCTATGTAACATAAACCATGATAACAATGATCTCCTATTTTAACCGAGATAACATGCATGCCAACAACGGGTTTATGTTTACCCTTTTTATCAGATTTGGCAATTCTAGCAGCTTCTTCATTAAAGCAAATAACATGCCCATCTACATTTTCTTCCAAGAGATCCTTGACCATAGCAATATTAGGCTCTACTTTAATTTGTTCAGGTTTAGGTGTTCTAACATAACTTTTGCTAACCATAGTTGAAACTTTAGCATGTTCCTTTATCCTAACAGGGAAAGGTGGTTTTTCAATGTAAGCGGCAGGAACAACTGGATCAACATTATAAAGTATAGTTTCTTATTTAACGGGTACTGGTTCTTTAATTTATTCTTTAATAGGTGGGTGATATTTGAACCACTTCTCTTCGGGGAGATCAACATGAGCAGCAAAAGATTCACAAAAGGAAGCTACTATCTCAGAGTCAAGTCCATATTTAGTGCTAAACTTTGAAAAAGCATCAATATTCATAAAAGATTTAACACAATCATACTTAAGCTTAATACCTGACACTTTACCTTCGTCAAGTTCCCAATCTTTAGAGTTGCGTTTAATTCTTTCTAAAAGATCCCACCAGAATTCAATAGTTTTCTTCATAAAGGAGCCAGTACAAGAAGTATCAAGCATGGATTGATCATTACGAGAAAGCCGAGCATAAAAATTCCGAATAATAATTTCTCTTGAGAGCTCATGATTGGGGCATGAATATAACATTGACTTAAGCCTCCCCCAAGCTTGACCGATACTTTCTCCTTCACGAGGCCAAAAATTATATATATAATTCCGATCACGATGAACTAGATGCATAGGATTTTTTTTGTGAAACTCCATTTTCAATCGGTTCCAGTTCCAAGATCCAATATCATCGCATAGCATATACCATGCTAATGCTTTTTTCCTTCAAAGATAAAGGAAAAACCTTCTTCATAACGTTATCCCTGTGTAGACGTGCAAGCTTAAACAATCCACAAATTCGTTCCACATATATCAAGTGCATATCAGGATGTTCGATTCCATCTCCTGCATAAGGATTAGCTAGCAGTTGTTCTATCATACCCGAAGGAATTTAATATTCGATATTTTTCAGTAGGTGCAACGAGTTGAGGGGTAGCTAATTGTGGTTCCGGTCGAGGTGAAGATACCCCGAACAAACCCCTCAAAGGATTGTTCTCCATAGTAACAAGTGACACTAAATTTCAGAACACTATATGAATGTTTCCTTACCAATTTCCACTTACCAGAAGCGCTTCACTCCCCGGCAACGGTGCCAGAAAATTGTCTTGATGACCCACAAGTATAGGGGATCAATTGTAGCTCTTTTTGATAAGTAAGAGTGTCGAACCCAACGAGGAGCAGAAGGAACTGACAAGTATTTCTCAATAAGATAGTGTCTGCAAGTGATGAAATTGTAAGTAGCAGAGTAGTTTGATAGCAAGATAATTTTGTAACGAGCAAGTAACGATAATAGTAGAAAGTATGCAGCAAGATAGCCCAATCCTTTTGAGGTAAAGGACGGGCCAATAGGGTCTCTTATGATAAGCAAAGCATTCTTGAGGGTACACGGGATTTCATCTAGTCACTTTCACCACGTTCATGAGACCGGTTCCACCGACAGGCATGCAACTAGTTTTGCATAAAGGTGGCTGGCGGGTGTCTGTTTCTCCTACTTTAGTTGAATCGAATTTGACTGTGGTCGGTCCTTGTTGAAGGTTTAAACAACAAACTTGATAAATCGCCGTTGTGGTTTTTGTGCCGTAGGTAAGAACGATACTTGCTAGAAGCCCGTAGCAGCCATGTAATACTTGCAACAATAAAGTAGAGGACGTCTAACTTGTTTTTGCAGGGCATGTTGGGATGTTATATGGTCAAGACGTGATGAGTTATACATTATTGTATGAGATGATCATGTTTTGTAAGATATCTGACAACCGACAGGAGCCTTATGGTTGTCTCTTTATTGTATGAAATGCATACGCCATGTAAATCCTTTACTTTATCACTATGAGTTAGCGATAGTCGTAGAAGCAATAGTTGGCGAGATGACCATGATGACCCAAAAGTATAGGGGATCAATTGTAGCTCTTTTCGATAAGTAAGAGTGTCAAACCCAACGAGGAGCTGAAGGAACTGACAAGTGTTTCTCAGTAAGGTATTGTCTGCAAGTGCTGAAATTGTAAGTAGCTGAGTAGTTTGATAGCAAGATAATTTTGTAATGAGCAAGTAATGATAATAGTAGCAAGTATGCAGCAAGATAGCCCAATCCTTTTGAGGCAAAGGACAGGCCAAGAGGGTCTCTTATGATAAGAAAAGCATTCTTGAGGGTACACGGGATTTCATCTAGTCACTTTCATCATGTTGGTTTAATTTGTGTTCACTACTTTGATAATTCGATATGTGGGTGGATCGGTGCTTAGGTGTTGTTATTACTTGAACAAACCTCCTACTTATGATTAACCCTCCCACAAGCATCCTCAACTACGAGAAAAGTATTAAGAATAAATTCTAACCATAGCATTAAACTTTTGGATCCAATCGGTCCCTTACGGAATAGTGCATAAACTGGGGTTTAAGTTTCTATCACTCTCGTAACCCACCATCTAATTACTACTCCACAATGCATTCCCTTAGGTCCAAATATGGTGAAGTGTCATGCAGTCGACGTTCACATGACACCACTAAGGGAATCACAACGTACATACTATCAAAATATCGAACACATATCAAATTCACATGATTACTTGCAACATGGTTTCTCCTGTAACCTCAAGAACAAAGGTAACTACTCATAAGTGATGAGCATGCTCAAGATCAGAGAGGTAATATATAGCATAACGGATCTGAACATATAATCTTCCACCAAAGAAACCATATAGTAATCAACTACAAGATGTAATCAACACTACTAGTCACGCACAAGCAACAATCTATAGTTCCGGTAACAAGATTGATCACAAGAGATGAACTAGGGTTTGATATGAGATGGTGCTGTTGAATATGTTGATGAATATAACCCCCCCGAAGATGGTATAGTTGTTGGTGATGATGATGACGATGATTTCCCCCTCCGGGAGGGAAGTTCCCCCGGCGTAACCGCTCCGCCGGAGGGCAAAAGTGCTCCTGCCCAAGTTCCGCCTCGAGACGACGGCGTTCCGTCACGAAAGTATTCTCTCTAACTTTTCCAGGTGAAAATGACATATATATCAGAAGAGGGGCACTGGAGGTGGGCCGAGGTGAGCACAACCCACCAGGGCGCGTCTAGGGGCCCTGGCGCGCCCAGGTGGGTTGTGCCCACCTGGTGGGCCCCCTCAGGTGGTTATTATCTCCAGTATTTCTTAAATAATCCATAAAAAAATCTTCGTGAAGTTTCAGCTTGTTTGGAGTTGTGCAAAATAGGTGGCCTGGCGTAGCTTTTTCAGGTCCAGATTTCCAGTTGTCCGAATTCTCCCTCTTAGTGTATACCTTGCAAATTATGATAGAAAAGGCATTAAAATTACTCCAAAAATCATTATTATGCATAATAACAATATAAATAACAGCAAGAAAACATGATGCAAGATGGACGTATCAAACCACGATGCTACGATGGAGATCAAGGTGTCAAGCCGGTGAAGATGGAGATCATGACGGTGCTTTGGAGATAGAGATCAAAGGCACAATATGATGATGGCCATATCATGTCACATATTTTGATTACATGTGATGTTTATCTTTTTATGCATCTTATTTTGCTTAGTACGACGATAGCATTATAAGATGATCCCTTACTAAAATTTCAAGGTATAAATGTTCTCCTTGAGTATGCATCGTTGCTACAGTTCTTCGTGCTGGGACACCACGTGATGATCGGGTGTGATAGGCTCTACGTTCACATACAACGGGTGCAAGATAGTTTTGCACATGCGGAATACTCGGGTTAAACTTGACGAACCTAGCATGTACAGACATGGCCTCGGAACACTGGAGACCGGAATGTCAAACGTGAATCATATAGTAGATATGATCAACATAGAGATGTTCACCATTGATGACTACTCCATCTCACGTGATGATCAGACATGGTTTAGTTGATTTGGATATCATTAGATGACTTGAGGGATGTCAATCTAAGTGGGAGTTCTTAAGTAATATGATTAATTGAACTTGATTTATCATGAACTTAGTCCTGATAGTATTTGCAAATTATGTGGTAGATCAATAGCTCGCGATGTAGCTCCCTGTTTATTTTTGATATGTTCCTAGAGAAAAATAAGTTGAAAGATGATAGTAGCAATGATGCGGACTTGGTCCGTGATCTGAGGATTATCCTCATTGCTGCATAGAAGGATTATGTCCTTGATGCACCACTAGGTGACATACCTATTGCAGTTGCAGGAGCAGATGTAGACATTATGAACATTTGGCAAGCTCGATATGATGACTACTTAATAGTTTAGTGCACCATGCTTTACGGCTTAGAACCAGGACTTCAAAAACATTTTGAATGCCACAGAGCATATGAGATGTTCCAAGAGATGAAATTGGTATTTCACACTCATGCCCATGTTTGGAGGTATAAGACCTTTGACAAGTACTTTGCCTACAAGATGGAGGAGAATAGCTTGGCTAGTGAGCATGTGCTCATAATGTGTGAGTACTACAATCACTTGAATCAAGTGGGAGTTAATCTTCTAGATAAAATAGTGATTAACAGAGTTCTCTAGTCACTATCACCAAGCTACTAGAATTTTGTGATGAACTATAATATGCAAGGGATCACGAAAATGATTACCAAGCTCTTCGCGGTGATGAAAACTGCGAACGTAGAAATCAAGAAAAAGCATCAAGTATTGATGGTTAACAAGACCACTGGTTTCAAGAAAAAGGGCAAGGGAAAGAAAGTGAACTTCAAGAAGAATGACAAGCAAGTTGTCACTCCTGAGAAGAAGTGCAGATCTAGACCCAAGCCTGAAACCAAGTGCTTTTACTGCAAAAGGAAATGGTCACTGGAAGCGGAACTGGCCCAAATATTTGGTGGATAAGAAGGATGGCAAAGTGAACAAAGGCATATTTGATATACATGTTATTGATGTGTACCTTACTAGTGCTCGTAGTAGCCCCTGGGTATTTGATACTTGTTCGGTTGCTAAGATTAGTAACTCGAAACAGGAGTTGCAGAATAAACGGAGACTAGTTGAGGGTGTGGTGACGATGTGTGTTGGAAGTAGTTCCAAGATTGATATGATCATCATCGCACACTCCCTATACTTTCGGGGTTAGTGTTAAACCTAAATAAATTTTATTTGGTGTATGCGTTGAGCATGAACAAGATTGGATCGTGTTATTGCAATACGGTTATTCATTTGAGTTAGAGAATAATTGTTATTCTCTTTACATGAATAAAACCTTCTATGGTCATACACCCAAGGTGAATGGTTTATTGAATTCCAATCGTAGTAATACACATATTCATAATATTGAAGCCAAAAGATGCAGAATTGATAATGATAGTGCAACATACCTGTGGCACTGCCGTTTAGGTCATATTGGTGTAAAGTGCATGAAGAAACTCTATGTTGATGGACTTTTGGAATCACATGATTATGAATCATTTGATACTTGCGAACCATGCCTCATGGGCAAGATGACTAAAACTCCGTTCTCCAGAACAATGGAGCGAGCTAATGACTTATTGGAAATAATACACACCGATTTATGTGGTCCGATGAGTGTTGAAGCTCGTGGCGGGTATCGTTATTTTCTGACCTTCACGGATGATTTAAGCAGGTATGGGTATATCTACTTAATGAAACACAAGTCCGAAACATTTGAAAAGTTCAAAGAATTTCAGAGTGAAGTAAAGAATCATCGTAATAAGAAAATAAAGTTTCTATGATCTGATCGCAGAGGCGAATATTTGAGTTACGAGTTTGTCCTTCATTTAAAACAATGTGGAATAGTTTCACAACTCACGCCACCTAGAACACCACAGCGTAATGGTGTTTCCGAACATCGTAACCGTACTCTATTGGATATGGTGCGTTCTATGATGTCTCTTACCGTTTTGCCTATATCATTTTGGGGTTATGCATTAGAGAACAGTTGCATTCACGTTAATAGGGCACCGTCTAAATCCATTGAGATGACACCGTATGAACTATGGTTTGGCAAGAAACCTAAGTTGTCGTTTCTTAAAGTTTGGGGTTGCGATACTTATGTCAAAAGGCTTCAGCCTGATAAAGCTCGAACCTAAATCGGAGAAGTGCATCTTCATAGGATACCCAAAAGAAACTATTGGGTACACCTTCTACCACAAATCCGAAGGCAAGATCTTTGTTGCTAAGAATGGATCCTTTATAGAGAAGGAGTTACTCTCGAAAGAAGTGAGTGGGAGGAAAGTAGAACTTGATGAGGTAATTGTACCTTCTCTCGAATTGGAAAGTAGCTCATCACAAAAAATAGTTCTCGTGATTCCTACACCAACAATAGAGGAAGCTAATGATGATGATCATGAAACTTTAGATCAAGTTACTACCAAACTGCATAGGTCAACCAGAGCACGATCCGCAGCAGAGTGGTACGGTAATCCTGTTCTGGAAGTCATGTTACTAGACCATCGTGAACCTACAAACTATGAAGAAGCCATGATGAGACTAGATTCCGATAAATGGCTTGAGGCCATGAAATCTGAGATAGGATCCATGTATGAGAACAAAGTGTGGACTTTGGTAGACTTGCCCGATGATCGGCAAGCCATTCAGAATAAATGGATCTTCAAGAGGAAGACAGACACTGATACTAATATTACTATCTGTTGGGCAACGTAGTATTTCAAAAAAAATCCTACGATCATGCAAGATCTATCTAGGAGAAGCATAGCAACGAGCGGGGAGAGTGTGTCCATGGACCCCCGTAGACTGAAAGCGGAAGCGTTTAGTAACACGGTTGATGTAGTTGAACATCTTTGTAATCCAACCGAAGAAGTACCAAACGCACGGCACCTCCGTGATCTGCACACGTTCAGCTCGGTGATGTCCCTCAAACTCTTGATCCAGTTGAGGTCGAGGGAGAGTTCCGTCAGCACGACGATGTGGTGACGGTGTTGATGAAGTTGCCGACGCAGGGCTTCACCTAAGCACTGCGACAATATGACCGAGGTGTGTAACTGTGGAGGGGGGCACCGCACACGGCTAAGAAATCAACTTATGTCTATGGGGTGCCCCTCCCCACGTATATAAAGGAGGGAGAGAGGAGGAGGCTGGCCTACATGGGGCGCGCCAAGGGGGGGGAATCCTACTCCTAGTAGGAGTAGGTTTCCCCCCTTTCCTAGTCCAAGAAGGAGGAGAAGGAAGGAGGAAGGGGAGAGAAGGAAGGAGGGGGCACCGCCCCACCCCTTTTCTAGTTCGGACTAGGGGGGGGCGCGCCACCTCCTCGCCGTCCCTCTCTCCTCTAGGGCCCATGGTGGCCCATTAACCTCCTGGGGGGGTTCCGGTAACCCTCCTGCACTCCGGTTTTATTCAAAACTCTCCGGAACACTTCTGGTGTCCGAACAACATGGTCCAATATATCAATCTTTGTGTCTCAACCATTTCAAGACTCCTAGTCATGTCCGTGATCTCGTCCGAGTCTCCAAACAACCTTCAGTACATCAAAACACATAAACTCATAATACCGATCGTCATCGAACGTTAAGCGTGCGGACCCTACGGGTTCGAGAACTATGTAGACATGACCGAGACACATCTTCGGTCAATAACCAATAGCGGAACCTGGATGCTCATATTGGTTCCTACATATTCTATGAAGATTTTTATCGATCAAACCGCATAACAACATACGTTGTTCCCTTTGTCATCGGTATGTTGCCCGAGATTCGATCATCGGTATCATCATATCTAGTTCAATCTCGTTACCGGCATGTCTCTTTACTCGTTCCGTAATACAACATCTCATGACTAACTCATTAGTCGTTTGCTTGCAAGTCTTATTAGGATGTGTATTACCGAGAGGGCCAGAGATACCTCTCCGACACTCAGAGTGATAAATCCTATTCTCGATCTATGCCAACACCACAAACACTTTCGAAAACACCTGTAGAGCATCTTTATAATCACGCAATTACGTTGTGACGTTAGATAGCACACAAGGTGTTCCTCTGGTATTCGGGAGTTACATAATCTCATAGTCAGAGTAACATGTATAAGTCATGAAGAAAGCAATAGCAGTAAAACTAAACGATCATAGTGCTAAGCTAACGGACGGGTCTTGTCCATCACATCATTCTCCTAATGATGAGATCCTGTTGATCAATTGACAACACATGTCTATGGTTAGGAAACACAACCATCTTTGATTAACGAGCTAGTCTAGTAGAGGCATACTAGGGACACTTTGTTTTGTCTATGTATTCACACATGTATCAAGTTTCCGGTTAATACAATTCTAGCATGAACAAAAGACATTTATCATGATATATAAGGAAATATAAATAACAACTTTATTATTGCATCTAGGGCATATTTCCTTCAGTCTCCCACTTGCACTAGAGTCAATAATCTATATTACATAGTAATGATCCTAACACCCATGGAGTCTTGGTGCTGATCATGTTTTGCTCATGGAAGAGGCTTAGTCAACGGGTCTACGACATTCAGATTCGTATGTATTTTGCAAATCTCTATGTCTCCCTGCTTGACTAGATCGGGGATGGAGTTGTAGCGTCTCTTGATATGCTTGGTTCTCTTGTGAAACCTGGATTCCTTCGCCAAGGCTATTGCTCCAGTGTTGTCACAAAAGATTTCCATTGGACCCGATGCACTAGGTATTACACCTAGATCGGATATGAACTCCTTCGTCCAGACTCCTTCATTTGCTGCTTCTGAAGCAGCTATGTACTCCGCTTCACATGTAGATCCGGCCACGACGATCTGCTTGGAACTGCACCAATTGACAGCTCCACCGTTCAACAAAAATATGTATCTGGTTTGTGACTTAGAGTCATCCGGATCAGTGTCAAAGCTTGCATCGAAGTAAACATTTACAACGAGCTCTTTTTCACATCCATAAACGAGAAACGTATCCTTCGTCCTTTTCAAGTACTTCAGGATGTTCTTGACCGCTGTCCAATGATCCACTCTTGTATTACTTTGGTACCTCCCTACTAGACTTATAGAAAGGCACTCATCTGGTATGGTACACAACATTGCATACATGATAGAACCTATTGCTGAAGCATAGGGAATGACTTTCATTTTCTCTCTATCTTCTGCAGTGGTCGGGCATTGTGTCTTACTCAACTTCACACCTTGTAATACATGCAAGAACCCTTTCTTTGACTGATCCATTTTGAACTTCTTCAAAACTTTATCAAGGTATGTGCTTTGTGAAAGTCCAATTAAGCGTCTTGATCTATCTCTATAGATCTTGATGCCCAATATATAAGCAACTTCACCGATGTCTTTCATTGAAAAATTCTTATTCAAGTCTCCTTTTATGTCATCCAGAAATTCTACATCATTTCCAATCAATAATATGTCATCCACATATAATATCAGAAATTCTACAGAGCCCCCACTCAATTTCTTGTAAATACAAGCTTCTCCAAAAGTCTGTATAAACCCATATGCTTTGATCACCTCATCAAAGTGTATATTCCAACTCCGAGATGCTTGCACCAGTCGATAGATGGATCGCTGGAGCTTGCACACTTTGTTAGCACCTTTAGGATTGACAAAACCTTCTGGTTGCATCATATACAACTCGGCTTTGAGATATCCATTAAGGAATGCAGTTTTGACATCCATTTGCCAGATTTCATAATCATAAAATGCGGCAATTGCTAACATGATCCGGACAGACTTAAGCATCTCTAAGGGTGAGAAAGTTTCATCATAGTCAACTCCTTAAACTTATCGAAAACCTTTCGCAACAAGTCGAGCTTTGTAGACAGTAACGTTACCATCGACATCAGTCTTCCTCTTAAAGATCCATTTATTTTCAATGGCTTGCCGATCATCG
This sequence comes from Secale cereale, assembly GCA_902687465.1. NCBI lineage: Eukaryota > Viridiplantae > Streptophyta > Magnoliopsida > Poales > Poaceae > Secale > Secale cereale. Next base: position 287,737,653 of record LR738713.1, read on the forward strand.
GGCAAGTCAACCAAAGTCCACACTTTGTTCTCATACATGGATCCCATCTCATATTTCATGGCCTCAAGCCATTTTGCGGAATCTGGGCTCATCATCGCTTCCTCATAGTTCGCAGGTTCATCATGGTCTAGTAACATGACTTCTAGAATAGGGTTACCGTACCACTCTAGTGCGGAACATACTCTGGTTGAGCTACAAGGTTTAGTAGTAACTTGATATGAAGTTTCATGATCATCATCATTAGCTTCCTCACTGATTGGTGTAAGAATCACTGGAACTAGTTTCTGTGATGAACTACTTTCCAATTCGGGAGAAGGTACAATTACCACATCATGTTCTACTTTCCTCCCACACACTTATTTCGAGAGAAACTCCTTCTCTAGAAAGGATCCATTCTTAGCAATGAATATCTTGCCTTCAGATCTGTGATAGAAGGTCTACCCAACAGTTTCCTTTGGGTATCCTATGGAGACACATTTCTCCGACTTGGGTTCGAGCTTATCAGGTTGAAGCTTTTTAACATAAGCATCGCAGCCCCAAACTTTAAGAAATGACAACTTGGGTTTCTTGCCAAATCACAGTTCATAAGGCGTCGTCTCGATGGATTTAGATGGTGCCCTATTTAATGTGAATGCAGCTGTCTTTAAAGCATAACCCCAAAACGATAGTGGTAAATCGATAAGAGACATCATAGATCGCACCATATATCTAATAAAGTACGATTACGACGTTCGGACACACAATTACGTTGTGGTGTTCCAGGTGGCGTGAGTTGTGAAACTATTCCACATTGTTTCAAATGAAGACCAAACTCATAACTCAAATATTCGCCTCCGCGATTAGATCATAGAAACTTTATTTTCTTGGTATGATGATTCTCTACTTCACTCGGAAATTCTTTGAACTTTTCAAATGTTTCAACTTGTGCTTCATCAAGTAGATATACCCATATCTGCTCAAATCATCCGTGAAGGTCAGAAAATAACGATACTTGTCGCGAGCCTCAACACTCATTGGTCTGCATACATTAGTATGTATGATTTTCCAACAAGTCAGTTGCTCGCTCCATTGTTCCGGAGAACGGAGTTTTAGTCATCTTGCCCATGAGGCATGGTTCGCAAGCACCAAGTGATTCATAATCAAGATATTCCAAAAGTCCATCAGCATGGAGTTTCTTCATGCGCTTTACACTAATATGACCTAAACGGCAGTGCCACAAATAAGTTGCACTATCGTTATCAACTCTGCATCTTTTGGCTTCAATATTATGAATATTTGTATCACTACGATCGAGATCCAATAAAAATAGACCATTCATCAAGGGTGCATGACCATAAAAGATATTACTCATATAAATAGAACAACCATTATTCTCTAATTTAAATGAATAACCTTCTCGCAACAAATAAGATCCAGATATAATGTTCATGCTCAACGCGGCACCAAATAACAATTATTTAGGTCTAAAACTAATCCCGAAGGTAGATGTAGAGGTAGCGTGCCGACAACGATCACATCGACTTTGGAACCATTTCCCACGCGCATCGTCACCTCATCCTTAGCTAATCTTCGTTTAATCCGTAGCCCCTGTTTCGAGTTACAAATATTAGCAACCGAACCAGTATCAAATACCCAGGTGCTACCATGAGCATTAGTAAGGTACACATCGATAACATGTATATCAAATATACCTTTGTTCACTTTGCCATCCTTCTTATCCACCAAATACTCGGGGCAGTTCCCCTTCCAGTGTCCAGTACCTTTGTAGTAGAAGCACTCAGTTTCACGCTTGGCTCCAGACTAGAGTTTCTTTGCGGGAGTAGCAATTGGCTTGCTATTCTTCTTGAAGTTCCCCTTCTTTGCCTTGCCCCTTTTCTTGAAACTAGTGGTCTTGTTAACCATCAACACTTGACGCTCCTTTTTTATTTCTACCTCCGCAGCCTTGTGCATAGCGAAGAGCTCAGGAATTGTCTTATGCATCCCTTGCATATTATAGTTCATCATGAAGCCTTTATAGCTTGGTGGCAGTGATTGAAGAACTCTATCAATAACACTATCTTCATCAACTTTGCATCCAAGTTGAGTCATGTGATTGTAGTACCCAGACATTCTGAGTAAGTGTTCACTGATAGAACTGTTCTCCTCCATCTTGCAGCTATAGAACTTATTGGAGACTTCATATCTCTCAATTCGGTCATTTGCTTGAAATATTAAGTTCAACTCTTGGAACATCTCATATGCTCCATGACGTTTAAAACGTCTTTGAAGTCCCGATTCTAAGCCGGAAAGCATGGCACACTAAACTATCCAGTAGTCATCAGAACGAGCTTGCCAGACGTTCATAACGTCAGGAGTTGCTTCTGCAGTAGGCATGTCACCTAGCGGTGCTTCAAGGACATAATTGTTCTGTGCAGCAATGAGGATAATCCTCAAGTTACGGACCCAGTCCGTGTAGTTGCTACAATCATCTTTCAACTTAGCTTTCTCTAGAAACGCATTAAAATTCAAGGGAACGGTAGCACGGGCCATTGATCTACAACAATATAGATATGCAAAAAAACATCAGGACTAAGTTCATGATAAATTAAAGTTCAATTAATAATATTACTAAAGAACTCCCACTTAGATAGACATCCCTCTAGTCATCTAAATGATCACGTGATCCAAATCAACTAAACCATGTCCGGTCATCACGAGAGGGGGAGTAGTTTTCAATGGTGAACATCTTATGTTGATCATATCTACTATATGATTCACGTTCGACCTTTCGGTCTCCAGTGTTCCGAGGCCATGTCTGTACATGCTAGGCTCGTCAAGTTTAACACGAGTATTCTGCATGTGCAAAACTGTCTTACACCCGTTGTATTGGAACTTAGAGCTTATCACACCCGATCATCACGTGGTGTCTCGGCACGACGAACAGTCGCAACGGTGCATACTCAGAAGAACACTTGTACCTTGAAAATTTGTAAGGGGTCATCTTATAATGCTACCGACGTACTAAGCAAAATAAGATGCATAATAAGATAAACATCACATGCAATCAAAATATGTGACATGATAT
>LR738713.1:287740726-287783917 GCA_902687465.1 Secale cereale
GTCCGGTCATCACGAGAGGGGGAGTAGTTTTCAATGGTGAACATCTTATGTTGATCATATCTACTATATGATTCACGTTCGACCTTTCGGTCTCCAGTGTTCCGAGGCCATGTCTGTACATGCTAGGCTCGTCAAGTTTAACACGAGTATTCTGCATGTGCAAAACTGTCTTACACCCGTTGTATTGGAACGTAGAGCTTATCACACCCGATCATCACGTGGTGTCTCGGCACGACGAACAGTCGCAACGGTGCATACTCAGAAGAACACTTGTACCTTGAAAATTTGTAAGGGGTCATCTTATAATGCTACCGACGTACTAAGCAAAATAAGATGCATAATAAGATAAACATCACATGCAATCAAAATATGTGACATGATATGGTCATCATCATCTTGTGCTTTTGATCTCCATCTCCAAAGAATCGTCATGATCTCCATCGTCACCGGCTTGACACCATGATCTTCATCGTAGCGTCGTGGTCGTCTCGCCAACTATTGCTACTACTATTATCGCTAACTCATAGTGATAAAGTAAAGCAATTACATGGCTTTCGCAATTCATACAATAAAGAGACAACCATAAGGTTCCTGTCGGTTGCTGATAATTTACAAAACATGATCATCTCATACAATAACCTATAACTCATCACGTCTTGACCATATCACATCACAACATACCCTGCAAAAACAAGTTAGACGTCCTCTACTTTGTTGTTACAAGTTTTACGTAGCTGCTACGGGCTTAGCAAGAATCGTTCTTACCTACGCATCAAAACCACAACGATTTTTCGTCAAGTGTGCTATTTTAACCTTCATAAGGACCGGGCGCAGTCACACCCGATTAAACTAAAGTTGGAGAAACAGACACCCACTAGCCACCTTTGTGTGAAGCACGACGATAGAACCAGTCTCATGAACGCGGTCATGTAATGTCGGTCTGGGCCGCTTCATCCAACAATACCGCCGAATCAAAGTATGACATGCTGGTAAGCAGTATGACAATTATCGCCCACAACTCATTGTGTTCTACTCATGCATATCATCTACGCATAGACCTGGCTCATGATGCCACTGTTGCGGAACGTAGTATTTCAAAAAAAAATCCTACGATCACGCAAGATCTATCTAGGAGAAGCATAGCAATGAGTGGGGAGCGTGTGTCAATGTACCCTTGTAGACCGAAAGCGGAAGCGTTTAGTAACGCGGTTGATGTAGTCGAATGTCTTCGGGATCCAACCGATCAAGTACCGAACGCACGGCACCTCCGCGATCTGCACACGTTCAGCTCGGTGACGTCCCTCGAACTCTTGATCCAATTGAGTCCGAGGGAGAGTTTCGTAAGCACGACGGCGTGGTGACGGTGTTGATGAAGTTACCGACGCAGGGCTTCACCTAAGCACTGCAACAATATGACCGAGGTGTGTAACAGTGGAGGGGGGCGCCGCACACGGGGAAGAAATCAACTTGTGTGTCTATGGGGTGCCTGTCGGTGTCAAAACCGGTGGATCTCGGTAGGGGGTCCCGAACTATGCGTTTGAGGATTGATGGTAACAGGAGGCTGGGGACACGATGTTTACCCAGGTCCAGGCACTCTTGATCGAGGTAATACCCTACTTCTTGCTATATTAATATGGATGAATATGAATACAAGAGTTGATCTACCTCGAGATCATAATGGCTAAACCCTAAGTCTAGCCTATGAGGATATTATGATTCTTCTAGCCTCTACGGACCAAACCCTCTGGTTTATATACACATCGGGGCCGAGGGTTTGTACATGCCATCTTGCAGAGGAAGGAAAATCTACACCCGAGCCTAAAACTTGCCATTACAGGAATACGGGAGTTCTATCCAGATACGAGAGATGATCTTCTATAATAATCTTCACGGCCCACCAGTCCGGCCCACCAGGAGTTTGTCCGGCCACATGAGGACCCCCCGATCCAGGACTCCCTCAGTAGCCCCTGAACCTGTCTTCGATGACGATGAGCTCGGCTTCCGTATTGTCTTCGGCATTCCAAGGCGGGTTCCTTCTTCCGAATATATCTTCTGCAAAAAGGTGTATTGTGTTCGGCTTTGCGAGATCAGTACAACCCTTAGCCTCGAAGGGAAGGCTTTTAAAAGAAAATGAATAGTGTGTCTCTACTGACAACTTTTGGGTGAAGCGTCGCGTACTCGCGTCCAACCCACTAACACATCGAACCGTTTTATTTGGTCCTAGTTTCGCGGTTCGAGGTATATTCTCATTGACACGTCCCATTAGAATAGAGATCATGCCCGCTTATCGTGGGATCCTTATCAATGTGACGTGAGCACCCACCCCGTGCATTACGCACGATTGCTTTGGGAATCGGCGAGATTTATGGCTAAAGTGAGGGGACGTTCTGTATTCGCAGCGTTATAAAAGGACGCCGATCCCTTTCATCAGCCCCACGCCTTCCTCAAGCTCGAGCTCTCCAATCTCCCTTGCCCCCGTATCCTCATCTGCGCCCACCGCTCCTCATTACTCAACCACTACTCCTTTCCCCATCTATGGTTGGATCCGGTGCCAGAGGAAAGTGGGAGGCTTCCACGGTCATCGAAAAGACCGTGGAGGATCTACGGAGCGCGGGGTACCTCGCCGGCCACATTGCACACCGAGTCCCCCCTAAGGGCCAGGTGATTCTCGTCCCAAAGGCGGGTGAGAGGGTAGTTTTTACCTCTCACATTATTAGGGGGCTAGGGTTTCCACTCAACCCATTTGTTCAGGGTCTTTTGTTCTTCTACGGGCTAGATTTCCATGATCTAGCCCAAACTCGATCCTTCACATATCCACTTTCATAGTGGTGTGTGAAGCCTTTCTCCGCATACCCCCACACTTCGGCATGTGGCTTAAGACCTTCAACGTGAAGCTGAAGGTGGTGGACGGGAAACACGCGGAGTGCGGGGGTGCTATGATTAGCAAGCTCCCGAATGCAACTTGGCCCAAGGGCTCGTTCGTGGCGACGAACAAGGTCTGGTAGTAGGAATGGTTCTACATCACCGAACCCCGCGACACCAAGTGGGCGGCGAAACCTGCTTTCAGATATGGACCCTCAGTGAGGTTGACCTCCTGGACCAAAAAGGGTCTGGACTGGGGCTCGCATACTGAGGTGACGACTCTCGTGAGCCATGTGTCAGGCATGATCTCAAAAGGGCACCTTCTCTCCTCCGTGGTCTAGGTGACACTGTCCCGGCTTGTCCTCCCTTGCCAAAGCCGGGACTCCTCCCTATGGGAGTTCAATCCGGCGGGAAACAAGCCATAGAAGCATCTCTTCGGCTCTACGCACAAGGAGATCTGGAAGCATATCTTCAAGAGCCAGAAGGAGTGGCCCGAAGAGACCGAGGATGCGGGCTTCAGCTTTGTGGTCTCCGCCCCAGAGGTAATAGGATTCCTTGCCGAACACATACCTTCTCCCATATTTGACGATAATAGGAATTGGAATTTTTACGTGATATATAGGGCTGGACGAAGAAGGCGACCCAGATTAAGTGTCCGGCGCCTTTGCACGAAGAGCTAGCACTGCCTCTACTAACGGCGATGCTGGTTCCGACGCCATACAAGGCACCGACCAAGAATCCCAAGAAGACAAAGGGCAAGGGGACTGGAGATAGTCCCCGTCCCTCGGGCAATAAACCCGAGGACCTCCATATCCTCTCCTCTGACGAGGCAGAGGAAGATGATGAGGAGGAAGAGGAGGAAGAAGTGCCCCCTGCGCAAGGCATGGGGAAGAAGAGGGGGGCCACCGCTGACGCGGGTACGGCCGTGCCCCGGAGGAAACTGAACCTCGGAGCTAGTTCGGATTCGTCCGAACATAGCTTTGTGGTGAAGCCCAGGAAGAAATCCCTGCCCGAATCGTAAGTCAATTTGGATTCAATTGTTGCACCTTTGTTTATTCAGTATTTTTGATACTCTGCTTAATAATTTTCTCCTGGTGACCTACATCCTTCCCGGAGGACTCCCTGATGCTTCCTTATCGGAGGGGAACTCTCTGGCACCTGGAGATACAGAGAGTGACCCGCTAATCCGGGCTCCATCGCTCGTGATCGGCGGGGACACCGAAGTGTCATCCCAGCGGGTATCCTCTGCCCTAGGAGACTTGGGCGGGGCAAAAGACAAGGCGGCCGGGGGTAATACCTCGGCGGCCGCTGACCATGGGGAGATGGCCCCCATGGAGACCGAAGACGTGGGGCCCAATCAATCCGGGGTCCCACCGAATACTATCCCGGAGCCCAGTGCGGCTCCAGGGTCCGAAGACCCAACTCCTCAAGCTGAGGAGGATATAGCGGCGCCCGGAGTCGATCCGGAGGCGCCGGACTCTATGATGGGGGCGTTGCAAAGCGCTTCCATCGTGGAGGAGCACCGCACCGTGATTGGTGCGGTGATGAACAAGATTCAGTCCGTCAAGGGCGGACTGAATGAAGCCTTCAACAGCCTGTTAACAGGCTTTGAGGTAAGCAATGTAATGCTTTTAAGAAATTTTATTTGTTTTAAATACACATATATGACCAGTAGGCCCTCATGCTTTGTGTGATTCTAAAAAGAATCAGACAAAGTATCCATAGCATAGCATTCTTATAGAGCCGAACTGTTTGTGCAGGCTTCACTAGTTGCGGCAACTGCGCGAGATGCAGAGGTTGCCGAACTAAATCGGAAGCTCCTTTTGGCCAACGCGGACCTCGACCGCGTCAATCAGCGTTTAGATGAAACGCGGGGTATGCGGCCTTAAAATGCCAATAAGACGTAATTAATTGAATATGTTAACAAACTCTAATGTTGTATTCTATTTTACACAATTGGCGCCACTGAGCTCGAGGCCCTCAAGGGCGAGGTTGCCAAGGCCAAGAAAGAGGCCTAGGCAAACAAGACGACCGCTGACAAAGCGGCTGCCGACTTGGAGGCCGAAAAGGCCAAGTGCAAGAAGCACAAATCTCGTGTGTCTGAAGTCGAGGTCGAGCTCCAAGATGCCATCCGTAAATGTGAGGCATTGGAGAAGAAGACTTCGGAGCAGGCGACCGAGCTGTCTGCGGCAGTGAAATCTGCTCAGGATGCGCGAGGCGAGTCACGCAGCGCTCGTCAAGAAATCGAGCAGGCACGACAAATAGCATCTGGTAAGATATTTCTCTTGCAGAGCATCTTCGGAGGGCAGAAGTATATTGGGATGACACGATTGTGGAGTTCTCCAGGCGTTTTTGCTGATCTTCCGAAGAGCAGCGCAGATGCCGCTCAATACTTCTGAGCCCAGGAGGGGAACGACACGAAGAAATAGTTCTGGTCGCAGTTCTATGCGCCACAACATCCAATGCCCCTCAGTGACCAGATGAAGAAGCTGGTCGAGCTACACAACATGGCCGGTTCGGCCATGAAGGACTTGATAGTCCGGCTATGGCCCGCTGATCCAATCCCAAGTAGTTACTTCAGATTGGTGAAGCGGCTCGTCGAGGCGAGTCCACGGGTTGACACACTAACGCGTCCGGCCTGCATAGATGGTGCTCGGATGGCCTTCGCTCGTGTCAAAGTGCACTGGGCGAAGATGAACGCAGTGCATATAGCTACTGCTGGCCCGCCCGCGGGCAAGGAGCACCGCAAGCCAGAGAAGTACATTGAGGACGTCATCGACGGCGCCCGCCTTATAGAAGGCTAGTGTTTGAAGAGTGTTGTCTTCGAGTGATTATATCCGGATGTAAAGACTATGCTTATGAACCCGATGTATATAACTTTTGTGTTGTTTATAATATCAACATCTTTTTACCTCCTCTGTGACTGTTTATCTAAATCTGAAAGTTTCGAGTCGTCGGCTTCAGCCCCTAGGTACATAGTACTGGGGTGTTCGGTCATATGCAAATGCACTCTTTATCCAACGTCTTGGTCCGTATAGGAGGTGTATGCGGAGCGAACCAGGCAAGCAGACTATGCGGCGTTATTGCTTTCACTTAGTTTTAGGAGTTTGACATGTGGGGCTAGGTACTAGCCCCTGGTGCGAATATAATATTCCTTGCTTTAAGGTATTCAATTGCACCTGGCAGGGCGAAGAACCAGCCCTTCGTATAACACGGGGTAGATCTCTATCGATCGTAGTATAAAACTAAGTCACCAGATTGCAGACTAGGTTCTCGCTTATCATGACAGTCATTTTTCGGCTTTCTCTACGGAGGTACTTGACCGAACTAGCCAGAAATACAATTGCAGTAGTTCTCCCTTTACACCCTAGCCTAACAATCGGGAACGTAGGGGTAAGCACAGGAGCCGGGCAACCCAACTATTGACCCAAGACATGATTTGGAACTGATGCATATAAGGCAAACATTCAGGACGCCGAACACTCCCTATAGGTGTTCGGTCTTTTCAACATATACCGGGCTGAATACAACCCCTGGTATTTAGACCCTTATTGACAAGGCACATATGTCAATCAGATGTGGGAAAAGAACATTTATGATGAGTGAATCAAACTCTGAACGTAATGTGAATCAAGCTGCTCTATTAATATCCCTTCATAGAGCGGCGCGCCGCAAACTTACATACAATGCCGAAAACCTTTTTGGAAATTTGACATGCCAAAAAGTTATATAACCAGAAAGAGAAAAAAAGGTTTACACAGGGTCTTAATCTAAAAAGAAACCTTAGTGCGGGTCCCTGCTGCACGTTGATACGTCTCTAATGTATCTATAATTTTTTATTGTTCCATGCTATTATTTATGAAGTCTTGGATGTTTAATGGGCTTTATCTTACACTTTTATGTCATTTTTGGGACTAACCTACTAACCCAAAGGCCCAGTCCAGATTGCTATTTTTTTGCCTGTTTCACGGTTTTGCAGAAAAAGAATATCAAACGGAATGAAACCTTCGCAAGAAATATTTTTGGAGAAAATCATGCACAGGGTACTTGAGAACCACGTCAGGGGAGCCTCGAGGTCTCCACGAGGGTGGGGGCACGCCCCCTACCTCGTGGGCCCCTCGAGCACCCCCCGGTGTCATCCGTCCTCCTATATAAGTCTACGTACGCCGAAACCTTCGACAACAGAGAGAAACCCCTAATTCCACCGCAGTAACCTTCTGTTCCCGTGAGATCCCATCTTGGAGCCTGTTCCGGAGCTCCACCGGAGAGGGATCCATCACGGAGTTCTTCATCATCATCATCATCGCCCTCACCATGAGTTGTGAGTAGTTTACCACAGACCTTCGGGTCCATAGCTAGTATCTAGATGGCTTCTTCTCTCTCTGTGGATCTCAATACAAAGTTCTCCTCGGTCTTCGAGGAGATCTATTCAATGTAATCTCTTTTTGCGGTGTGTTTGTCGAGATCCGATGAATTGTGTGTTTATGATCAAGATTATCTATGAGAAATATTTGGTTCTTCTCTGAACTTTTTATGTGTGCTTATAATATCCTTGCAAGTCTCTTCGAATTATTGGTTTGGTTTGGCCTACTAGATCTATAGTTCTTGTAATGGGAGAAGTGCTTGCCTTTGGGTCCAATCTTGCTGTGTCCTTTCCCAGTGACAGTAGGGGCAGCAAGGCATGTATTGTATTGTTGCCATCGAGGATAAAAAGATGGGGTTTATATCATATTGCTTGAGTTTATCCCTCTACATCATGTCATCTTTCTTAAGGCGTTACTCTATTCTTATGAACTCAATACACTAGATGCATGCTGGATAGCGGTCGGTGTGTGGAGTAATAGTAGTAGATGCAGAATCGTTTCGTTCTACTTGTCTCAGACGTGATGCCTATATACAATGATCATGCCTAGATAGTCTCATAATTATTCGCTTTTCTATCAATTGCTTGACAGTAATTTGTTTACCCACCGTAGAATATCGCTATCATGAGAGAAGCCACTAGAGAACACTATGGACCCCGGGTCTATTCTCAACATATCACTCTACATCTACTTTACTTTTACCGCTTTTATTTTCTGTTCTTATAAACAAAAATACAAAAAACATAAACTATCATCTCTATCAGATCTCACTTTCATAAGTGACCGTAAAGGGATTGACAACCCCTTATCGCATTGGCTGCGAAGTTCTTATTTGTTTGTGCAGGTGCGAGGGACTCGCGCGTGGTCTCCTACTGGATTGATACCTTGGTTCTCAAGAACTGAGGGAAATCCTTACGCTACTATGCTGAATCTCCCTTTCCTCTTCGAGGGAATACAACGCAAGCTCAAGAAGTAGCAAGAAGAATTTCTGGCGCCGTTGCCGGGGAGGCTTACGCAAACATCATTTACCAAGTACCTATCACAAACCCTTATCCTTCGCATTACATTTATTTGCCTCTCGTTTTCCTCTCCCCCACTTCACCCTTGTCGTTTTATTTTCCCTTCTTCCGTTGTGTGTTTATCGTCCGCTTTCTTCTTGTTTGCTTGTGTGCTGCTTGCTTGCCTGATTTCCCTCATGTCTGAGATGGGGGACGACTTTATCAAGAAGGGTAGTAATGTCGAGGGCAACGTCAATGTTGACCCCCCGGATGAAGCTACCACTTTACATATTAAGAAGTTCCGGGTTGGTAGTGGTAATATCATTGGAAAAGGAGTTCTTCAAGACTTCTTTACTTGTGTCGGTGCTTTGCCCACTATGAGTGGCTCTATTCTTCACAGAACTAGTAGCCTTGCAGATGATGTATCCATGCTTATAGTAGAAACTGAAAGGCAATTCCTCCATATGCATCCCTGTATTCAGAGAATCTTTTTGGAATTTTCCAATATTGAGCATTCTTCTGTTAAGCGTGCAGCTAGTATCTTTTTGGCTCATGAATTTAGATTTATCATGAAAGAGGCCAAATAAATCTTTGCTTATTACGGAGTAGATGTCGGTCGACCTCCCATAGATGCTATCTTGTTCAATCAAGAAGACATAATGCGGATGCGATCTCCTGATCATGTTGCTTTTAATGAAAACCTTAGAAAAAAGGTTCCTATTGAGATCTTGATTGATAGAATTTATGAGATGAATGATGATTTTGCTGTTCAAAACAATGGGTTAGGCTTCTCCTTGAGCGAAGGCTTATGACCTTCTGCCAAAAGAATGCCTATAATGATGAATTGGTTGTCCACTACAAAGGGCCAAAAGAGGAACCTATTCCTCATGAGATTGATGTAGGGGACTTTTGTCCCATTAAATTTAGCCATGTTGATTACTTTTGCTTGCCACAAAGGAAGCTTGCTGCTGAACGTAGGGAATATGAGATGAGCTTTCGCGACATATCGTATCATTATGGCATTCCCTAGATCTATCTTGTATCGTGCCTAGCTAGGGGCGTAAAACGATAGCGCTTGTTGGGAGGAAACCCAATTTTATATGTTTTGTTTTTGTTGCTGTTAGGGAATAAATATTGCATCTAGCCTCTGTTTAGATGTGGTTTCATGTTTTGTTTAGTGTTTGTGCCAAGTAGAACCTTTGGGAAGATGTGTGTGAAGTTTATGTGATCTTGCTGTGAAAAACAGAATCGTTAGCGCTCACTAGAATGGTCGTCGGATTTTACTGGAGCGTGCTATTTAGTTGATTATTTTTGCAGATGATTAATAGATAAATTCCTCACATTTACCAATTTAGTTTGAATTTTTTGGAGTTACAGAAGTATGCGAAACCTGCAGATTACTACAGACTGTTATGTTTTTAACAGATTCTGTTTTTCGTGTGTTGAGTAATATTTGGAGGTATGAACCATAGAGAAGTTGGAATACATTAGGTTTAACACCAATCTAAACAAAGAATGAATTCATTGCAGTACCTTTGAGTAGTGGTTTGCTTGCTTATACTAACGGAGCTCACGAGAATTTTTGTCTAAGTTGTGTTGTGAAGTTTTCAAGTTTTGAGTATTGCTTTGATGGACTATGGAACAAAGAGTAGCAAAGGCCTAAGCTTGGGGATGCCCATGGCACCCCAAGTAAATTCAAGGATAATCAAAAGCCAAAGCTTGGGGATGCCCCGGGAAGGCATCCCCTCTTTCGTCTTCATCCATCGGTAACTATAGTTGGAGCTATATTTTTATTCACCACATGATATGTGTTTTGCTTGGAGCGTCTTGTATAATTTAAGACTTTGCTTGTTAGTTTGTCACAATTATCCTTGCTGGACACGCCTATTTGAGAGAGTTAAATATGGCCTAGAAATTGTTAGAACACTATGTGTGCTTCACTTATATCTTTTGAGTTGAATAGTTTTTGCTCTAGTGCTTCACTTACATCTTTTAGAGCACGGTGGTGGTTATATTTTGTAGAAATTGTTGAACTCTCATGCTTCACTTATATCTATTTGAGAGTCTATTAAAACAGCATGGTAATGTGTTTAGGCTAAAAAACTAGTCTTCACATGGTAGACATCCAATGTCAATGTAGTAGAAATTTTCACACTAAGTGCATTGAATAAAATGAGATGTTGGATGTTTGATAATCGTTTTAAGATATGAGGATAGTGATATTAGAGTCATGCTAGTGGAGTTATTATGAAATTGAGAAATACTTGTGTTAAGGTTAGTGATTCCCGTAGCATGCACGTATGGTGAACCGCTATGTGACGAAGTTAGAGCATGAGGTGTAAAGTGCCAACCTTTGTGTGGAGGTCGGGGGCGCGCGATGGTTAACTCCTACCAACCTCCCCCCTAGGAGCATGCGTTGATTGCTTTGTTTTGATGACTCGTTGATTTTTGCAATAAGTATATGAGTTCTTATGGCTAATGTTGAGTCCATGGATTATACGCACTCTCACCCTTCCACCATTGCTAGCCTCTCTTGTACCGCGCAACTTTCGCCGGTACCATAAGCCCACTATATATCCTTCCTCAAAACAGCCACCATATTATTCCTCAAAACAGCCACCATACCTACCTATCATGGCATTTCCATAGCCATTCCGAGATATATTGCCATGCAACTTTCCACCGTTCCGTTCATATGACACGCATCATATTGTCATATTGCCATGCATGATCATGTAGTTGACATCGTATTTGTGGCAAAGCCACCATGCATAATATTTCATACATGTCACTCTTGATTCATTGCACATCCCGGTACACCACCGGAGGCGTTCATATAGAGTCATACTTTGTTGTAGTATCGAGTTGTAATATCGAGTTGTAATGAAAGTGTGATGATCATCATTATTAGAGCATTGTCCCATGGGAGGAAAGGCTAAATCTATAAAGCCCCTCCGCAAAAAAAGGAAAGGCCAAAGAAAAAAGAAAGGCCCAAAAAAAGGGACAATTGCTACTATCTTTTTTTCCACACTTGTTCTTCAAAGTAGCACCATGTTCTTCATTGTAGAGAGTCTCATGCTTAGTCACTTTATATACTAGTGGGAATTTTTCGTTATAGAACTTGGCTTGTATATTCCAACGATGGGCTTCCTCAAATGCCCTAGGTCTTCGTGAGCAAGCAAGTTGGATGCACACCCACTAGTTTCTTTTTGTTGAGCTTTCATTCATATTTAGCTCTAGTGCATCCGTTGCATGGCAATCCCTACTCACTCACATTGATATCTATTGATGGGCATCTCCATAGCCCGTTGATACGCCTAGTTGATGTGAGACTATCTCCCTTCTTTTTGTCTTCTCCACAACCACCTCTATTCCACCCATAGTGCTATGTCCATGGCTCACGCTCATGTATTGCGTGAAAGTTGAAAGGTTTGAAAGAATAGAGTATGAAAACAAGTGCTTGGCTGAAATCGGGGTTGTGCATGATATGAATATTTTGTGTGATGAAGAGGGAGCATAGCCAGACTATATGATTTTGTAGGGATAACTTTATTTAGCCATAGTATTTTGAGAAGACATGATTGCTTTGTTAGTATGCTTGAAGTATTGTTATTTCTTATGTCAATATAGACTTTTGTTTTGAATCTTTTAGATCTGAACATTCATGCCACAATTAAGAGAATTACATTGAAAAACTATATTGGTTAGCATTCCACATCAAAAATTCTTTCTTTATCATTTACCTACTCGAGGACGAGAAGGAATTAAGCTTGGGGATGCTTGATACGTCTCCAACGTATCTATAATTTTTTATTGTTCCATGCTATTATTTATGAAGTCTTGGATGTTTAATGGGCTTTATCTTACACTTTTATATCATTTTTTGGACTAACCTACTAACCCAAAGGCCCAGTCCAGATTGTTGTTTTTTGCTTGTTTCAGGGTTTTGCAGAAAAATAATATCAAACGGGGTCCAAACGGAATGAAACCTTCGCGAGAGATATTTTTGGAGAAAATTACGGACAGGGGACTTGAGAACCACCTCAGGGGAGCCTTGGGGGTCCACGAGGGTGGGGGGCGCGCCCCCCTTCCCAGGGCATCCCCCTGCCTCATGGGCCCCTCGAGCACCCCCGGTGTCCTCCTTCCTCCTATATAAGTCTACGTACCCCGAAACCTTCGACAACAGAGAGAAAACCCTAATTCCACCGCCGTAACCTTCTGTTCCCTTGAGATCCCATCTTGGAGCCTGTTCCGGAGCTCCACCTGAGGGGGATCCATCATGGAGTTCTTCTTCATCATCATCATCATCGCCCTCACCATGAGTTGTGAATAGTTTACCACGGACCTTCGGGTCCATAGCTAGTATCTAGATGGCTTCTTCTCTCTCTCTGGATCTCAATACAAAGTTCTCCTCAGTCTTCGAGGAGATCTATTCGATGTTATCTCTTTTTTGCGGTGTGTTTGTCGAGATCCGATGAATTGTCAGTTTATGATCAAGATTATCTATGAGAAATATTTGGTTCTTCTATGAACTCTTTATGTATGATTATAATATCCTTGCAAGTCTCTTCGAATTATTGGTTTGGTTTGGCCTACTAGGTCTATAGTTCTTACAATGGGAGAAGTGCTTGGCTTTGGGTTCAATCTTGCGGTGTCCTTTCCCAGTGACAGTAGGGGCAGCAAGGCACGTATTGTATTATTGCCATCGAGGATAAAAAGATGGGGTTTATATCATGTTATTTGAGTTTATCCCTCTACATCATGTCATCTTGATTAAGGCATTACTCTGTTCTTAAAAACTTAATAATCTAGATACATGCTGGATAGCGGTCGATGTGTTGAGTAATAGTAGTAGATGCAGAATCGTTTCGGTCTACTTGTCTCGGACGTGATGCCTATATAAAATGATCATGCCTAGATAGTCTCATAATTATTCGCTTTTCTATCAATTGCTTGACAGTAATTTGTTTACCCGCCGTAGAATATCGCTATCATGAGAGAAGCCACTAGATAACACTATGGCCCCCGGGTCTATTCTCAACATATCAATCTACATCTAGTTTACTTTTACCACTTTAATTTTCTGTTCTTATAAACAAAAATACCAAAAACATAAACTATCATCTCTATCAGATCTCACTTTTGTAAGTGACCGTAAAGGGATTGAAAACCCCGTATCGTGTTGGCTGTGAAGTTCTTATTTGTTTGTGCAGGTGCGAGGGACTCACGCGTGGTCTCCTACTGGATTGATACCTTGGTTCTCAAAAACTAAGGGAAATACTTACGCTACTGTGTTGGATCTCCCTTTCCTCTTCGAGGGAATACAACGCAAGCTCGATAAGTAGCACACGTCTGCACCGTTTCCTCCTATGTAATGTGTCCTTGAAGGTGTGAGTATGATGGCCATCTGTACTAAAAAGAAAGGAAAATAATCCTGAAAAAGAAAAATCGATCTAGTGTGGCCATAACAAGTTTGGTTCCTTTAACAAACCTAGAGAAGATAAGTTTAGAGTCCGAATAGGGTCTAGCCGAACTATGTACTATATGTAGGTGCCCCCGGTTGTCGCCCAAGGATTTTTTTAAGGCATAATTATGTACTCGAGGCACATATGCTATTACCTTATGGGGCAGTGGACGGGGGCACAGCTGTCAGTCTTGCTCAGGTTCGTCTGAGCTGCCGCACTGAGGCGTTTGCCGGACATGTTTAATTGTGTCCGCTATTGATAGATTATCTGGCTTGAATATGCCGTTTATGACTTCGACTGCTAAGGCCGCAGTGTCCTCCTCCGTACGGAGAGAACGCTCCATATTTCCATTGACCGTTATAACGCCACGTGGTCCAGGTATCTTGAGCTTTAAATAGGCATAATGCAGGACTACATTAAAGCGAGCGAAGGCCGTTCTCCCGGGTAGTGCGTGATAGCCGCTTCGGAACGGAGCTATATCGAAGATTAGTTCTTTGCTTCGAAAGTTGTCGGGAGAACCGAATACAACTTCCAATGTTAAAGAGCTTGTGCAGCGGGCTTCAACGCCCGGTATCACTCCTTTAAAGGTCGTGCTGCTTGGCTTAATTCTTGGAGGGTCGATCCCCATCTTGCGGACAGTGTCTTGATATATCAGATTGAGACTACTGTCGCCGTCCATAAAGACTCGGGTTAGATGGTATCCATCTATTATTGGGTCGAGCACTAGGGCAGCTGAACCCCCATGATGAATACTAGTCGGATGATCCCTGCGATCAAAAGTGATCGGACAGGCTGGCCATGGGTTGAATTTGGGGGCGACGGGCTCAACGGCGTAGACGTCTCGGAGTGCGCGCTTGCGCTCCCTCTTTGGGATATGAGTGGCATATATCATGTTCACTGTTTTGACCTCCGGTGGAAATTTATTCTGTCCCCCTATATACGGCTGGCGAGGTTCATCCTCGTCTTCGCTCTGAGGCTCCTTCCCCTTGTGTTCGGCGTTTAGCTTGCTGGCCTGCTTGAAAACCCAACAGCGGTTGGTATGGTTGGCAGGTTTATCTGTGGTGCCATGAATTTGGCAGGGCCTATCTAATATTCTGTCCAAACTTGATGGACCATCTTTGTTGCCTTTAAATGGCTTCTTTCGTTGGCCGGGTCTGGAGCCACTGAATCCGATGTTTACCGTTGTATCATCTGGGCTTCCATAATTGTTTCAACATTTGTTTTTGTTATGTTGTGGCTTTCCATTGCCATCCCTGATTTCATATGTTCCACGGTCACTAGTACTAGTACGAGCTAACCACTATCCTTACCCGCGCAAAAGCGAGTCATGAGTGTAGTTAAGGCTGCCATTGTCCTTGGCTTTTCCTGTCCAAGGTGCATGGCTAGCCATTCATCCTGGATACTATGCTTGAATGCCGCTAAGGCTTCAGCGTCCGGACAATCCACGATTTGGTTCTTCTTAGTGAGAAACCGATTCCAAAGCTTGCACGATGACTCCCCGGGTTGTTGGATAATGTGACTTAAATCGTCAGCGTCCAGGGGCCGGACATAAGTCCCTGGAAAATTGGCCCGAAAAGCATCCTCGAGTTCTTCCCAACTCCCAATGGAGTTCTCTAGGAGGCTGTTTAGCCAGTGTCAGGCTGGTCCTTTCAGCTTGAGGGGTAAGTATTTGATGGCGTGGAGATCATCTCCTCGAGCCATGTGGATGTGAAGAATAAAGTCTTCTATCCAGATGGTGGGATCCGTCGTTCCATCGTAGGCTTCGATGTTCACGGGTTTAAACCCTTTCTGGGAAGTCATGACCCCACACCTCATCGGTGAAGCGCAGAGGGTGTGCAGCTCCTCTGTATCTTGCTATATCGTGGCGTATGTCCGACGGTTGTGGTGTTCAATATTGACCCCGAACAGGTATGTCACTAGCGCGATTGGTTTGATAGCCGTCGTCCCGTGCGGGAGCCCGGTCCCTAGGTCCGTATATAGACCCAGTCTTGCTAGCTTTTTTGTTCAGGTCCTCACGCAGATCGTGTTTTCGGGCTTGGGTCGCACCCTCCTTTCCTTTTCGGAGTGGTGGTGCGGGCTTGTGTACGCCATTGCTAGCTACTCTGTCCCGTCCACGAGGTGGTCGGTCCGGCTTGTCGGTGGTGTTATTCTTCGGTGGGACGAGCACATCGGCCTCGTCGTCGAATTCGGGCAGCAGCTTACGCTTAGGATAGCCTTTGGTTTGGCCAGTAAAGTCATGTTTCTATTCGGCGTCTAGCACCTCGTTCCATCTAGCATTAAGCATGTCCTGTGCGGCTCGAAGCCGTCTCTGCTGCTTTTTCAAGCTCCTTGCGGTGACAATAAGCCTCCGGTGGAAGCGTTTTTGTTCTGAGGGTTCGTCTGGGAGGATGAATTCATCGTCGCCTAGGCTATCCTCTTCCCCGGAGACCGGTTCATAAGTACCGTCTTCGGCATCGCTGTCATCGGACTACGGCTTCGGACTCTGTTCGTCGTCCTCTCGCTCCTCCTGCTCTATCGCTGGGTCCGCGGGGTCTTAGCCTTGTTCTAGAATGTCACCGTCATTTGTCACGGTGTTGTTGTCCTTTCCTTTACGGAATTTAGTTCGGCGTTTTGGACGCCAATGCTTGGGAGGTTCTTCGGTGGGTTTGTCCTCTACGGGATTGTTTTAGTCGTCGCCCTCCACCCCTTTGGGTGTATCCACCATGTACACGTCGCACGAAGATGTGGCAGTCCACCACCCGGTTACGGGCCGGCCTTGATCCGGATCTGCTTCGATTTCGAGGTCCATCCCTTCGAAGTCTTCGGAAGCATAGTCAAGTAGGTTGGTTAGATCTCCGACCATGGTTATCCAGTGGGTGGTGGGTGGGGAGCAAAATTCTCCATCAGCCTCCAGTTCGAGCTAGATACAATGCGACTATGCGTCCTCTTCTAGGGAGAGGTGTCTTAACGATTTTAACATGTCGCCAAAGGGTGGGTGCTGAAAGATATATGCAGCACTGAATTCGGCGATAGGCGCCTGGTCGGATTTGAAGGGTGCGGTTACGCGCAGTTCAGAATCAGATATCGGAGTTGAGTCAGGGGTTCCGGTAACACAGACCCCGCCCATACTTGGGTCAGTGTGCGGCTCTAACGCCATAGATTATGTGACTCCCGCCGTGGGGTTGAGCTTCCCATCTTCGGGTGACGCGATCTGTTCTGGATCTAGGGCCAGAACTGTTGCAGGTGCTATTTCCTGATCCGATGACAGAGTTAGGTCATGATCATCATGGTGACAGAGAGAGGCTGCCGCTGGCTCAAATCCAGCGAAGATCAATTATATGCAGATATCAGCGATGTAATTCAAGCTTCCGAATCTGACATGATGGCCAAGGGCGTAGCTCTCGATCTGCTCAAGGTGGCCTTTAGTGTTGGGATGGAGCGCGAAGCCGCCGAACACGAAGAGTTGGCCGGGAGGGGAAATTCCCTCGGCGTCGCCGTTGAGGTTGACGACGCGATCCATCGCTCCTTCCACGGACGACATAGTGGAACTCTCAATGAAAGCACCAATGTCGGTGTCAAAATCGGCGGATCTCGGGCAGGGGGTCCCGAACTATGTGTCTGGGGATTGATGGTAACAGGAGGCTGGGGACACGATGTTTACCTAGGTTCAGGCCCTCTCGATCGAGGTAATACCCTACTTCCTGCTATATTAATATGGATGAATATGAATACAAGAGTTGATCTACCTCGAGATCGTAATGGCTAAACCCCAAGTCTAGCCTATGAGGATATTATGATTCTTCTAGCCTCTACGGACTAAACCCTCCGGTTTATATACACGCCGGAGGGGCCTAGGGTTTGTACATGCCATATTGAAGAGGAAGGAAAATCTACATCTGAGCCTAAAACTTGCCATTACAGGAATACGGGAGTCCTATCCGGATACGAGAGATGATCTTCTGTAATAATCTTCACGGCCCACCAGTCCGGCCCACCAGGAGTTTGTCCGGCCACATGAGGACCCCCCGATCCAGGACTCCCTCAGTGCCCCCTCCCCACGTATATAAAGGAGGGAGGGATGAGGAGGCCGGACTACATGGGGCGCACCAAGGGGGAGGAATCCTACTCCTAGTAGGAGTTGGTTTCCCCCCTTTCCTAGTCCAACAAGGAGGGGAAGGAAGGGGGAAGGGGAGAGAAGGAAGGAGGTGGACGCCGCCCCACCCCTTGTCCAATTCAGACTAGGGGGCGCGCGCCACCTCCTGGCCGGCGCTCTCTCCTCTAGGGCCCATGGTGGCCCATTAACCTCCCGGTGGGTTCCCGTAACCCTCCGGCACTCCGGTTTTATCCGAAACTCTCCGGAACACTTCCAGTGTCTGAACAACATGGTCCAATATATCAATCTTTATGTCTCGACCATTTCGAGACTCCTCATCATGTACGTGATCTCATCCGGGACTTCGAACAACCTTCGGTACATCAAAACACATAAACTCATAATACTGATCATCATCGAACGTTAAGCGTGCGGACCCTACGGGTTTGAGAACTATGTAGACATGATCGAGACACATCTCCGACCAACAACCAATAGCGGAACTTGGGTGCTCATATTGGTTTCTACATATTCTACGAAGATCTTGATCGGTCAAACCGCATAACAACATACATCGTTCTTGTTGGGGAACGTAGCTGAATTCAAAAAAATTCCTACGCTTCACCTAGATCAATCTAAGGAGTCATCTAGCAACGAGCGTAAAAGAGTGCATCTACATACCCTTTGTAGATCGCGAGCAGAAGCGTTCAAGAGAACGTGGATGATGGAGTCGTACTCGTCGTGATCCCTATCACCGATGATCCCAGCGCCGAACGGACGGCACCTCTGCGTTCAACACAGTACGGTACAGCGAGGTCTCCTCCTTCTTGATCCAGCAAGGGGGGAGGAGAGGTTGATGGAGATCCAGCAGCACGACGGCGTGGTGGTGGATGCAACGGGAAAAGCTGTAGGGCTTCGCCAAGGTCCTGCGGGAGGAGGGAGAGGTGTAATGGGGGGGAGAGGCGCCAGGGGCTGAGGTGCGGCTGCCCTCTCTCCCCCCACTATATATAGGGGCCAGGGGGGCGTCGGCCCTAGGAGATGGGATCTCCTAGGGGGGCGGCGGCCAGGGGGGAGACTTGCCCCCCAAGGCAAGGGTGGCGCACCCCACCCCTAGGGTTCCCAACCCTAGGCGCAGGGGGAGGCCCAAGGGGGTGCGCCAGCCCACTATGGGCTGGTCCCCCTCCCCCTACGGCCCATGGGGCCCTCCAGGATGGGTGGTACCACCCGGTGGACCCCCGGGACCCTTCCGGTGGTCCCGGTACACTACCGGTGACCCCCGGAACTCTCCAAATGGCCGAAACTGGACTTCCTATATATCTATCTTTACCTCCGGACCATTCCAGAACTCCTCATGATGTCCGAGATCTCATCCGGGACTCCGAACAACATTCGGGTTACCGTGTGCATATATCTCTACAACCCTAGCGTCACCGAACCTTAAGTGTGTAGACCCTATGGGTTCGGGAGACACGTAGACATGACCGAGACGACTCTCCGGTCAATAACCAACAGCGGGATCTGGATATCCATGTTGGTTCCCACGTGTTTCTCGATGATCTTATCGGATGAACCACGATGTCAAGGATTCACCTAATCCCGTATGCAATTCCCTTTGTCTATCGGTATAGTACTTGCCCGAGATTCGATCGTCGGTATACCGATACCTTGTTAAATCTTATCATGGCAAGTCTCTTTACTCGTTCCGTAATACATCATCCCGTGACTAACTCATTAGTCACATTGAGCTCATTATGATGATGTCTTATCGAGTGGGCCCAGAGATACCTCTCCGTCATACGGAGTGACAAATCCCAGTCTCGGTTCGTGCCAACTCAACAGACACTTTCGGAGATACCCATTGCGTACCTTTATAGCCACCCAGTTACGTTGTGACGTTTGGCACACCCAAAGTATTCCTACGGTATCCGGGAGTTGCACAACCTCATGGTCTAAGGAAAAGATACTTGACATTGGAAAAGCTTAAGCATTACGAACTACACGATCTTGTGCTAGGCTTAGGATTGGGTCTTGTCCATCACATCATTCTCCTAATGATGTGATCACATCATTCTCCTAATGATGTGATCATGTTATCAATGACATCCAATGTCCATGGCCAGGAAACCATGACCATCTGTTGATCAACGAGCTAGTAACTAGAGGCTTACGAGGGACACGTTGTGGTCTATGTATTCACACATGTATCACTGTTTTCGTATAATGCAATTCAAGCATGAATAACAGACAATTGTCATAAACAAGGAAATATAATAATAACCATTTTATTATTGCCTCTAGGGCATATTTCCAACAGTCTCCCACTTGCACTAGAGTCAATAATCTAGTTACATTGTGATGAATCGAACACCCATAGAGTTCTGGTGTTGATCGTGTTTTGCCCGTGAAAGAGGTTTAGTCAACTGATCTGCGACATTCAGATCCGTATGCACTTCACAAATATCTATGTCTCCATCTTGAACATAATTCCGGATGGAGTTGAAACGACGCTTGATGTGCTTGGTCTTCTTGTGAAACCTGGGCTCCTTGGCAATGGCAATAGCTCCAGTGTTGTCACAGAAGAGAGTCATTGGGCTTGACGCGCTTGGAATGACTCCTAGGTCGGTGATGAACTCCTTCATCGAGACTCCTTCCTGCGCTGCTTCGCAAGCAGCTATGTACTCCGCTTCACATGTAGAATGCACCACGACGCTCTGCTTGCAACTGCACCAGCTGACTGCCCCACCATTCAAAATATACATGTATCCGGTTTGTGACTTGGAGTCATCCAGATCTGTGTCGTAGCTAGCATCGACGTAACCCTTTACAATGAGCTCTTCGGCACCTCCATAAACGAGAAACATATCCTTAGTCCTTTTCAGATACTTCAGGATGTTCTTGACCGCTGTCCAGTGTTCCATACCGGGATCACTTTGGTACCTCCCTACCAAACTTAAGGCAAGGTTCACATCAGGTCTGGTACACAGCATGGCTTACATAATAGAACCTATGGCCGATGCATAGGGGATGACACTCATCTTTTCTCTATCTTCTGCCGTGGTCGGGGATTGAGCCGTGCTCAATCTCATACCTTGCAATACAGGCAAGAACCCTTTCTTGGACTGATCCATATTGAACTTCTTCAATATCTTATCAAGGTATGTGCTTTGTGAAAGACCAATGAGGCATCTTGATCTATCTCTATAGATTTTGATGCCTAGTATGTAAGCAGCTTCTCCAAGGTCCTTCATCGAAAAACTCTTATTCAAGTAGGCCTTTATGCTTTCCAAGAATTATATATCATTTCCCATCAGCAGTATATCATCCACATACAATATGAGAAATTCTACAGAGCTCCCACTCATTTTCTTGTAAATACAGGCTTCTCCCCAAGTCTGTATAAACCCAAACACTTTGATCACATCATTAAAGCGAATATTCCAACTCCGAGATGCTTGCACCAGCCCATAGATAGAGCGCTAGAGCTTGCATACCTTGTTAGCATTCTCAGGATCGACAAAACCTTCCGGCTGCATCATATACAGTTCTTCCTTGAGGAAGCCATTAAGGAATGTCGTTTTGATGTCCATTTGCCATATCTCATAATCATAGTATGCGGCAATTGCTAACATGATTCGGACGGACTTCAGCATCGCTACGGGAGAGAAAGTCTCGTCGTAGTCAATCCCTTGAACTTGTCGATAACCTTTAGCGACAAGACGAGCCTTATAGATGGTCACATTACCATCCGCATCAGTCTTCTTCTTAAATATCCATTTATTTTCTATGGCGTGCCGATCATCGGGCAAGTCCACCAAAGTCCATACTTTGTTTTCATACATGGATCCTATCTCGGATTTCATGGCTTCAAGCCATTTGTTAGAATCCGGGCCCGCCATCGCTTCTTCATAGTTCAAAGGTTCACCGTTGTCTAACAACATGATTTCCATGACAGGGTTGCCGTACCATTCTGGTGCAGAACGTGTCCTTGTGGACCTTCGAAGTTCAGTAGTAACTTGATCTGAATCTTCATGATCATCATCATTATCTTCCTCCCTAGTCGGTACAGGCACCTCAGGAACAATTTTCAGCGCTGCGCTACTTTCCAGCTCAAAAGGGGTGACTGTCACCTCATCAAGTTCTACTTTCCTCCCACTCACTTCTTTCGAGAGAAACTCTTTCTCCAAAAAGGATCCATTCTTGGCAACGAAGATCTTGCCTTCGGATATGACGTAGAAGGTGTACCCAATTGTTTCCTTTGGGTATCCTATGAAGACGCATTTTTTCGATTTGGGTTCGAGCTTTTCAGGTTGAAGTTTCTTGACATAAGCATCGCAACCCCAAACTTTCAGAAACGATAGCTTAGGTTTCTTGCTAAACCAAAGTTCATACGGTGTCGTCTCAACGGATTTTGACGGAGCCCTATTTAAAGTGAATGCGGCAGTTTCTAAAGCATATCCCCAAAAATATAGCGGTAAGTCGGCGAGAGACATCATAGATCGCACCATGTCCAACAGAGTATGATTTCGATGTTCGGACACACCATTACGCTGATGTGTTCCAGGCGATGTCAATTGTGAAACAATTCCACAGTTCCTTAAGTGCGTGCCAAATTCGTGACTTAAATATTCACCCCCACGGTCCGATCGTAAGAACTTTATTTTTCTGTCACGTTGATTCTCGACCTCATTCTGAATTTCCTTGAACTTTTCAAAGGTCTCAGACTTGTGTTTCATCAAGTAGACATACCCATATCTACTCAAGTCATCTGTGAGGGTGAGAACATAACGATAGCCTCCGCGAGCTTCAACACTCATTGGACCGCACACATCGGTATGTATGATCTCCAATAAGTTGGTCGCTCGCTCCATTGTTCCGGAGAACGGAGTCTTGGTCATCTTTCCCAAGAGGCATGGTTCGCATGTGTCAAATGATTCATAATCAAGAGACTCTAGAAGTCCATCTGCATGGAGCTTCCTCATACGTTTGACGCCAATATGACCAAGGCGGCAATGCCACAAGTATGTGGGACTATCATTATCAACTTTACATCTTTTGGCATTCAAACTATGAATATGTGTAACATCACGTTCGAGATTCATCAAGAATAAACCATTGACCAGCGGGGCATGACCATAAAACATATCTTTAATATAAATAGAACAACCATTATTCTCGGATTTAAATGAGTAGCCATCTCGCATTAAACGAGATCCAGATACAATGTTCATGCTCAAAGATGGTACTAAATAACAATTATTAAGGTTTAAAACTAATCCCGAGGGTAGATGTAGAGGTAGCTTGCCGACGGCGATCACATCGACCTTGGAACCATTCCCGACGCGCATCGTCACCTCATCCTTCGCCAGTTTCCGCTTATTCCGTGGCTCCTGCTTTGAGTTACAAATGTGAGCAACTGCACCGGTATCAAATACCCAGGAGCTACTACGAGCGCTGGTAAGGTACACATCAATAACATGTATATCATATATACCTTTGACGTTGCCGGCATTCTTATCTGCTAAGTATTTGGGGTAGTTCCGCTTCCAGTGACCCGTTCCCTTGCAATGAAAGCACTCAGTTTCAGGCTTGGGTCCATTCTTTGGCTTCTTCCCGGCAACTGGCTTACCGGGCGCGGCAACTCCTTTGCCGTCCTTCTTGAAGTTCTTCTTACCCTTGCCTTTCTTGAACTTAGTGGTTTTATTGACCATCAACACTTGATGTTCTTTCTTGATATCCACCTCCACTGATTTCAGCATTGAATACACCTCGGGAATGGACTTCTCCATCCCTTGCATATTGAAGTTCATCACGAAGCTCTTGTAGCTAGGTGGGAGCGACTGAAGGATTCTATCAACGACCGCTTCGTCTGGGAGATTAATTCCCAACTGAGACAAGCAATTGTGCAACCCAGACAATTTGAGTATGTGCTCGCTGACAGAACTATTCTCCTCCATCTTACAACTGTAGAATGCGTCGGAGACGTCATATCTCCCGACTCGGGCATGAGCTTGGAAAACCATTTTCAGCTCTTGGAACATCTCATATGCTCCGTGGTGCTCAAAACACTTTTGGAGCCCCGATTCTAAGTTGTAAAGCATGCCGCACTGAACCAGGGAGTAATCATCACAACGTGACTGCCAGGCATTCATAACGTCTTGGGCTGCCGGGAAAACGGGTGCATCACCTAGCGGTGCTTCAAGGACATATGATTTCTTGGCAGCTATGAGGATAATCCTCAGGTTACGGACCCAATCCGTATAGTTGCTACCATCGTCTTTCAGCTTGGTTTTCTCTAGGAATACGTTGAAGTTGAGGGCAACATGAGCGTGGGCCATTTGATCTACAAGACATATTATAAAGATTTTAGAATAAGTTCATGACAATTAAGTTCATCTAATCAAAATTAATGAACTCCCACTCAGATTGACATCTCTCTAGTCATCTAAGTGATACTCCCTCAGTTCCTTAATATAAGGTGTATTATTTTTTCAAAAAGTCAAACTTGTCTAACTTTGACCAAGTTTATAGACAAAAATATCAATTTCTACACTACCAAACCATTATCACTAGATTGCCCATGAAGTATATTTTTATATTTTATATATTTAGTGTTGTAAATCTTTACATATTTTTCTATAAAGTTGGTCAAACATAGGTTTTGTTTGCTTTTTGAAAAACTAATACACCTTATATTTAGGAACGGAGGGAGTACATGATCTGAATCGACTAGCCCGTGTCCGATCATCACGTGAGACGGACTAGTCATCAACGGTGAACATCTTCATGTTGATCGTATCTTCTATACGACTCATGTTCGACCTTTCGGTCTTCCGTGTTCCAAGGCCATGTCTGCACATGCTAGGCTCGTCAAGTGAACTCTAAGTGTATTGCGTGTGTAAATCTGGCTTACACCCGTTGTATGCGAACGTTAGAGCCTATCACACCCGATCATCACGTGGTGCTTCGGAACAACGATCCTTAGCAACGGTGCACAGTTAGGGGGAACATAATTCTTGAAATTTTAGTGAGAGATCATCTTATTTACTACCGTCGTTCTAACCAAATAAGATGCATAAACATGATAAACATCACATGCAATCAAATAAAGTGACATGATATGGCCAATATCATTTTGCTCCTTTGATCTTCATCTTCGGGGCACCATGATCATCATTGTCACCGGCATGACACCATGATCTCCATCATCGTGTCTCCATGAAGTCGTCTCGCCAAATATTACTTCTACTACCATGGCTAACGTGGTTGCTATAGGTTTCTAGCAAGAACGTTTCTTACCTACGCCAAAACCACAACGTGATATGTCAATTTCTATTTACCCTTCATAAGGACCCTTTTCATTGAATCCGATCCGACTAAAGTGGGAGAGACAGACACCCGCCAGCCACCTTATGCAACTAGTGCATGTCAGTCGGTGGAACCAGTCTCACGTAAGCGTATGTGTAAGGTCGGTCCGGGCCGCTTCATCCCACGATGCCGCCGAATCAAGATTGGACTAGTAGCGGCAAGAGAATTGAACAAATCTACGCCCACAACTTGTTTGTGTTCTACTAGGGCAAGATGCTACGCAAAGACCTATCTCTGATACCATTGTTGGGGAACGTAGCTGAATTCAAAAAATTCCCTACGCTTCACCAAGATCAATCTAAGGAGTCATCTAGCAACGAGCATAAAAGAGTGCATCTACATACCCTTTGTAGCTCGCGAGCAGAAGCGTTCAAGAGAACGTGGATGATGGAGTTGTACTCGTCGTGATCCCTATCACCAATGATCCCAGCGCTGAACGGACGGCACCTCCGTGTTCAACACACGTACGGTACAGCGACGTCTCCTCCTTCTTGATCCAGCAAGGGGGGAGAAGAGGTTGATGGAGATCCAGCAGCACGACGGCGTGGTGGTGGATGCAACGGGAAAAGCTGCAGGGCTTCGCCAAGGTCCTGCGGGAGGAGGGAGAGGTGTAACGGGGGGGAGAGGCGCCAGGGGCTGAGGTGCGGCTGCCCTCTCTCTCGCCCACTATATATAGGGGCCAGGGGGCGCCGGCCCTAGGAGATGGGATCTCCTAGGGGGCGGCGGCCAGGGGGGGGGGGAGACTTGCCCCCAAGGCAAGGGTGGGGGGTTCCCAACCCTAGGCGCGGGAGGGAGGCCCAAGGGGGTGCTCCAGCCCACTATGGGCTGCCCCCCTCCCCCTACGGCCCATGGGGCCCTCCGGGATGGGTGGTCCCACCCGGTGGACACCCGGGACCCTTCCGGTGGTCCCGGTACACTACCGATGACCCCCAGAACTCTCCCAATGGCCGAAACTGGACTTCCTACATATCATTCTTTACCTTTGGACCATTCCGGAACTCCTCGTGACGTCCGGGATATCATCCGGGACTCCGAATAACATTCGTGTTACCGTGTGCATATATCTCTACAACCCTAGCGTCACCGAACCTTAAGTGTGTAGACCCTACGGGTTCGGGAGACACGTAGACATGATCGAGACGACTCTCCGGTCAATAACCAACAGCGGGATCTGGATATCCATGTTGGTTCCCACGTGTTCCTCGATGATCCTATCAGATGAACCACGATGTCAAAGATTCACTTAATCCCGTATGCAATTCCCTTTGTCTATCGGTATAGTACTTGCCCGAGATTCGATCGTCGGTATACCGATACCTTGTTCAATCTCGTCATGGCAAGTCTCTTTACTCGTTCCGTAATACATCATCATGTGACTAACTCATTAGTCACATTGAGCTCATTATGATGATGTCTTACCGAGTGGGCCCAGAGAGACCTCTTCGTCATACGGAGTGACAAATCCCAGTCTCAGTTCGTGCCAACTCAACAGACACTTTCGGAGATACCCGTTGCGTACCTTTATAGCCACCCAGTTACGTTGTGACGTTTGGCACACCCAAAGTATTCCTACGGTATCCGAGAGTTGCACAACCTCATGGTCTAAGGAAAAGATACTTGACATTGGAAAAGCTTAAGCATTACGAACTACACGATCTTGTGCTAGGCTTAGGATTGGGTCTTGTGCATTACATTATTCTCCTAATGATGTGATCCCGTTATCAATGACATCCAATGTCCATGGCCAGGAAACCGTGACCATTTGTTGATCAACGAGCTAGTAACTAGAGGCTTACCAGGGACACGTTGTGGTCTATGTATTCACACATGTATCACTGTTTCCGTATAATACAATTCAAGCATGAATAACAGACAATTGTCATGAACAAGGAAATATAATAACAACCATTTTATTATTGCCTCTAGGGCATATTTTCAACAGTTCCCTTTGTCATCAGTATGTTATTTGCCCGAGATTCGATCGTCGGTATCATCATACCTAGTTCAATATCGTTACCCGCAAGTCTCTTTACTCGTTCTGTAATACATCATCTTGTGACAAACTCATTAGTCGTTTGCTTGCAAGGCTTATTACGATGTGTATTACCGAGAGGGCCCAGAGATACCTCTCTCACACTCGGAGTGACAAATCCTATTCTCAATCTATGCCAACACCACAAACACTTTTGGAAACACCTGTAGAGCATCTTTATAATCACCCAACTACGTTGTGACGTTTGATAGCACACAAGGTGTTCCTCCGGTATTCGGGAGTTGCATAATCTCATAGTCAGAGGAACATGTATATGTCATGAAGAAAGCAATAGCAGTAAAACTAAACGTCATAGTGCTAAGCTAACAAATGGGTCTTGTCCATCACATCATTCTCCTAATGATGTGATCCTGTTGATCAATTGACAACACATGTATATGGTTAGGAAACACAACCATCTTTGATTAACGAGCTAGTCTAGTAGAGGCATACTAGGGACACTTTGTTTTGTCTATGTATTCACACATGTATAAAGTTCCCGGTTAATACAATTCTAGCATGAATAAAAGACATTTATCATGATATATAAGGAAATATAAATAACAACTTTATTATTGCCTCTAGGGCATATTTCCTTCACTATCTACAAAGACCGACTTGTCGCAAAAGGTTTTCGACAAGTTCAAGGAGTTGACTACGATGAGACTTGCTCACCCGTAGCGATGCTTAAGTCTGTTCGAATCATGTTAGCAGTTGCCGCATTTTATGAAATCTAGCAAATAGATGTTAAAAGTGCATTCCTTAATGGATTTCTTAAAGAAGAGTTGTATATGATGCAACCAAAAGGTTTTGTCAATCCTAAAGGTGCTAACAAAGTGTGCAAACTCCAGCGATCCATCTATGGACTAGTGCAAGCATCTCGGAGTTGGAATATACGCTTTGATGAAATGATCAAAGCATATGGTTTTATACAGACTTTCGGAGAAGCCTGTATTCACAAGAAAGTGAGTGGGAGCACTACAACCTTTCTGATAAGTATATGTGAATGACATATTGTTGATCATAAATGATGTAGAATTTTCTGGAAAGCATAAGGATTGTTTAAAAGGAGTTTTTCAATAAACGACCTCGGTGAAGCTACTTACATATTGGGCATCAAGAGCTATAGAGATAGATCAAGACGCTTGATAGGACTTTCTATAAGTACATACCTTGGTTTTGAAATAGTTCAAAATGGACCAGTCAATGAAGGAGTTCTTGCCTGAGTTGTAAGGTACGAAATTGAGTAAGACTCAAAGCCCGACCACGGCAGAAAAATGTAGAGAGAATGGAAGTCATTCCCTATGCCTCAGCCATAGGTTCTATAAAGTATGCCATGATGTGTACCAAACCTGTTGTTGTACTTTGCCACGAGTTTGGCAAGGAGGTACAATAGTGATCCAGGAGTAGATCACTAGACAACGGTCAAAAAATTATCCTTAGTTGCATTAAAAAGGACTAAGGAAATGTTTTCGGTTATGGAGGTGATAAAGAGTTTGTCGTAAAGAGTTACATTGATGCAATCTTTGACACTAATCTAGATGACTCTATGTCTTGGTCTAGATACGTATTGAAAGTGGGAGCAATTAGCTAGAGTAGCTCCATGCACAACATTATAGACATAGAAATTTGCAAAATACATACGGATCTGAATGTGACAGACCCGTTGACTAAACTTCTCTCACAAAGCAAAACCTGATCACACCTTAGTACTCTTTGGGTGTTAATCACATGGCGATGTGAACTTGATTATTGACTCTAGTAAACCCTTTGGGTGTTGGTCACATGGCGATGTGAACTATGGGTGTTAATCACATAACGATGTGAACTATCAGTGTTAAATCACATGGCGATGTGAACTAGATTATTGACTCTAGTGCAAGTGGGAGACTAAAGGAAATATGCCCTAGAGGCAATAATAAAGTTGTTATTTTATATTTCCTTATATCATGATAAATGTTTATTATTCATGCTAGAATTGTATTAACCGGAAACTTGATACATGTGTGGATACATAGACAAAACACTGTGTCCATAGTAAGCCTCTACTAGACTATCTCGACAATCAAAGATGGTTAAGTTTCCTAACCATAGACATGTGTTGCGATTTGATGAACGAGATCACATCATTAGAAGAATGATGTGATGGACAAGACCCATCCATTAGCTTATCATAATGACCGTTTAGTTTTATTGCTATTGCTTTCTTCATGTCAAATACATATTCCTCTCACTATGAGATTATGCAACTCCTGGATACCGGAGCAATGCCTTGTGTGCTATCAAACGTCACAACGTAACGAGGTGATTATAAAGATGCTCTACAGGTATCTCCGAAGGTGTTTGTTGGGTTGGCATAGATCAAGATTAGGATTTGTCACTCCAAGTATCGGAGAGGTATCACTGGGCCCTCTCGGTAATGCACATCATAAGAAGCCTTGCAAACAATGTAACTAATGAGTTAGTTGCGAGATGATGCATTACCGAACGAGTAAAGAGACTTGCCGGTAACGAGATTGAACTAGGTATGAAGATACCGACAATCGAATCTCGGGCAAGTAACATACCAATGACAAAGGGAATAATGTATGTTGTCATTACGGTACGACCGATAAAGATCTTTGTAGAATATGTGGGAGCCAATATGAGCATCCGGGTTCCGCTATTGGTTATTGACCGGAGAGGTTTCTCGGTCATGTCTACATAGTTCTCGAACCCGTGGGGTCCGCACGCGTAACATTCGATAATGATTTGTTATTATATGAGTTATGTGATTTGGTGAACGAATGTTTTTGGAGTCCCAGATGAGATCACAGACATGACGAGGAGTCTCGTAATGGTCGAGAGGTAAAGATTTATATATAGGATGATGGTATTCGGACACCGAAAGAGTTCCGAGGGGTACCGGGTACATATCGGAGTACCGGGGGGGTTACCGGAACCCCCCGGGGGAATAATGGGCCTCATGGGCCATAGGAGGGGAGCACCCCAGCCCACAAGGGGTGGCGCCCCCCCATAAGGAAGGAGGCCGAATAGGAGAAGGAAGAGGGGGTTCGGCCCCCCTTTCCGTCCTTCCTCCCTCTCTTCCCTTTTTCCTTCCTACTCCGAATATGAATAGGAGAAGGGTTTTGGCATAATTGGGGAGGACCCCAAGTAGGATTCCTCCTGCCTGGGGCGCCCCCTTGGCTGCCTCTCCTTCCCTCCAACCTATATATATGTGGGAAGGGGGCGCCTAGAACACACACCAATAATTGTTAGCCATGTGTGGCGCCCCCCTCCACAGTTTACGCCTCCAGTCATATTCTCGTAGTGCTTAGGTGAAGCCCTGCCTGGATCACTTCACCATCACCATCACCACGCCGTCGTGCTGACAGAACTCATCTACTTCCTCGGCACTTTGCTGGATCAAGAGTTCGAGGGTTGCCATCGAGCTGAACATGCGCAGAAATCAGAGGTGCAGTACGTTCGGTACTTGATCGGTTGGAACGAGAAGAAGTTCGACTACATCAATCGCGTTGTCAAACGCTTCCGCTTTCATTCTACAAGGGGACGTGGACACACTCTCCCCCTCTTGTTGTTATGCATCTCCTAGATAGATCTTGCGTGAGCGTAGTAATTTTTTGAAAATGCATGCTACGTTTCCCAACAGTCATGTCTTGATGAAGACGGTGAGTTGAAGCTACTCACCAGCAGCCGTGAGACAACCTCTGTGTAGTTGCTGCCTCAATCAGTTCGACTTTTTCAATCTCAACTTAAAGTGGAAAGGCTTGCTTCATCTCAGCTCCAACTTAATGTCAATGATGTGAAGAAGGCTGTAGAGGACACCCATGCGTCCATTCCTGCTACGTAGCTACGGTTAGAGCATCTATCATTGACACAATTGAGGTCTCACCACCTTGTTCAACTGCTTCTGGTGCACCGCCAGGGCGGGCCTAATGCCTTATGAAGCGCTCACGATTTTGTATATTCTTTTGTTTGCGCGTTTAATGCACTTGTGGCGACCTTTGATGCCCAGTGTATGTAAACCGCGACCACATTGCGCTTTATTATCACTGGTGGCGAACTTCAATGCCCACTGGATGTAATATGTTGTAATTTCTTTATTGTATAGTCCGGGTTTATCCTTGGTCGATATGCTATAATTTAGGCCGGAAGCTTCAATGGATCTCAATGTTGTCGGTCTTCAGGCCGACCCATAACTCGCTATATATGGGCCAAAACGTGGGCCTATAATCATCTTGGGCCATTAGCAGGTCTAAACGTATAGTAGTTTTCCGCCTTTAAAAGACCGAGTAAAGTTCTGGCCAGCTGGGCCAGAGAATACCATGGGCTTTTAACAGGCTAAAAACTAGATTGGGCTAGCGTTGAGCCGAAAAATTCACGGGCCAATACAGGCCGAAACTGCCTTAGGCCCATGTTTGGCCCAAATAGAATGAGCCGTTAACATGCCAAAATATATCTTGGGCCCTGTTTGGCCCAATAAATTTATGGGCTTTAAGCATGCTAGTATCAACACGGGCCGTAGGCCCAACAGTGTCACGGGCCATTAACAGATGGGTTGTAAGCAGGCCAGATTCAACCCGGGCTATAATTAGGCCCAACTATTACACGTGCCATTAACATGTCGATAGGCCAGTTGGGCTAAAATTTATTCACGAAGACTACGAGCCGTTAAGAGGCCTAAAGTTACTTCGAACAAGAAATAGCCCAATTTCTGCATGGGTCGTTAAATGGCCTAAAGTGAAACCGGGTCGACAATGGCCCAGATGCACCACTGGCCGCTAACAGGCCGAAATTATTAACCGGTTGAACTGGTAAACACGCATTTAACAGGTTGAAATACAAACCCCGCTTAGAATGTGCCCAAAAGAACAGTGGCCTATTAACGGGCCTGATCTGATATGGGTCGTAATTTAGCCCAAAACATGACACGCTGTGAACGGACCTGATCTGATATGGGCCTCAATTTGACCCAAAACATGGGAGGCTGTTAACGTGCCAGCCCACTAGTGTCTGAAAAAAATATGGTGGGCCTTTAGCTTGGCCGGCCTTTTTTTACCTTAAATGGGCCACTGTTGGGCTGTGCCACATGTCGACATGTCATAGGCGTCTTCCGTCCATTGTAGGGATGACATCTGTCCCAAAGATGAGCTAACACGTGGATCATTCAGCGAATGAGAATTTTACACGTGGGAAATCCGCATTGGTCGCGGCTGTTAACGGGTTATCGGATCCAAACCGGAACCCGATAGCTTAACGGCGACCCGTAATGGTGGATGCCACATGTCAGTTACCCTTGACAAAAACACTTCCATGATGCGCCATTTATTGTCATGGAAGCGGACACTTCCATGATGATAATTTTGGTATTTTCATGGAACACTTCTACGACGACACATGTATCACTATCTTGATCCTGTCATAAAATCGCCATGGATATATGGATATACATGCATGACAGAAAACGTGACCTACTATGACAAACACGTATCATCACGGAAGTGTATTTTTTTCTAGTGTCACCTTCACTTGGGCCATTGGCCTTGTATGACCTAGGGTTAGTTTTAGGTTGCCTTGGGATGTCCTCCCACCTCCTTGGCCACCACCCACTGCTCCTATATAAGTAGATCACTCTAGTAGGGTTTGGTTGGGATTTGTTAGTTAAAATTTAGCCATTGCAACTTTGTGTACTTTGTTTGTGTCCAACGACCAGGCCAAGACCGCTTACGGATCCACACTTTATCAATACTTCACATATATTTGCAATATTCAGATTGCATAATCATATTCTTGGTTGTTCTTCGATTGCATGCGGGAATAGACCTTCATGGTCAGGTTGATCGTGCTTCCGGCATCATGAGTAACCTCCAAAAGATTGGTTTATCGTTTGCTAAGACGCAACATCGTGCACATTTGTAGTCGGATCGTCCAAGTCATTCTTCACCAAATTGATAGTTATTACCTCATCTAAACATCAGGACCTTTGCCTCTATCATATGTACATGTGGTGGCGTTGTTTATAGATTTAAGCATGAGGTTAGAACATCAATTATGTTGTCATGAATGTCAAAACAATTAAGGGCATAAATTCTCTTTCAATCTTCTCTTTTTGGCAACGATGACAACACAACTTAATAAGATAAATAATACCCCCCCCCCATTTATATAAGTTGCATTAGTTTTTTTAAAGTCAAGCATGTGCATGTTTGACCAAGCTTTTAGAGAAAAGTATCAATAACTACAGTACCAGATTTGTTTCGGTTGGTCTATCATGAAAACGATTTTCATTTTTTCATTTTGTATTATAGATGTTGATATGTTATTCTATAACCTTGGTCAAACATACACATGTTTGTCTTTCAATAAAATCGAGCCATCTTATATTCTGAAATGGAGGGAGTATATGATAAGCCTATCAACATGTTTAAGTGAAAGCAACGAAGATCTCCCCTAGATTTATGCCTTGTTTTATACTTTGCATTTGAACACAAAATGGACAAGTGTAGAGATGAACTCTGACTACTTCATTACTACCCAACATGTGCAACTGAAACAAAACGAATCATTGTAAAGTATACACTTGCAAGTAGCTTATGGTTGGAAATATGAAGTTAGATAGATAATAAGCGAATGTGAAATATAAAGTGAGAAGATAATAAACAAATCTCATCCATAAGAGGTGTGTGACATGATAATAGTATATGCGAAGAACAACATCTTGACAGATAGTTTTAACACATATAGTCTTCCACATACGAATTAAAACAAGGTTAGCACGAGCATGTGTCAACCAACACACCATACATAAGAGAGTACATACTAACGTTGTAGGAGTTGTTTTTTCACATATAGTGATTAAGGGAGAAGTTGCTTGGGATGTCCAACTGCGCTGACAGGAGTATTTTTGATTGGAGCACTCTCTTGAGCGAACAGTTCTTTAGTTACTTCTTCATGGGGCTCCGGATCTAGCAACAGATGTCTGTAATTCATTTGAATCTTGCCAAAATTCTTTCACATGGTAACCAAATTCATATTCACTATTGCTTGGAACTCCTGGAACTCTCTCTATCATCATATCGATTTCTCTGCAAGATCTTGTCATCGAGCTCTAATGACTCTAGTTTCAGATCTGAAATGCTGCCTGATTATATAACATTTGTCATTTTCACGCAACCACAACATTGTGTTACCTTACTATTGATGAGAACATGGTTGGAAAGGGAGAGATGATTTTGCACTCCTCTTCTACCTCACTTACCCCAGTCTACCGTTGTTAGTCGCCTTCACTGCCAACCTACAAAACGATGCACAATCAGATATCAGGGGCTGAGATTTTTACCGCCGCAGAGATGAGCTTCAGCAACCAGATTGCGTTGTTGACTACACCCGAACTAGTGCCACTCCGTTGCCAAAATCCAAACTTGTCAAGAGATTTTATGAGAGAACCCAACCTCAACTTACTCCAGATCCATGGGCCTCTAAGAAAAACATGCTCTAGATACTAATTGTGAGGATCTAACCAACCTAGCGCTGAATTTTAACAACTATCAAGTCGAGATTCAGAGCATAATAGCTTCATAATTTACGGTTTGTATTGAAATAGGAAGTAAGAGTACTGTAGCATGTCACCGACGACTTTGGTTAGAACCCAAATTACATAAAGATAAAGCATAATTGGTTCGATGCCAAAAGTTGGCATGCCAATATTTGGCAAATGCCAAATGTTGGCTAGTGATTGATTGGCTACCTATTTTTCTTGTCTATCTCATAAAAAAATGTCAAATATTGCCAACTTTTGGTTTTGCCAAATGTTGACATCAAACCAATTATGCTCATAGTCTTCAAATGAAGGGAGGACATGGCCTTATACAATTACAACCAGTGAGCAGGTAGAAAGGTAATCATAAAGTGAAAAAGGCGTTAGGCAATGAACAAGGACACATAGGAGTCTGTGGGTTATCCTATCCTCGAGCAAGAGGTAAAAGCTCATAATGCAAACCGGTATCTAACCAGGAGAGACGTTAGAATTATCGACGTCTGACAAGAGACGGGCCTGACTTATTTCTGTTGACACCAGATTTTGGCACGGTCAAGAATTTAATTAAAACGACCTCAAATGGAGAAATGATCTACATAAGATATTTTATTATTGTCCATATGAACATATTTGAATTTTGGGCCATCGCCATCCAATCTCATTTCGAAGGTCGAAGTTGTGTTCGAAATACTGAGATTTTGTATTTAGAACACTAATCGGCTGATTACGCCTCCAAGACGGCCTAATACGAAAAAACTTTCTACATGAATTGTCTTCGTCTCGTCGAAACGGTCGATTTCGATATAAAAATTGTTCCAATCCGAGTTTGTATGAAAAAGTTAAAGCTATCGGAGTGCAGCCCTGTCATGAGGCGAGATGTGGCGCGCCCCACCAGACCTATGTCTGATGGGTAGCGCGAGCGAGCAGGTGTTTTGCATGGCCGTTTTGGCCTAGAAGATGGCTTCAAATCTAAGAACGTTCAACATGAAAGTTGTTCGTCTCGTCGAAACTGTCAAGATTGCTTTTGGGCTCTTTTCCATCCGAGATAGTTTACCACCTCAAAAATTACCCGCAAGGTGTAGCCAGTTTAAACCGAGCAGTTTTGGAAAGTTCGGATAAAACCAATTCGAATTTGACTAGGGTTTTGGACGTGAATCCAAGTCTTTTTCTTGCACGGGAAGTCCAGCCGCCTTTTATATACCTAAGGGGTGACGGCCGATTGAACAACACACAATCGAACAAACACATCTACCACTTTTACCTTTACCTTTATCTCTCTCCCTTGTTCTTCTTCTTCCTCATTCTTCGTCTGTTCTTCTTGTTGCAGGGCGATGAACCTCGAGGCCCTAGGGGCGATCAGGTCGACCTAGGACAACCCATAGCCGCCGCGCGTCCTGACGGGGTCCCTCCCGGGCGTGTGGGGTTTCGAGTCCTCAAAAGCGCCTGTTGGATTGCTTGCGTACCGCGCTTCCGGACGGGTCTCCTTCGACGTGAGCCGCGGTGCATCACCCCGGCGTCGAGGGTACACGGTGACGTATTCGTGTGCGAACACACTTTTTGGCGACTCCACTGGGGAAGAAGCTTTGAACGGTCTCCAGTCTGTTCTTGCTACAAAGAGATCGTCATCTAGGGTTTGCAATCTACAAAGGTAATATGAATACTCAGTTCACATATGTAGATGCAAATAATGCATATGTTGTTGCTAGATCATCTAATGAGCATAATGTATCGGCTAGCCCTAGCTTTATCAATCATGCATCTAATTATGTGCAAGAGCCGATGCAACAAAATCTTCATGCTTCTACTTCATATAATTTTAGCAACATGCAACATATGTATTCCAACTCCCATGCATCGGCAACCCAAAAATCCATATGCCGATGAACAACATGATGAGTTCGGTTAATCAAGTTGAAACACCTCACACGGGAACTTCTGATAGTATGTAACAAAGTGTTTCACCTCTTTATTCATCGGCAACCAACTTGCAATATGTTAATCCAAACATGCCGGTGGATAGGGAAATTGGCCATGCTACTACTAGTTATCTGGCCAATTACCCTCAATTATCATATGCTACACCTCATGCTTCTAATAGTATAGCACCATATGCAACTATATGTATTCATAATTCGGCTTTGCACCTTCACACTAATAACCGAATAACTGAAAAAATCCTATAGGATCACAAGTGCCTTCACCTAGTACCATAGCATACAATGTTTCCTCTGCACAATTACAGAATTTCGGCGACATCTCGTTACCAAAAGAGTCTAAAAGTATCGGGGGGCAATTCTATCCAGATTGGGTCAATAAGAAAAATCTTACGTCTTTTTGGGATGAATGCAATGTTGTTCTAAATGAACTAATAAAAGAGGGAAAGCCTATTAATTCTGCTGCAATACAAGCTAGATTATGTCAAAAAGAGAATGCATTGAGTATGGATAGAGTTATCAAAAAGAGTGGTGATTCAGATAAGAAAGTTAATTCGGTTATTGAAAAGACCGAATCAAATATTACATATGCCGAATATGTTCTAGAAAAAGAGGACAACAAGGTGTTGGGGAGCTATTCGAAAAAGGAACAACATATTGTTCAAGTAACGCAACCATCATGCTCTCCCAACGTGTTTGAAAATGTATGTCTAGCAAGTGATTTACCTATCCTCCGGTTTGGTCACAACTTTATTGTTGATGCTTCTATAAGAAAAATTCTCATAAGTAATTTTGAAAGACCAATGAAGAAGGGTAATTTACTTGTTAGCAATAAAATTGTTATAGAACATATAGGTCAACCTATTGTGTCATTTACAAAGACCGATAGTGATTTATTATTGCAGCCAAAGTTTTTCCCATTGCTTTATTTAAAATTCATATCTAATTGGGTGTCTTTGCTTGCTTCATACTTGGCTTACGCATGGCCTTAGTTGAGACATGTATGTTCTAACTACTTTGATTTCAGGCCAAGGTTATACTCTATTGAGAAAATCGATGATAGTATAATCTGTTTCTCAAAGACATCGAAGATAGAGTGCAAAACACTATGCATGGCCGAATGGGGTGATGTAAAATTTGTACCATTCGTTTGCTTAACTTCAAAGCCGTTCGCACGCCAAGATCGGCTAGAAAATAAAAAGTGTACCTTCAGTTCAAGCATGTGTGATCAAATATTTGATTTATTGCTGAAAAATAAGTACATTAGAATTCTTGATCACCGTTTCAATCCATCGGTCCAAGGACGAATATATTGCAAGTTGCATGATTCGTCCAAGCATAATCTTGAGGATTGCAACATATTTCGTCAAATAGTTAAATCGTCCATTGAAAAAGGACGATTGAAATTTGTTGAAACACCAAGAGATGATTAGTCTATTTCGATTGCTCCTGATGGCGAAAAGTTTTTGTATCGGTTGCTTCAAACCGATCCATTCAAAGAGAATATAAAAACTACAGGTGATGGGATCAAGATTTCAAGTAAACAAGTTTTTGAAGAGCACAATGAACATAATCTTGAGGGCGAGAATTCCATCAAAATTACAATGAAGACGCTAAGGACTGGGGTGCAACAAGAAAATCCAAAGATTTGTGCAAGCACAACCAAAGAAAGCAAAGGCCGAGGTAAGCACAAAGATAAAAAGTCAAAAGTCACTTTCACGCAACTACTCAAAAAAATATCGGAAGATAAATGAGGAGAACAGTTTTTATCGGCCAAGTAATTCAAGAGCGTCAAGGCTAACCCCTAGGCGCAAACCCGAAGATAGGCATTGACAAAATGAGAATTCTAATGCAATATATTCGTATCATTATTTTGGGCCGCCAATGCCAATGTCGTGGATACCTCCCTATGCTCCTGTAGATCCATATCCATCATGGGACATGTATGATACAAGGGCACATTCTCCATTTTATTTTAGACCATCTCACCAATATAATGCAGCTCAAAGAAGATCAATATTTGAACAATCACATGTTAAAGACCGTTTCAATCATAAGGAATCGGTCCAGAGCTCAAGGAAGAAGAAAGAGGTAGTCAAGCAAGTCCACCGTGTTAAAAAAGATGGACGTAAGAGTATAACTTCATATTTGATCTCAAATGAAAAGGTGCCAATTAAAGTATTGACATTGGCTACTAAAGGAAGCAAGGCAAGTCAATCAAATGTCAAATCTGAAGAGAAAAAGTTGAGAGTGCACAAGGTAGAACAAGAATTGCCATTGCTTCAAGCAAAATCGCAGCCGGGGTGCCCACTCGGCTTATCTTATTGGCAAAAGAAGAAATTACAAAAACTTAATGCACAAGAACTTAAAGAAATGAACATGGCATGGGTTCCCAAAGGAAGTACTCAAAATAATAATTATGTGCAAGCTTTCATTACAAGAAGTGCGGCAAAGGTGGAGAAGGAAAATAATGGAAATTATAAAGGACCAAGCCGAAGGTTTCAACATCTTCGGTCTACACATTATCCACATTCTTCAACTATGCCATTAATGCCCATGCCATTGAATTCTTCATCAGGTATGATTGGTTACCCGCAATGGTCTTATTTTAATCCGTGGACGCAATATAACTTCTTACATCATGCAAGGGTTTTACTACATCGTCATTCATTTGATTAGCTGCATTTTGTTGCTGATCCATATGGCCGATATATAATTATCGCCCTAAGCATAAACATGGCCGATACAGAAATTATCGCCCCAAGCACATAAAATGGCTGATGGAGTGTTGACATCGTCCTTAGAAAAATCATCGTGCAAGTTATTTTTCGGCACACAAGTTTGCCGAGAAACAGGGGGGCATGTGTTGACACCAGATTTTGGCACGGTCAAGAATTTAATTAGGATGACCTCGAATGGAGAAATGATCTACATAAGATATTTTCGTATTGTCCATATGAACATCTTTGAAGTTTGGGCCATCGCCATCCAATCTCATCTCGAAGGTCGAAGTTGTGTTCGAAATACTGAGATTTTGTATTCAAAACACTAATCGGCTGATTACGCCCCAAGACTACCTCATATGGAAAAACTTTCTACATGAATTATATTCGTCTCGTCGAAACGGTCGATTTTTATATAAAAATAGTTCCAAACCGAGTTCGTATGCAAACGTTAGAGTTATTAGAGTGCAACCCTGTCACGAGGCGAGATGTGGCGCGTCCCACCAGACCTATGTCTGATGGGTAGCGCGAGCGAACATGTGTTTTGCGTGACCGTTTTGGCATAGAAGATGACTTTAAATCGAAAAATGTTCAACATGAAAGTTGTTCGTCTTGTCGAAACGGTCAAGATTGCTTTTGGGCTCTTTTCCATCCGAGATAGTTTACCACCTCAAAAATTATCCGCAAGTTACAGCCAGTTTAAACCGAACAGTTTTGGTAAGTTCGGACAAAACCAATCCGAATTTGACTAGTGTTTTTGGACGTGAATTCAAGTCTTTTTATTGCACGGGAAGTCCAGCCGCCTTTTATATACCTAAGGGGTGACGGCCGATTGAACAACACATAATCGAACAAATACATCTATCACTTTTACCTTTACCTTTATCTCTCTCCCTTGTTCTTCGTATGCTTTTTTTGTTGCAGGGCGGCGAACCTCGAGGCCTTAGGGGCGATTAGGTTGACCTAGGGCAGCCCATAGCCGTCGCGCGTCCTGACGGGTCCCTCCCGAGCGTGTGGGGTTTCGGGTCCTTAAAAGCGCCCGTTGGATTGCTTGCGTACCGCGTTTTCGGACGGGTCTCTTTCGACGTGAGCTGCGGTACATCACCCCCGACGTCGAGGATACACGGTGACGTATTCGTGTGCGAACAATTTCTTCGTAGACATTCTCTTCTTTTCCTTTTTAAGGTATTCGGATCTCAGAATTCAAACGAGGAGCCCCTAGATGGATTGAAAATTTCGGACAGGAGAGCTCAAATCTCATCCTCACTCCTCTCGCACGTGCCTACCCGCCCCGCCGTGGCCCCCCTCACTCGCGGGCACACAGTCCAAGCTTCCACCACCGTTTCCGCCTCCGCCGGCGCCGGCGACGATGCCTCGCAAGGCCTCGTCCTCCTCAGGTACGCGTCCCAACCCCTTCGCACCTCGCAATTCTCCGGAACGAGCCCCTTCTCCCGCACTGACGCCGCCCTTCCCTCCCCAAAACCCTAATTCCCTCCCAGATGCGAAGCTCAAGTGGCGGAAGCGGAAGCGCTCACAGGACACCTCCCCATCGAAGCAGTCCGGCGGGGCCGACCACTCCGACGACTCTGACTCCGCAGCGGCGAACGACGAAGACGACGCGCTCCACGGCTCCGCCAACGGGGGCGAAACCCTAGGTGCCCGTGGCGGTGATGACGACACCATGCCCGACCTCCGGGAGGTGGAGGTGCTCTCCTCAGCGGAGCCTGTCTCTGGCTTCCCCTCGGCTACCCGCCGCACTATCAGCCGGCTCCATCCCTCCGTGCTCGCAGTTATCGCCGCCGATCGTGCCTTGGTGGCTGGTGCCAGCTGTGCTTCGGCTCCGCTTGCACCCGCGCTGGAGAACATTTCGCATGGGCAGCTCCAGGTGCTCGCAGCCATGCTCCCCGACCACCCATCCCTGTCCAACGACCCTGACAAGCCGTCCTCCTATGTCTGCACCGTGCCCCCACTCATGGAATGCCAAGGCGTGCCCAAGCAGTTCTACAGCAAGTTACTCGTTGTCCCCAGACACTCAGGTTTGTTCTCGACTCCAATGATGCTTTCTAGCAAGCTAAAGTTGTGGAGCAAATTGTTAATTCTCATTTGTTGGTCATGTGGGATGTTTTGCAATTTGTAGATTGGTTCTCGCCGGCGACGGTACACAGACTGGAGAGGCAGGTGGTGCCACATTTCTTCTCAGGGAAGTCCCCAGGGCATACACCAGAGAAGTACATAATGCTGAGGAATAAGGTGATTGTGAAGTATTTGGAGCGCCCGTCGAGGAGACTTGCATTTGCTGAGTGCCAGGGGCTTGTCACAAGCACGGCTGAATTGTATGACCTGAGTCGGATAGTCAGGTTCTTGGACAC
Source organism: Secale cereale (assembly GCA_902687465.1). Taxonomy (NCBI): domain Eukaryota; kingdom Viridiplantae; phylum Streptophyta; class Magnoliopsida; order Poales; family Poaceae; genus Secale; species Secale cereale. The sequence goes on from LR738713.1 coordinate 287,782,448, forward strand.
TTGGGGGATTATCAATTACCTCGCGGCCGGATCTGTGCACCGGGGCTTGAGGCTGGCATCATCCTTAATCAGGGAGGAGCAAACAGGGGAGCTGCAGCTGGCGTCTGCACCATTGAAGTCAATTGATGGCCTGATTTTGTTTGATCGGCCAAAATGCAGTGCCCGAGCAGAGGATATTGCTTCTGTGGCATCAACTTCGTCTGCCCTGGAGGTGCCAAATGGTGATACTGGCTTTGCAGACTTGGACGAAAAGATTTGGGAGAGGCTGTCTGAGAACTTCTGTAGTTATTGTTCACAACCTTTGCCCAGTTTGCACTATGAATCACAAAAGGAGGTGCGTACAATTATAACAGTATGGAGATCCTTTCGTTCTCCATATATGGGATTATTTATCCACGTTTTTAGAGAAAATCTTTCTCCACATTGTCAGAACTGTTGTTTATGCAATTCTATTCACATTTGTACTTGATTGGGTTCTTTTGTAGAATGATTCCATATTATTAATTTTCTCACATTGAAATTTAGTATTGGTTTACCACATGAGTATGCTTGAAGGCACATTTCAACTCTTAAGCTCATTTGCAATTTTAAGTACCAAAAGCTTGATAGAATGGTTTGATTAAAAGAGTATCAGTGAGTATCACTGTGTTGCAAATTATCAATATATACTTGCTTTGTAAAGTGACAATTATCATGTCCAGTATACAGGCAGCACACAAGAATTTGAGGCCCTGGTGCTAAGCACAATGTGTGGCCCTACATTTTGAAAATGCCAATAATCAAACAATTATTCTATTTCATTACATAACTGCAACATATGTTTTTCTTACAACACTAAGAGTTACTCCCTCCGTTCCTAAATATAAGGTCTTATATTTAGGAACGGAGGGAGTACATTGGATATTTATGGTGGTCTTCAAGAACTAAACTTACCTGAACTTGTATAAAGCATCATCCTGCTAGTATCTCTTGAAATGAAATTTTCATAGTTCATCTTTCTCAAAATATCATTTTGAAGTGCCTATAACTGCAATATCATTATCATGATTTAATAGGTCCTGAATCATTATCTGCACTTTGAGCCTCAACTGATAGGAGGGGAATTAGGAGTAGGGATGGATCCACTACCTTGGATGGTTCTATTGTTTTGCAGGAGAATCACTCAGTGCCTCTTTGATTTATTTGGTTTTCATGAAATTTTTGGAGGATTAGAATGGTTAGAAAATGTTCCCATGGGGCCTGTTTGATCTGTGGGATCTCTTTCTAAGGATTCCTTTGCACCACATTACCTTCCATTGGAAATTTTCCATCCACCACCCAAAAGAATCCTTTGTTTTTCATGTGCTGCAATCAAACAGACATTATTGCAAACAAAATCCTGTAGGATTCAAGTTGGCATGTCATTATAATCAGCGTTCTTGGATTCCGGTGAATCAGAAGGACCCTTATAGACACACAGAGAGAGGGGGG
>LR738713.1:287796214-287807983 GCA_902687465.1 Secale cereale
GGGTGAAACGGAACCGGCAGGGCCACATCGTCCAGGGAAGTGTTCCCCTTCCGACCATGGGCACCTAGCTCTGCCAAGGGCCTGAGGAAGGCCAAGGCTCCGGCAACACCTGCCAAGGTCTCGAAGAACGCCAAGGCTCCGATGGCTCGATGACAAGTGCCTCCTCCATCCAATCCGGAGGCCCATGTACCCCGCGCTCCCGTCAACTCCACTAGCGCCCTCAACATGTTCAAGGAAGCGTCTGAGAGGTAAAATTTCTTCCTTTCCACCAGTGCGCACCGAATTAGGCTCATTTGATTAGCGTTTCACCCTTTGGATTGTGTAGCTATGACTTGCATACCGTTCATACATCATGATGCGGAGCATCCAACGGTCATCCCCATGGACCCTTCATCGCCTCACCAAGTGCCCAAAGGACCAATGACTCGAGCCCGTGCAAGAGCTCTCGAGACCGAGGTGACTTCGCTCCTCTCTAGACATCTCTCCTATTCGCATGAGACATGGCTTCTACCCTCATCAGGAACTTTGTGCATACTCAGGTACTTGTATGAAGGCCACGGGACAGCTCTGCACAATGGTCAAGACGGCGAGTTCGACAAGTGCTTGGAACAAGAAGAAGAAAGGCTGAAGATGCTACACGCACCGGACGTCCGGCCAGCACCGGACGACCGGCGACTCCCAGACGACCGAACGACCGGAAGCCCCCGAACGTCCGTGACATCGACCACAGAACAAAATAGCGGACATCCGATGATTACTGGACGTCCGGTCCCTCCGGAACCACCGGACGTCCGGTAACCAGCGGACGTCCGCCCCGACGGTGACAACTCATGTAATATATACTCGTTGACTTCCATCCTTTCGAGGTCGCTTTTGGATAGCTCATCATAGACCTCTGTGGATTCTCTCCTACGAGACCGTGGCCTCTTCGGAGAAGGTCCACCTCGGATTCAAGACCTCCACATCGGGGAAGATCCCAAGGGATATCCAAGACCTCCTCCGGGAGAAGACTATCTTTGTACCACCGTCGTTGACTATGGATCGTGTATCTTGATATGTATCGTGGATCTAGCACTTGTGTGATCATATTTGTGTTGATTTGAGTGTATCCCCTCGTGTTTTCCTCCGTTTCTTCCTTGTGTTCTCCGTGTTTGTTGTGGGATAACCTCCGTTCGTGAAAGATCTGCTGATTAGGGTTCCACCCTACATCATCTTTGGTATCATGAGCATAGGTTGATCACGAATTTGGAGCCCCACACCCTGTTTTCTAGCTTGTTTTTGTTGTGTTCTTCCCAATTTCGAAAATTCCCCACAAAAATAGCCCCAATTTTTTTTGTGATCTGTTGATCTGGCAAGATTTTGTTGACTTTATTCCATGGATTTGCTGTACCACGAGTGGATCTAGCTTTTCCCCGCCTTCTCATAGATTTTCTTCTGCGAATTCGGGCAAGTTTGACCATTTTGTCCACGGATCCGAGAAACCTAGCCCCAACCTACCGGACGACCGATGCTTACCGGACGTCCGTCACCTCACGAGACACCGGACGTTCGCTAAACACCAGACGACCGGCACCCCACCTACAGAACCTTTTACCGGACTTCCGACACTTACTGGACGTCCGACCCCTTCCGGCCGACCGGCCGACCGGCAACCTCCGGACGTCTGGCAATCCCTGACGAAGCTGAATTTGTTCAGTTCCGTACCACCTTCCGCTACCACCTACCATTCGTCCCACCTTCCGCAACCACCATCGATTAACCGCTACGATTTGGAACATCTTGTCTCCCTTTGCCTTGGATACTTGAGTTGTGGTTTCACCGTTTCCTTGGATGTTTAGGCTACCTTGGAACGACAAGACTTCGACAACACCACCGCTCAATTTCGGCAAGGACGGTAACACCGACGACACTTTGTTCATTCTACCTTGCAATTGCATTGTCACCATATGAACCATCTTTGCGTAGCTTTCCCATCGAGACTAGCCATTTGAGTATTGCCGGGCCACGACACTTGTGCACATTAGTGACAGTCATAGATATTGCATACCATATCATCACATCTTCGTGTGCCACAAGAGTGATCCGCATACACAATAGCTACCTTGATACGAGAAGCATGCATAAGTATCCAAAGAAAGAGCTCACAAGCTTTTAAGCAAAAGAGCCAACCAAAGCTTATAAGCAAAAGGACAATAGCATCATACGCCTTGCATCAAAAGAGATCATATGACATAGCAATACCATCTTGTGCTCAAGCATCGACACATCATACACTCATAGCATACTTGTGATAGATAGTCGTTACGTTTTGCCTCTTTTAGGTCGTGCACAAGTGCGTATCTGCCTATTAAGCAATTGGTTAGCGTCTCTCTAGTGTTGTGCAACACGAGCATTTTTCGTGGTTTCCACATTTTCGCTCACCCTTAGTTGCACAACCACATTTATCTATCCGTGTGTGTGTTCCGTGTGCTACCTTGCTAGTGATCTACTTGTTGCATGAGCAAATTGTGAACCATTTTCAACATTCTTGAGTCACTTTGACGATTGCATTGAATTATTGCCACCATCCTAACCAAGCTCCTCTCAAAGCTTTACTTGTGTAGGTGTGAGAATCGACACGAAGTGGTACCAATAGTGCTATTTCCGGGTTACATTATTGAGTGATCATTGATCCATTTTCAACTTCGGTTAAGGTACATTTGGTATTGTCTTCTCCTTTCTCCCACTTACATACTTGCTTGTGATGATGGATAGGCCAAGTACATCTTCCAACCCGATCTTCGACGATCCTCAAGAAGCGAACAACTACGTCACCAAACTACATCTCTTCGGTGTCCAACGAGCTCTACATCAAGAGAGTGGAGCTATGCGCGAGTACATTGGTCAAGTCGCCGAGGACGCGCGCCAGTTTGAAGCAAGAACAAAAGAGCAATTCGACATCATCAACACCAACATGTCTACTCAATTCAACGAGGTCCGGACATTGATAGTCAACCGACGTTCTTCCTCAACATCCTCTCAAAGACGAAGCCGCTCAAGTCGACATTCCGACTCCACGCAAGAATCAAGTACCCCTACGTCCAACACTCTTCGTCAAGCCGCACGTCACGCTCGACATGACAACCGACAACCTCTTCATGACAAGAGTTCACAAGAGCTATTCGACGAGCAAGAAAGCCGACGTCGTCAAAACCAAGCTACACTTGAACAAGCACAAGAACGACAACGACTACGCCAACAACAACAAGAGCGAGCACGTCAATATCAAGAAGAACAAGACGCCGCGGCTAACAACCAAGCACAACAACATCGAGAAGCTCAAGCTAGGGAGGCGCAACGAGCATTACGCGATGCACATCGCAATGTGGCAGCCCGCACTCGACACACTCGTCAAGAAGAGGATTTCCTTCATAATGAGATGCAAGAGAGACGCCATCAAGCAAGAATGCAACAAGAAGCCCCTCCTCAACAAGAACAACAAGCTCGACAAGCACACCATGATAATGGACATCTACTTCGACAAGAGCAACATGATATTGCAAACCGCCAAAATCAAGACCGCCCTCCCAATAGGCAAGGAAACAATGAAGAGCATCGCTACGGCAAGCTAAAGTTCACCATGCCAAAGTTTTCCGGAAGCATTGATCCCGAAGACTATCTCTCATGGGCATTGAAGGTTGACAAGATCTTTCGCCTTCACAACTACGAGGAAGAGAAGAAGATCGCAATGGCATCACTTGAGTTCCAAGACTATGTTCTCATATGGTGGGAGCAAATCATCGAGAGAAGAGAAGCAAAAGGCGAACCTCCTATCACCACTTGGGCTCAAATGAAGGAAATCATGAGAGCACGCTTTGTGCCAACACACTACAATCATGACTTGTTCAAGAAGCTACAACTCCTCAAGCAAGGTACCAAGTCTGTTGAAGAGTACTACAAGGAGATGGAGATTGCCATGATAAGAGCAAACATCACGGAAGATGAAGAGCAAACAATGGCGAGATTCTTGAATGGACTCAACTATCCTATCAAGAAGATTGCGGACTTTCAACCATACAACAATCTCCTCGAACTAGTACATCAAGCAACCAAAGCGGAGCGACAAGTTCAAGAGGACTACAAGTACTCCAAGTTCAACTCCAAGAACTTCGGCTCCTACAACCAAGCTTCAACGACTTCGGCTACTCCTCCTACCTCTACCAAGCCATCTACAAACTTCGATGACAAGTCAAGCTACAAAAATGCGACTACATCGAGTCGTCCACTTTCTACCAACAACTTCAAGCCAAGAGCTTCATCCTCTACAACTCCAAACGAGGACAACTCCAAGACGAGCTCCATCAAATGCTTCAAGTGCCAAGGACGAGGCCACAAGTCATTTGAGTGCAAGACCGTTCGCACCATCATCATCAATGATGACGGTTCTTATGATTCAATGAGCGACGATGAGATGGAAGCACTTGAGCATGTAGCTATGCGTCGCCAAGTGAATGAAGAAGAAGACCATCAAGTGTTTTGCGACAATGACTCAAGTCCCAATCTTGTTGTCTCCAAGGTCTTGACACTCCAACATCAACAAGATGACGACCAACGATGTCATATCTTCCATACCAAGGCCGGCATCAATGGACGTTCCGTCAAGGTTATCATCGATGGAGGAAGTTTTCATAACTTGGCAAGCGAAGAGCTATGCGACAAGCTTCAATTGGTCAAGACGAAGCATCCTCATCCCTACAAGGTCCAATGGCTCAACGACGCCAGAAGTCTTCGAGTCGAGCACACCGTGCAAGTCTCTTTCAAGATAGGCGCCTACGAGGACACTCTTGAATGTGATGTGATCCCCATGTCTGTGTGCCATCTTATTCTTGGACGTCCATGGCAATATGATCGTGGAGTCACACACAATGGACGGACAAATCACTATAGCTTCAAGATGAAGGGCAAGGCATTCGTGCTCCGACCAATGTCTCCAAGTCAAGTAGCCGCCGACAAACACTTACCTATCAACCATCGTGGAGAGAATGGTGAGAGAGTGAGCCACCAAAAGGAGAGTGAGAGCCACAAGCCAAATATGAGCGACTCCACGATGAGCGACAAGAGGCAACTAGTGCTACTTGCCACCAAAAGTGAGATGAGAGAAGTGTGTGAGAACCCATCGAGTGTCTTTCACCTTGTGCTTTTATGCAAAGGGGAAGCCAAACCTACTAACACTTCACCACCTCTACCTTTAGTGTTGTCTCAATTGTTGCAGGAATTCTCGGACGTCTTTCCTGATGAACTACCTCCGGGTCTACCTCCACTTCGCGGAATCGAACACCGCATCGACCTCATACCCGGTGCACCACTTCCAAACAAGGCTCCTTACCGCGTCAACACCGAGGAAACCAAGGAGATACAACGGCAAGTGCAAAAACTCATCGACAAAGGTCATGTACGTGAAAGCTTAAGCCCTTGTGCCATTCCGGTTATTCTAGTGCCTAAGAAAGATGGAAGTTTTCGCATGTGCTCCGATTGTCGACCTATAAATGCTATCATCGTTAGATACCGTTATCCTATCCCACGTCTAGACGACATGCTTGATGAATCATGTGGTGCCACCATATTTTCAAAAATTGATCTTAAAAGTGGTAACTACCAAATTCGCATTCAAGAGGGTGATGAGTGGAAAACGGCTTTCAAAACCAAGTTTGGGTTATATGAGTGGCTTGTTATGCCAATGGGCTTATCGGAAGCACCCGGTTCATTTATGCGTCTTATGCATTTTTGTCTTCGACCCTACATAGGTGTCTTTGTAGTGGTTTACTTTGATGACATCCTCGTTTTTAGCAAGACGCTAGAGGACCATGTGACACACATCCGTTTGGTTTTACAAACCCTTCGGAAAGAGCGCTTATATGCTAATATGGAGAAATGCACTTTTGGCGTTGACAAGGTTGTCTTCCTAGGATTTGTCGTTTCTTCACAAGGTGTTCACGTTGATGAAACTAAAATTGAAGCAATTAAAACTTGGCCTCAACCAACGAATCTCATGCAAGTGCGTAGTTTCCTTGGTCTAGCCGGTTTCTACCGACGTTTTGTGAAGGACTTTAGCACCATTGCTATGCCTCTACACGCCTTGAGCAAGAAGAACGCACCCTTCATTTGGGGTCCTTCACAAGACACCGCGTTCAATGAGCTAAAAAGCTTGCTTACCCACGCACCACTTCTAGCCCTACCAAACTTTGATAAACCTTTTGAGATTCATTGTGGCGCTAGCGGTATCGGCATAGGTGGCGTGCTCATGCAAGAAAAGCGGCCAATTGCGTACTTTAGCGAGAAGCTATTCGGAGCGCAACTTAACTATCCCATCTATGATAAAGAGCTTTATGCCTTGGTGAGAGTTTTACGTGTTTGGGAACATTATCTTAGACCTCATGAATTCATTCTTCATACGGACCATGAGACTCTCAAGTATCTCAAGGGTCAAACTAAGTTGAACAAGCGTCATGCTAAGTGGAGTGAGTTCATTGAGTCTTTTCCCTATGTCATCAAATACATCCAAGGCAAAGAAAATGTTGTGGCGGACGCGCTTTCCCGCAAATGCATGCTTGTTACTCAACTTGAGTTGAATGTGATTGGCTTTGAGCACATAAAAGATTTATATGAGCATGATCCTTTCTTTGCAAATCCTTATGCTAAGTGTTTGACTCACACTTCTTGGGAGCGTTACTACATAAAGGATGGATATCTTATGAGAGCTAACAAACTTTGCATTCCCGAGTCTTCGCTTCGTTTGCTCCTTTTGCAGGAATCGCATGGAGGAGGACTCATGGGACACTTTGGACGCGACAAGACATTTTCTACGCTCTCTAAGAACTATTTTTGGCCCAAGATGCTCCGTGACGTCTCACGCCTCACCAACCGATGATCTACATGCCGCAAAGCTAAGTCCAAAGCTCAATCTCATGGTCTTTACATGCCACTTCCTATTCCATACCATCCATGGGAAGACATAAGCATGGATTTTATACTTGGTTTGCCTAGGACTCAAAATGGCAAAGATTCCGTGTTAGTTGTGGTAGATAGATTCTCTAAAATGGCTCATTTCATTCCTTGTAACAAGATAGCCGATGCTTCACATGTTGACAATCTCTTTTGTAGGGAGGTCATTCGTCTACACGGCGTGCCCAAAACGATCGTGTCGGACCGGGACGTCAAGTTCTTGAGCTACTTTTGGAAAACCCTATGTGTCAAACTCGGAATCAAGCTACTCTTCTCTTCGGCGTACCATCCACAAACGGACGGCCAAACGGAGGTGACGAACCGCACGCTTTCGACGCTTCTTCGCGTGTTGATCAAGAAGAACATCAAGGAATGGGAACAATGCTTGCCCATCGCCGAGTACGCCTACAACCGCGCAAGACACTCGACAACTGGCAAGTCCCCCTTCGAGGTCGTCTACGGCTTCAACCCGTTGTCCCCATTGGACATTCTACCTCTACCTCTACAAGAGCGCATCAACATGGACGCAAGTGCACGAGCAAGCTATCTCAAGAAGGTGCACGAAGATACAAGGGCAATGATCGAGCGACAAGTCCATCGTCTTGCCAACAAGCTCAACGTCAACAAGACACCAATGGTGTTCCAACCGGGAGATCTTGTTTGGCTTCATCTTCGCAAGGACTGTTTCCCAAACGAGCGCAAGTCCAAGCTTCTACCTCGCGCCGACGGACCCTTCAAGGTGTTAGCCCGCTACAACGACAACGCCTACAAGATCGACATCCCAAGCGACAAGTACTCCGTGAGCGATACTTTCAACATCAAGGACCTATCTCCTTTCCATGGTGATGAAGATCTCGATCCGATGTCGGATCTTTCCCAAGGAAGGGGAGATGATGCGGAGCATCCAACGGTCATCCCCATGGACCCTTCATCGCCTCACCAAGTGCCCAAAGGACCAATGACTCGAGCCCGTGCAAGAGCTCTCGAGACCGAGGTGACTTCGCTCCTCTCTAGACATCTCTCCGATTCACATGAGACATGGCTTCTACCCTCATCAGGAACTCTGTGCATACTCAAGTACTTGGATGAAGGGCACGGGACAGCTCTGCACAATGGTCAAGACGGCGAGTTCGACAAGTGCTTGGAACAAGAAGAAGAAAGGCTGAAGATGCTACAGGCACCGGACGTCCGGCCAGCACCGGACGATCGGCGACTTCCAGGCACCGGACGTCCGGCGTCCACCAGTTGACCGGCGACTCCCAGACGACTGGAAGCCCCCGGACGTCCGTGACATCGACTACAGAACAAAATAGCGGACATCCGATGATTACCGGACGTCCGGTCCCTCCGAAACCACCGGATGTCTGGTAACCAGCAGGCGTCAGCCCCGATGGTGACAACTCATGTAATATATACTCGTTGACTTCCATCCTTTCGAGGTAGCTTTTGGATAGCTCATCATAGACCTCTGTGGATTCTCTCCTACGAGACCGCGGCCTCTTCGGAGAAGATCCACCTCGGATTCAAGACCTCCACATCGGGGAAGATCCCAAGGGATATCCAAGACCTCCTCCGGGAGAAGACTATCTTTGTACCACCGTCGTTGACTATGGATCGTGTATCTTGATATGTATCGTGGATCTAGCACTTGTGTGATAATATTTGTGTTGATTTGAGTGTTTCCCCTCGTGTTTTCCTCCGTTTCTTCCTTGTGTTCTCCGTGTTTGTTGTGGGATAACCTCCGTTCGTGAAAGATCTGCTGATTAGGGTTCCACCCTACATCACATCATATGCATATTTGTTGGAGGAGAACGAGGCGAACATCATGAGTGTTCCTTCATCGAGGACCAGTACCATAAGCTCACCCCATCCGTCCATTCATTGAAATCGCTCCAAGGCCGGTAGGATGTGACCAAAACACATTGTGGCCGTTGGAGTAGTTTATTGGAGAAAGTGAGGAATGCACCTCCGAGTGGTGGCACAGTTGACGACTATGAGAGTTTGTTATCATTTTGTTGTACACATTTGTGATCTTGTTTGCTTTGATGACAATTTGAGCTCACACTTGCCTCTTTTCCAAATGTATGATCACATTGCCTGTAAAAGATTCAAGCAAATGGCGGCTTCCAAACGCAAACCATTTGTGCTTCAACGTTGTTGGAACTTGCTTCTAGAAAATGAGAAATGGAGGTTGAGGGATCAAGAAGCTCCACCAAAGAAAGATGCACCCGTTAACTTGGAAGACGATGATGCACGAAAGGGACGAAGAAACAAGGGAAAGCCCGATGAAAGTAAGTTGGAGAAAGATAGTATGAAGAGGTCGTCCGAGGCCTCTAGCTTGAGGGAGCAAATCAATACAATGGTGAAGTAAGGAAACTATGACGGAGAAGCATTTGGCAACTAAGTTGGCGTTGGCCGAGAAGAAGAACCAATAAAAGGAGGCAAAGTGGGAGAGAAGATGTGCCTCCAAGGAGTGGAATATCACTCTTAAGTACCAAATAGGAAAGACAACAAGATCGCCGAGGAGGACCAATTCTTGATGATGGATCCACATGGCATATGGAACCTTCGGCAAGGGTGTTTTATGAGTTGAAAAGAATGGAGATCATGTTTCATAGGAGGCAAAGAGCTTCATGATATTATTGAAGGAAATATTCCCTAGAGGCAATAATAAAGTTGTTATTTTATATTTCCTTATATCATGATAAATGTTTATTATTCATGCTAGCATTGTTTTGACCGGAAACTTGATACATGTGTGGATACATAGACAAAACACCATGTCCCTAGTAAGCCTCTACTAGACTAACTCGTTAATCAAAGATGGTTAAGTTTCCTAACCATAGGCATGTGTTGTCATTTGATGAACGGGATCATTCTCAAATGATGTGATGGACAAGGCCCATCCGTTAGCTTAGCATATTGATCGTTTAGTTTTATTGCTATTGCTTTCTTCATGTCAAATACATATTCCTCTGACTATGAGATTATGCAACTCCCGGATACCATAGGAATACTTTGTGCTATCAAACATCACAACGTAACTGGGTGATTATAAAGATACTCTACAGGTATCCCCGAAGGTGTTTGTTGGGTTGGCATAGATCAAGATTAGGATTTGTCACTCCGAGTGGGAGAGGTATCTCTGGGCCCTCTTGGTAATGCACATCATAAGAAGCCTTGCAAGCAATGTGGCTAATGCCAGGCCCAAGATGCGATTCTATCCTGATCACGTGACACTTACGTGATTGGGGCACAACCGCATTTCGGGCGCTTAGCAAGATGGATATCATTACATCATACCATTACATACATACATGGGGGATACAACAATACATACAAGTCACATGAATACAACAACATCAATACAAAGTATCCGACTACAGATACAAACATGAAAAGAACAACGACATCCATCTGCTATCCCAGGCTGCCAAGTGCTAGGCTTCTCGCCCCTCGTTGGTTACCCCAAGTGGAAGGTGTGAGATGAAGTGTTGCGGAAGTTTTTCCCTTGGCAAAGATACCAAGGATCGAATCCCCAGAGACTCCTAGGTTCAACAAGAAGGTGTCAACTGCTACGGTGCCAGATATTAGCAATCAACGTGGACCTGCACACAGATACAAATAACTTTGCTCCCAACGAGTACAGAGAGGTTGTCAATCCCTCCGGCCTTGTAGTTCACAAAGGATTAAACGCAAGTGATAGTAGTGATAGATATAATTGCAATAGTAAATAAAAGCGAAAAGTAAATAGCGGATGTGATCAATGATGGTAATATGGACCGGAGTCTCATGATGTTCACTAGTGATGTCTCTCTCCCAAGAGACGATAAAACAACTATGTGAGGTAAACGAATTACAGCTGGGCAATTGACAGGACCATGTGCGCAAACCAATGCTAACTACATTGCAAGAAAGGTTGAGGTTCAAAGCATGGGCGGTACGCCAAAGTAAGTAGACCGAAATCCATCAATATCTACTACTAATCATCCACCTTGAGATATCTATCCAGAACATCTCGCTGGTATTAAGTTGCGAGTCCCACCCATAGTGTAAACTCAATGCAACAGACAACTGCATTAAAAGAACTTTGCGTAAAGTAAACAATCCTTCCACCCGCGGGCACAAGCACCGTTGTTTTCCCCCTTGTGGCAACAACACATCCCCTAGACTCATGTTTCTGTCACTCAAACTAGTCATCGAGGGGCATGAACCCACAATCAAGCATAACGTTCCCTCTTGGAGTCACTACCTATTACTTGGCCAAAGCAATAAATAACAACGGAGAACATGCAAGAATTACATACGAACATAAATATAAAAGAGGTAGATCAAATATATTACTCAAGCACAATCTGAACATAATCTCATAATCCATCGGATCCCAGCAAACTCATCATAGCAACAACATAAGGATTACATATGTGCCTCGATCATGTAGGGCAGCTCACGAGGGCTAATTAGTGAAGCACAGGAACGGGAGGAGAACATCACATAGCTACTGGTCATGGACTCATGGTCCAAGGGAGACTACTCACAACTCATCCGGGAGGCGTCCATGGTGGTGGAGAGGCTCCCGGTGGTGATCCTCCCCTCCGGCAGGGTGCCGGGAAGAGTTCTCCTGGTGCTCCCGATATTGGAAGCGGCGGCGGCGGCGGAACAGAGATGAGATCGCGAAAAGAGTTCCTTCCCTCGAGGGTTTCGGGAGACGCTTTAAATATATGCCAAAGGGGGGCATCGGAGGAGCCTCGGGGGGCCCAGGCGCCCCCCCGGCGCGGCCCAGGGGGG
>LR738713.1:287808129-287824499 GCA_902687465.1 Secale cereale
GGGGGGGGCGCCGCCAGGGCGCCTGGAGCCCTGGTGGCCCCCCCGGCTATCCTTCGGGCGCATGGTAGTTTCTGGAACGCTGATTTTTTATATAATTTTTCTGGATTTTTCCTGGCAGTTCTCGTAACGTGAAAACCTGAAATACAAAAACAGCTGAAAACAGAAACTGGCACTGGGGTGCACTGAGTTAATAGGTTAGTCCAAATATGATCAACAGTGTATGGAAGTGTATAAATATCATAGCAATATCACCCAAAAGAGGCATGGAGCAAGCAGAAATTATAGATACGTTTTGGACGTATCAACATCCCCAAGCTTAATTCCTGCTCGTCCTCGAGTAGGTAAATGATAACAAGAACAATTTCTGTGGTGACATGCTATTAACCATATAGGACTTTTTCATAGTCATATGACAAAAGCTTACTGAGACAATGAATCTATAGTAATTAATTTGCCTCATGAGAAAATCACAAAGGACTGAAAGTTTTACAATATGATACTGAAACATCAAATAGATTTGCAATGAACATGATGTGCAAATATGATAAAGTGATATCTAGCTTGCCCCCTTTAGTGAAGCAAAACATAAATGCAGGGGCACCTCCAAGGTTTAAGTGATGACTAGATACAATGATTTCAGAATAAACGATATCACAATCATGCAAAAGACAATGCTACTTTGGGACAATGCACATTACACTCAGAATGACAATCATGCTCTCAGTAGTTGGTGCTTTTAAAAGAAGGTGGAGACTCTCGAACCGTGGCTTTTGTTGGCAAGGTTGAAAACCCGTAGTCGGAAACAAAGACAAAACATGTACCAGAGCTCTTGGCTTTAAAACAGAAGTAATAATTTATTTTAGATCATGCATGTTTCGTCAACGAATGCTAGCAGACAACTCAATCACTTTTCGAGATGGACAAGTTTCGAGGAACGGCTCCCGAATGAGGACGATCACATCCTCTTAATCTCCTTTGTTTATCACTGCCAAAGTTTTCTGATTTCTCATGAACAAAGCGTGAAGGAGGGTTTGTTTGTTATATTATCTTTTTGAGCCGGGCGCACTCAATGCCAGTTCCTTCTCGTATTATGGGTTTGCACATTATACATGCAATCCCGGGGTGAAGCTTGTCCAACTTAAAAAGGTCATGAATTAACCACTACTTTCTCATGAACTTACAACAGAGGCACAAAATAAGAATGCTTTTTCTTTGAATAATTTCGAGATGGCACATGCAAGTCTCCGTTAGGAATGGCAGGTAAATACCATGTAGGAAGGTATGGTGGACTCATATCGCATAACTGGATTAAAGGATGTGGATGCACAAGCAGTCAGTCCGCTTAGTACAGGCGAAGGTTAGCAACAGACTGGGAGCGACCAACTAAGAGAGCAATGACAGTCATAATCATGCAGAGCGACAAAGCAACATTGAATCAGGCATGGTAGTTATATCGCTACTCAGAAACAAAAGATCATCAAGGCTTGACAGACTTTCTTTACAGTCTTAAATATGCGTGAGCATACGCCAAGTCAATCAAAATAAATTCTCGAAGGAAGATATTACTAAACCATACCACATCATAGACAAACAAATCATGTTGGTATTCCAATAACACATTGGGAACCCCCTAGCTATTTGAGACTAACCATAAGAAAACATGAACTACTAAGCGCCATCATGCACGTAGCATCTTTATCATAGACATATCAACCAATGCAACGGAAGCAAACTCTCTTAACAAGGTGAGCATGGTAATTAAAGAGAGTTCAAGCAACCAACTAAACAAAAGCTCTTTGAAAAGATAAGCATGAAAGCTAAGAGCTGAACATGATAGTAGCTATTAAAAGACAAAGAACACACACAGCAAGGATAGACATGAAAATTCTATGTTATGTTCTAGGTAGAAGTGGAGCGTGTTTCTCTCCCACATAAAGAAAGCTGAGTTCCGACTCGTTATGAAAAACTAAAGAAAACTAAAAGCAAGACGCTCCAAGCATAGCACATAACACATGAAGTGATTAAAATATAGTGGAACGAAAGACGAACTGATAATGTTGATGGAGAAGGGGATGCACGGGGGCATACCCAAGCTTAGACGCTTGAGTCTCCTTGAATATTTCTTGGGGGTGCATGGGGGCATCCCCAAGCTTGAGCGCTTGACACTCCTGAATCTTTTTATCATCTTCCCTCGGAAATTTGAAAACTCCCTTCATACATAACTCATCATAATCTGATTAGCGAGGTTAGTACCCATAATAAAATAATTGTACCTTGCTGGAAATAAAGATATTCTTGAAGGTCTACTGTTTCTCAAGATTGCCAAAAGGTTTTTGCAAAGAAAAAGCAAGCTCTTGGTTTGCAAAATGAAGGAAAGGCAAAACAGGACAGAATCTGTGAAAAACAGAACAGCAGGTAGTAATTGATTTGTTCGGGGCACTTCTGCAACTCTAATCAAAAAACTCAGAACATACGCACGAAAGACAATTATATAGAGCACGCTGTCGAAAAAATTCAGACCAAAAAGATGATCTGGTGATTTTATACGAATTTTTCTATCCGAGGACAGAATTTGTTTCCTGGACAGCACCTCACAACTTTTGAACTTTCTAGCAATCAGAGGCTACACTTGGCACAAAATTGAAAAGCAAAGATACAATGATGATTCTACAGTAGTAAACAACATAAAGACACAACAAAAGCTAAATAAATTTATTCATGTGGGCTGCCTCCCAAAAGCGCTTTCTTTTAAGCCTTTAAGCTAGGCATAATGCATAGAAGAATTAATAACCATCGTAATAATCGGAGCTATAAATTGCTTCAAATGGTTCCTCAACAAGTTCGTTCTTGTTCCTTCTAGGAAAGGGGTACACACCTTTTGCCTTTCCGCGCAAGCGGATTTGTCCCTTACCTATATCACTGAAGCCTTTAACTGCTCGGAGGAAGTCCCTTCCAAGCACTATATTTCCTTGGTTTGGCTCCATGATGAAGAAATCAATCATTGCAATCCCTTTAAGGAATTTAACTGGCATGTCTTTTATTCCTCCCTGGATTTCAGAAATATCTCCATTAGTGTGTTCATGATAAGATGGTAATCTATCCATGTTAAATTTTAAAGAATCATGAACAATTTTTGGCATAGTAGAAACCATAGATCCAATATCACAATAAGCAAGGAAGTCTTGATTAGAGATGCTAATCCTAACGAAAGGCTCCCAATCATTGTCTATTTCCAAAATGTCTTTCTTATTGGGTTTAGGTTTCTCTACCTTCATCAAGTCTAGAGCGTCCATTCTCTTTTCAATAGTAGCAAGTCTATCTATGACAGTATCAAATTTATGATCATAAACAAAGTAACTAGATAGACCATGTGTAATTTCAAGAGCTCTAGCTTCATCACACTCTAGGAAATCTCCCTCGGCTATAATATCAAGAGAGTGTTTACACCATTTAAAAAGACCATGGTAAAAATTTCTAAGCTCAATTTTTATAGGTATCCAAGGCATAATTCTCCTATGTGCATCAGAAATTCTGTCCCATGCCTTCTTCATATTTTCTCCATCCCTTTGATGGATATCTAGAACTTCTGATTCCCTCAAAGCACCAAATCCTAATATGTTTAGCTAAACAGAAAGGACTACTAACAGGAAAGCAAAATAATTTTTTTTTCGTAATTTTTTGATAAAGGATACTAAAGCAGAAACTGAAAGGTAAACTAACAAGACTAAAAGCAAAGGTAAAAGATAGCGTGCAACTCCCTATCTTGAAGAGTGGAGTCCCCGGCAACGGCGCCAGAAAAACTCTTGCTAGGCTTCTCGCCCCTCGTTGGTTACCCCAAGTGGAACGTGTGAGATGTAGTGTTGCGGAAGTTTTTCCCTTGGCAAAGATACCAAGGATCGAATCCCCAGAGACTCCTAGGTTCAACAAGAAGGTGTCAACTGCTACGGCGCCAGATATTAGCAATCAACGTGGACCTGCACACAGATACAAATAACTTTGCTCCCAACGAGTACAGAGAGGTTGTCAATCCCTCCGGCCTTGTAGTTCACAAAGGATTAAACGCAAGTGATAGTAGTGATAGATATAATTGCAATAGTAAATAAAAGCGAAAAGTAAATAGCGGATGTGATCAATGATGGTAATATGGATCGGAGTCTCATGATGTTCACTAGTGATGTCTCTCTCCCAAAAGACGATAAAACAGCTATGTGAGGTAAACGAATTACACCTGGGCAATTGACAGGACCATGTGCGCAAACCAATGCTGACTACATTGCAAGAAAGGTTGAGGTTCAAAGCATGGGCGGTACGCCAAAGTAAGTAGACCGAAATCCATCAATATCTACTACTAATCATCCACCTTAAGATATCTATCCAAAACATCTCGCTGGTATTAAGTTGCGAGTCCCACCCATAGTGTAAACTCAATGCAACAGACAACTGCATTAAAAGAACTTTGCGTAAAGTAAACAATCCTTGCACCCGCGGGCACAAGCACCGTTGTTTTCCCCCTTGTGGCAACAGCACATCACCTAGACTCATGTTTCTGTCACTCAAACTAGTCATCGAGGGGCATGAACCCACAATCAAGCATAACGTTCCCTCTTAGAGTCACTACCTATTACTTGGCCAAAGCAATAAATAACAACGGAGAACATGCAAGAATTACTTACGAACATAAATATAAAAGAGGTAGATCAAATATATTACTCAAACACAATCTGAACATAATCTCATAATCCATCGGATCCCAGCAAACTCATCATAGCAACAGCATAAGGATTACATATGTGCCTCGATCATGTAGGGCAGCTCACGAGGGCTAATTAGTGAAGCACAAGAACGGGAGGAGAACATCACATAGCTACTGGTCATGGACTCATGGTCCAAGGGAGACTACTCACAACTCATCCGGGAGGCGTCCATGGTGGTGGAGAGGCTCCCGGTGGTGATCCTCCCCTCCGGCAGGGTGCCGGGAAGAGTTCTCCTGGTGCTCCCGATCTTGGAAGCGGCAGCGGCGGAACGGAGATGAGATCGCGAAAAGAGTTCCTTCCCTCGAGGATTTCGGGAGACGCTTTAAATATATGCCAAAGGGGGGTATCGGAGGAGCCTCGGGGGGCCCAGGCGCCCCCCCGGCGCGACCCAGGGGGGGGGGGCGCCGCCAGGGCGCCTGGAGCCCTGGTGGCCCCCCCGGCTGTCCTTCGGGCGCACGGTAGTTTCTGGAACGCTGATTTTTTATATATTTTTTCTGGATTTTTCCTGGCAGTTCTCGTAACGTGAAAACCTGAAATACAAAAACAGCCGAAAACAGAAACTGGCACTGGGGTGCACTGAGTTAATAGGTTAGTCCAAATATGATCAAAAGTGTATGGAAGTGTATAAATATCATAGCAATATCACCTAAAAGAGGCATGGAGCAAGCAGAAATTATAGATACGTTTTGGACGTATCACCGACCCGGAACCTAACCCAAGACTGAAGAAGAAGAAGAAGAAATAACTCCAACACAACGATCAACGCTCTCACGTCAAGACATCGGAAACCTGCACCTGCAACTGTTGTAGTAGTATTTGTGAGCCACGAGGACTCAACAATCCCATAACCATGGGTAACAATACTATCAAAGCTTAATAGGTAGGAAGAGGTAAAGTGGTGAGGTTGCAGCAGCGGCTAAGCAAAAGTATGGTGGCTAACTTACGAGTACAAGAATAAGATGAGCATCTACGCAAACGGTCGCAACTAGTAGTGATCGCTAAAGATCCTGAACTACCTACGAGTCAAAAATAACCCCACCGTGTTCTCTTCCCAAAATGAAAAGAGACAGTCACGGTTACTCACACAGTTGTGTGTTTTACTTTGGATCCTCTGTCAAGTTTTCTACAACCGGACATTAACAAATTCCAATCTGCCACATAACCACGGGCACGGCTTTCGAAAGATCATAACCCTGCAGGGGTGTCCCAACTTAGCCCATCACAATCTCTCACGATCAGCTGAAGTGATAAATATAATATCATCACCCCTTATCTTAGGGAAATCCGATCAGGCTCGGCATCCCGGTGCACAAGACATTTCGACAATGGTAAAACAAGTCCAGCAAGACTTCCCGGCGTGCCGACACCCTGATAGTAGCCACGCGTATCTCGTCTCAGGCCACGTCCGGATGAGCACAGCGTACAACAGCCAAACCCCAAGTAGGGGGGCGCCACACACGACTCTATTTGGGACCAACACCATCAGCACTGCCCCCCTGCTATGTAGAAAGAATACTCGGGGACGCGACCCCCTATGCAAATTTAATTAATTAATTAAGTTATTATTATGAGGCAAATTAAAACCAATGTTGGGCCTTGCTGGAGGAGTTTTATTCAAAGACGAAGTGTCAAGGGGTCCCCATATACCCAACCGTGTAAGGAACGCAAAATCAAGGAACATAATGCCGGTTTATCGGCGCCTAAGGTGGCATGAGTGGAACAAAACAACGAGCAAAATGCCAAGCCTTCCACCCATGCCCAGTATATAGGTGTGTTATTATACATATAACATATTGTGATATACCAACAACAAGTTCCCTCCTGGAACGATCTTCATCTTCACCTGCAACTAACAACGCTATAAGAGGGGCTAAGCAAGCGGGTAACATAGCCAAACAATGGTTTTTGCTAGGAAGGTGTCAAAGGTTAGAGGTTTCATGGCAAAAAGGAGAGGGGCTGACAATAAGATGGGTAGCGCGACATTTAACGATAGCATCAAGACAACTAAGCAAAGGCAATGATAGTAAAGGTATCCAAGGGTATGGTCATCTTGCCTGAGATCCCGCAAGGAAGAAGAACGGATCCATGAAGAAGACGAAGAAGAAGCCTTGAAGAAGAACCACGGGTAGACGAACGAATCCTCACGAACGCAACGAAACAAGCACTAACGAGAAGAAGCAAGCAACACGGTAAACACACAACACAAGAACATGACAATATGCTCAATCAGGTATGATGCAAAACAAGTCTACATATGAAGCACAACAAGTCTATACAGGAAGCACAACATGGCAAGGTAGGAAGCACAGAAAAACAACACAAGTCTATATATGACGCAATACATGGCAAGATATGATGCAAGACAAGACTATACAGGAAGCAATACATGGCAAGGTAGGAAGCAAAGAAAAACAACACAAGAACAACAAGTTTAAATGAGGCCGGAACTACTTAAGACAAATCCGGTAAGTCCTCATATGCATAGTTTGAAATTAGTTTAGATCTGAGCAAACCTTAAGTTAAAGTTGTTAAACAGAAAGTTAACATGCACCATGATGATCTACACGAAATTCTAGTCAAGTTTCATATAAAGTTTGTTTAATTCGGAGCTACGGCCTAGAAGATATGAGCAAAACAAGACAAGCATGACAACGGTGCAAGATGCACCCAAACATCAAGCAAACTCACTCCAAACATGAAAACAATATGATATTATGATTCTACATGCAAAATCACACAAGTTTCATATAAGGCACACCCAAAACGGAGCAACGGGCTAAAAGTTACACATGAAACGAGATATAACAACAAGCTGAAGTTAACAGCCACATAGCAACTTTGGAGCAAGAAATATATACTCTACAGCACTCAAACATGGTGAAAAGAAGCATGGACATGAAGTAGACATATCCTACAGCAAACAACTCCATTGGAGCAACTCCATAGGAGGCATGGATCAATAGCAACAAGCTACAACATTTTGATCATGACGTTAAAAACCTGACAGCAATATTTTATAGCAACTTGGGAGCAAGAATTAAATAAGCTACAACAAGTCATATGAGCAAGTAAGAGCATGAATGGATAGACAACAACATATACAACAAGGAATGATCAATGTCCACCCCAAAACTAACATGGATTTGCCTAGGGCATCAAGCAAACATAGCATCATGATATTACAGATTCCAGACTTAGTGAAATTTCAACAAGTGTTAAAACAGTAACATTATCATGGCATGTTTACAAGCATGTTTAAGTCAACACAAGGCAAAACATGGCAAAGGGTTTGAACCACAGCAAAGAACACATCATGGAGATCTAAAACATCTAGGCATGTGACATGGGGACAAACACATCAATAGCAACGAGCTCCTCAACTAGGCATCTCGTAACAAGTTACAAAACCTAACAGCCACATGCACTTTTGCAACAGAGATAAACATGGCAATGTGAACTCTAACATGCATGCTATAGCAACCAACATGTAAAGAATCTCATGATGAACATTTTGACATATCATTTGCATCATTTGGATAAACATGCACCAAGTTATCACATCTCAAACATGGCATGAAAATAACAAGTAGCAGCAGTTTATAACAAGTAGCACTCTTGCAATAGAGATTAGAGCATCTAGATGAAGTCAAACAAGCATGGCACAATGGAACAAAGTGTATAGCATATCACCACGATCATTTTGACATATCATTCACTTAAAACGGATAAGCACACAAAAAGTTATCACTATGCAAAGTAGCAACATTAATTACATAGAAAAGGACTTAGCAGTTTTTACAGAAAAAACAACGAGCGCTAGATACTAAACGGTGCACTGGGCGGGATTTAGAGGGTTCTCACCAGATGGGCTTCATCCCAGGGGTGAAGGAGGAGGCCAGAGGGGAAGACGGGCCGGCTGGAGAAGCGGGGTGGGCCGGCGCTTGGGCCGGGGCACCGCTGGAGAGGCCGGCCCAGAGGAGGTCACAACTGGACCGGCGGCTGAAGAGCGAGCTGGGCCTCCTTGGCTCCACTGGCCGACGGAGGGGGCTGGCACTAGGCCGGGCCTTGGCGCGGAGCAGGCCGGAGGAGGCCGGGCCCAGGCGGGGTCGCTCGGCCTTGGTTGCTTGCCCGTTCACCCGATCCGATCTGGATCGGGGTGTTGGGGAACGTAGCATAATTCAAAAAATTTCTACGTCTTCACCAAGATCCAACTATGGATACATCTAGCAACGAGCAAGAAAGAGTGCATCTACATACCGTTATGTAGATCGCGTGCGGAAGCTTTCAACGAAGTGTGGATGAAGTAGTCGAACTCTTCACGTTCTTCGTCACCAATGATCTAGCGCCGAACGGACGGCACCTCCACGTTCAACACACGTACGGTGCAGCAACGTCACCTCCTTCTTGATCCAGCAAGGGGGGAGGAGAAGTCGTCAGAGATCCGGCAGCACGACGGCGTGATGACGGATGCAGTGGAGATCGCAGCAGGGCTTCGCCGGGCGCCCTGCGTTGGGAGTATGGAGGTGTGACGGGAGGGGGAGAGGCGCCAGGGCTTGGGTGCGGCTGCCCTCTCCCCCCCACATATATATAGGGGGCCAGGGGGGCGCCAGCCCCCTGCAGATCCAATCTGCAAGGGGGGGCGGCGGCCAGGGAGGAGTCCCCCTCCCCCAAGGCAAGTGGTGGCCCCCCTCCCCTTAGGGTTTTAACCCTAGGCGCATGGGGAGGTGGGCCACCTTGTGGTGCGCCAGCCCAGAGGGCTGGACACTTCCCCTCGCGGCCTAGGGGCCCCACCGGGATGGGTGGCCCCACCCGGTGGACCCCCGGGGCCCCTCCGGTGGTCCCGGGACGCTCCCGGTGACCCCCGGAGATCACCCGTTGGCCGAAACTGGACTTCCCATATATCAATCTTTACCTCCGGACCATTCCGGAACTCCTCGTGACGTTCGGGATCTCATCCGGGACTCCGAACAACTTTCGGGTTTCCACGTGCATTTATCTCTACGACCCTAGCGTTACCGAACCTTAAGTGTGTAGACCCTACGGGTTCGGGAGACACGTAGACATGACCGAGACCACTCTCCGGTCAATAACCAACATCGGGATCTGGATACCCATGTTGGTTCCTACGTGTTCCTCGATGATCTTCATCGGATGAACCACCGTGTCAAGGATTCACTCAATCCCGTATGTTATTCCCTTTGTCCATCGGTACGGTACTTGCCCGAGATTCGATCGTCGGTATTCCCGATACCTTGTTCAATCTCGTTATGGCAAGTCTCATTACTCGATCCGTAATCCATCATCCCGTGACTAACTACTTAGTCACATTGAGCTCATGATGATGATGTCTTACCGAGTGGGCCCAGAGGTACCTCTCCGTCATGCGGAGTGACAACATCCCAGTCTCGGTTCGTACCAACTCAACGGACACTTTCGGAGATACCCGATGCGTACCTTTATAGCCACCCAGTTACGTTGTGACAGTTGGCACACCCAAAGTACTCCTACGGTATCCGGGAGTTGTACAACCTCATGGTCTAAGGAATAATTACTTGACACCGAAAAGCTTATGCATTACGAACTATACGATCTCGTGTTATGCTCAAGTTTGGGTCTTGTCCATCACATCATTCTCCTAATGATGTGATCCCGTTATCACTGACATCCTATGTCCATGGTCAGGAAACCGTGACCATCTGTTGATCAACGAGCTGGCTACTAGAGGCCTACCAGGGACTCATTGTGGTCTGTGTATTCACACATGTATCGCTGTTTCCGTACAATACAATTCAAGCATGAATAACAGACAATTATCATGAACAAGGAGATATAATAATAATGCTTTTATTATTGCCTCTAGGGCATATCTCCAACAGTCTCCCACTTGCACTAGAGTCAATAATCTAGTTACATTGTGATGAATCGAACACCCATAGAGTTCTGGTGTTGATCATGTTTTGCCCGTGAAAGAGGTTTAGTCAATGGGTCTGCTACATTCAGATCCGTATGCACTTTACAAATATCTATGTCTCCATCCTGAACATAATTCCGGATGGAGTTGAAACAGCGCTTGATGTGCTTGGTCTTCTTGTGAAACCTAGGCTCCTTGGTAATAGCAATAGCACCAGTGTTGTCACAGAAGAGAGTCATCGGGCTTGACGCGCTTGGAATGACTCCTAGGTCGGTGATGAACTCCTTCATCCAGACTCCTTCCTGCGCTGCTTCAGAAGCAGCTATGTACTCCGCTTCACATGTAGATGCTGCCACCACGCTTTGCTTGCAACTGCACCAGCTGACTGCCCCTCCATTCAAAATATACACGTATCCGGTTTGTGACTTAGAGTCATCCAGATCTGTGTCGAAGCTAGCATCGACGTAACCCTTTACGACGAGCTCTTCGTCACCTCCATAAACGAGAAACATATCCTTAGTCCTTTTCAGGTACTTCAGGATGTTCTTGACCGCTGTCCAGTGTTCCGTACCGAGATCACTTTGGTACCTCCCTACCAAACTTATGGCAAGGTTCACATCAGGTCTGGTACACAGCATGACATACATGATAGGACCTATGGCCGAGGCATAGGGAATGACACTCATCTTTTCTCTATCTTCTGCCGTGGTCGGCGACTGAGCTTTGCTCAATCTCATACCTTGCAAAACAGGCAAGCATCCTTTCTTTGACTGATCCATATTGAACTTCTTCAATATTTTGTCAAGGTATGTACTTTGTGAAAGACCAATGAGGCGTCTCGATCTATCTCTATAGATTTTGATGCCTAATATGTAAGCAGCTTCTCCAAGGTCCTTCATTGAAAAACTTTTATTCAAGTAGGCCTTTACATTTTCCAAGAATTCTATATCATTTCCCATCAGCAATATGTCATCCACATATAATATGAGAAATGCCACAGAGCTCCCACTCACTTTCTTGTAAATACAGGCTTCTCCATAAGTCTGTATAAATCCAAACGCTTTGATCACCTCATCAAAGCGAATATTCCAACTCCGAGATGCTTGCACCAGCCCGTAAATCGAGCGCTGGAGCTTGCATACCTTGTTAGCGTTCTCTGGATCGACAAAACCTTCCGGTTGCATCATATACAACTCTTCCTTGAGGAAGCCGTTAAGGAATGCTGTTTTGACGTCCATTTGCCATATCTCATAATCATAGAATGCGGCAATAGCTAACATGATTCTGACTGACTTCAGCATCGCTATGGGAGAGAAAGTCTCGTCGTAGTCAATCCCTTGAACTTGTCGATAACCCTTAGCGACAAGCCGAGCCTTATAGATGGTCACATTACCATCCGCGTCTGTCTTCTTCTTAAATATCCATTTGTTTTCTATGGCGTGCCTATCATCAGGCAAGTCCACCAAAGTCCATACTTTGTTTTCATACATGGATTCTATCTCGGATTTCATGGCTCCAAGCCATTTATTGGAATCTGGGCCCGCCATCGCTTCTTCATAGTTCGAAGGTTCACCGTTGTCTAACAACATGATTTCCAGGACAGGGTTGCCGTACCACTCTGGTGCGGAACATGCCCTTGTGGACCTTCGAAGTTCAGTAGTAACTTGATCTGTTTCTTCATGATCATTATCATTAACTTCCTCCCTTGTCGGTGCAGGCACCTTAGGAACAGTTTCCTGCGCTGCGCTACTTTCCGGTCCAGGAGGGGTGACTATCACCTCATCAA
The DNA here is from genome assembly GCA_902687465.1 of Secale cereale. NCBI lineage: Eukaryota > Viridiplantae > Streptophyta > Magnoliopsida > Poales > Poaceae > Secale > Secale cereale. Next base: position 287,820,581 of record LR738713.1, read on the forward strand.
GTTCTACTTTCCTCCCACTCACTTCTTTCGAGAGAAACTCTTTCTCCAGAAAGCATCCATTCTTGGCAACAAAGACTTTGCCTTCGGATCTGTGGTAGAAGGTGTACCCAATTGTTTCCTTTGGGTATCCTATGAAGACGCATTTTTCCGATTTGGGTTCGAGCTTTTCAGGTTGAAGTTTCTTGACATAAGCATCACAACCCCAAACTTTCAGAAACGACAGCTTCGGTTTCTTGCCAAACCAAAGTTCATACGGAGTCGTCTCAACGGATTTCAATGGAGCCCTATTTAAAGTGAATGCGGCAGTCTCTAAAGCATAACCCCAAAAAGATAGCGGTAAATCGGTAAGGGACATCATAGATCGCACCATGTCTAACAGAGTACGATTTCGACGTTCGGACACACCGTTACGTTGAGGTGTTCCGGGCGGTGTCAATTGTGAAACAATTCCACAGCTTCTAAGGTGTGTGCCAAATTCATGACTTAAATATTCACCCCCACGATCTGATCGTAAGAACTTTATTTTTCTGTCATGTTGATTCTCGACCTCATTCTGAAATTCCTTGAACTTTTCAAAGGTCTCAGACTTGTGTTTCATCAAATAGATATACCCATATCTACTCAAGTCATCTGTGATGGTGAGAACATAACGGTAGCCTCCGCGAGCTTCAACACTCATTGGACCGCACACATCGGTATGTATGATTTCCAACAAGTTGGTTGCTCGCTCCATTGTTCCGGAGAACGGAGTCTTGGTCATCTTGCCCAAGAGGCATGGTTCGCACGTGTCAAATGATTCATAATCAAGAGACTCTAGAAGTCCATCCGAATGGAGCTTCTTCATACGTTTGACACCAATATGACCAAGGCGGCAATGCCACAAGTATGTGGGACTATCATTATCAACTTTACATCTTTTGGCATCTACACTATGAATATGTGTATCACTACGTTCGAGATTCATCAAAAATAAACCATTGACCAGCGGGGCATGACCATAAAACATATCTCTCAAATAAATAGAACAACCATTATTCTCCGATTTGAAAGAATATCCATCTCGCATAAGAAGAGATCCAGAAACAATGTTCATGCTCAAAGCTGGTACTAAATAACAATTATTGAGGTTTAAAACTAATCCCGAGGGTAGATGTAGAGGTAGCGTGCCGACGGCGATCACATCGACCTTGGAACCATTCCCGACGCGCATCGTCACCTCATCCTTCGCCAGTCTCCGTTTATTCCACAGCTCCTGTTTTGAGTTACAAATGTGAGCAACTGCACCGGTATCGAATACCCAGGAGCTACTACGAGTGCTGGTAAGGTACACATCAATAACATGTATATCATATATACCTTTGACGTTGCCGGCCTTCTTGTCTGCTAAATATTTGGGGCAGTTCCGCTTCCAGTGACCCGTTCCCTTGCAATAAAAGCACTCAGTCTCAGGCTTGGGTCCATACTTTGGCTTCTTCCCGGCAACAGGCTTGCCAGGCGCGGCAACTCCCTTGCCGTCCTTCTTGAAGTTCTTCTTACCCTTGCCTTTCTTGAACTTAGTGGTTTTATTGACCATCAACACTTGATGTTCTTTCTTGATGTCCACCTCCGCTGATTTCAGCATCGAATACACCTCGGGAATGGACTTCTCCATCCCCTGCATATTGAAGTTCAACACGAAGCTCTTGAAGCTTGGTGGGAGCGACTGGAGGATTCTGTCAACGACCGCTTCATCTGGGAGATTCATTCCCAGCTGAGACAAGCAATTGTGCAATCCTGAAATCTTGAGGATGTGCTCACTGACAGAACTGTTCTCCTCCATCTTACAGCTGTAGAATGCGTCGGAGACATCATATCTCTCGACTCGGGCATGAGCTTGGAAAACCATTTTCAGCTCTTCGAATATCTCATATGCTCCATGGTGCTCAAAACGTTTTTGGAGCCCCGATTCTAAACTGTAAAGCATGCCGCACTGAACCAGGGAGTAATCATCACAACGTGACTGCCAAGCGTTCATAACGTCTTGGTTTGCTGGGAGAACGGGTGCATCACCTAGCGGTGCTTCAAGGACATAGGTTCTCTTGGCAGCTATGAGGATAATCCTCAGGTTACGGACCCAATCCGTATAGTTGCTACCATCGTCTTTCAGCTTGGTTTTCTCTAGGAACGCGTTGAAGTTGAGGGAAACTGGAGCGTGGGCCATTTGATCTACAAGAGATATTGTAAAGAATTTAGACTAAGTTCATGATAATTAAGTTCATCTTAATCAAATTATAATGAACTCCCACTCAGAATGACATCTCTCTAGTCATCTAAGTGATACACGATCCGAATCGAGTAGTCCATGTCCGATCATCACGTGAGACGGACTAGTCATCAACGGTGAACATCTTCATGTTGATCGTATCCTCTATATGACTCGTGTTCGACCTTTCGGTCTTCCGTGTTCCGAGGCCATGTCTGTACATGCTAGGCTCGTCAAGTGAACCCTAAGTGTATCGCGTGTGTAAATCTGTCTTACACCCGTTGTATGCGAACGTTAGAACCTATCACACCCGATCATCACGTGGTGCTTCGGAGCAACGAGCTTTAGCAACGGTGCACAGTTAGGGGAAACACAATACTTGAAATTTTAGTGAGAGATCATCTTATTTACTACCGTCGTTCTAAGTAAACAAGATGCAAAAACATGATAAACATCACATGCAATCAATTAAAGTGACATGATATGGCCAATATCATCTTGCTCCTTGGATCTCCATCTTCGGGGCACCATGATCATCTTGTCACCGGCTCGACACCATGATCTTCATCATCATGAACTCCATCATCGTGTCTTGAAGAAGTCGTCACGCCAACTATTACTTCTACTACTATAGCTAACGTTTAGCAATGAAGTAAAGTAATTACATGGCGTTATTCAATGACACGCAGGTCATACAATAATTAAGACAACTCCTATGGCTCCTGCCGGTTGTCAAGTTCATCGACATGCAAGTCGTGATTCCCTATTACAAAAACATGATCAATCTCATACATCACATATATCATTCATCACATCTTCGTTCTTGGCCATACCACGTCACATAGCACATGCTGCAAAAACAAGTTAGACGTCCTCTAATTGTTGTTGCAAGTTTTACGTGGCTTCTATAGGATTTCTAGCAAGAACGTTTCTTACCTACGCCAAAACCACAACGTGATTTGTCAACTTCTATTTACCCTTCATAAGGACCCTTTTCATCGAATCCGATCCGACTAAAGTAGGAGAGACAGACACCCGCCAGCCACCTTATGCATCTAGTGCATGTCTGTCGGTGGAACCAGTCTCACGTAAGCGTACGTGTAAGGTCGGTCCGGGCCTCTTCATCCCACAATGCCGCCGAATCAAGATTGACTAGTAACGGTAAGAAAGTTGAACAAGATCATACGCCCACAACTGCTTTGTGTTCTACTCGTGCAAGATGCTACGCAGAAAACCTAGGCTCTGATGCCACTATTGGGGAACGTAGCATAATTCAAAAAAATTCTACGTCTTCACCAAGATCCAACTATGGATACATCTAGCAACGAGCAAGTAAGAGTGCATCTACATACCGTTATGTAGATCGCGTGCGAAAGCTTTCAACAAAGTGTGGATGAAGTAGTCGAACTCTTCACGTTCTTCGTCACCAATGATCTAGTGCCGAACGGACGGCACCTCCGCGTTCAACACACATACGGTGCAGCAACGTCACCTCCTTCTTGATCCAGCAAGGGGGGAGGAGAAGTCGTCAGAGATCCGGCAGCACGACGGCGTGATGACGGATGCAGTGGAGATCGCAGCAGGGCTTCGCCGGGCGCCCTGCGTTGGGAGTATGGAGGTGTGACGGGAGGGGGAGAGGCGCCAGGGCTTGGGTGCGGCTGCCCTCTCCCCCCCCCC
>LR738713.1:287824579-287847224 GCA_902687465.1 Secale cereale
CCCCCCCCCCACATATATATAGGGGGCCAGGGGGGCGCCAGCCCCCTGCAGATCCAATCTGCAAGGGGGGGCGGTGGCCAGGGAGGAGTCCCCCTCCCCCAAGGCAAGTGGTGGCCCCCCTTCCCTTAGGGTTTTAACCCTAGGCGCATGGGGAGGTGGGGCACCTTGTGGTGCGCCAGCCCAGAGGGCTGGACACTTCCCCTCGCGGCCTAGGGGCCCCACCGGGATGGGTGGCCCCACCCGGTGGACCCCCGGGGCCCCTCCGGTGGTCCCGGGACGCTCCCGGTGACCCCCGGAGATCACCCGTTGGCCGAAACTGGACTTCCCATATATCAATCTTTACCTCCGGACCATTCCGGAACTCCTCGTGACGTCCGGGATCTCATCCGGGACTCCGAACAACTTTCGGGTTTCCACGTGCATTTATCTCTACGACCCTAGCGTTACCGAACCTTAAGTGTGTAGACCCTACGGGTTCGGGAGACACGTAGACATGACCGAGACCACTCTCCGGTCAATAACCAACAGCGGGATCTGGATACCCATGTTGGTTCCTACGTGTTCCTCGATGATCTTCATCGGATGAACCACCGTGTCAAGGATTCACTCAATCCCGTATGTTATTCCCTTTGTCCATCGGTACGGTACTTGCCCGAGATTCGATCGTCGGTATTCCCGATACCTTGTTCAATCTCGTTATGGCAAGTCTCTTTACTCGATCCATAATCCATCATCCCGTGACTAACTACTTAGTCACATTGAGCTCATGATGATGATGTCTTACCGAGTGGGCCTAGAGGTACCTCTCCGTCATGCGGAGTGACAACATCCCAGTCTCGGTTCGTACCAACTCAACAGACACTTTCGGAGATACCCAATGCGTACCTTTATAGCCACCCAGTTACGTTGTGACGGTTGGCACACCCAAAGTACTCCTACGGTATCCGGGAGTTGTACAACCTCATGGTCTAAGGAATAATTACTTGACACCGAAAAGCTTATGCATTACGAACTATACGATCTCGTGTTATGCTCAAGTTTGGGTCTTGTCCATCACATCATTCTCCTAATGATGTGATCCCGTTATCACTGACATCCTATGTCCATGGTCAGGAAACCGTGACCATCTGTTGATCAACGAGCTGGCTACTAGAGGCCTACCAGGGACTCATTATGGTCTGTGTATTCACACATGTATCGTTGTTTCCGTACAATACAATTCAAGCATGAATAACAGACAATTATCATGAACAAGGAGATATAATAATAATGCTTTTATTATTGCCTCTAGGGCATATCTCCAACACGGGGAAGGCAGCCATGGCGGCGGCGAACGAACCAGACGGCGGCGGGGATGCCCGGAGGATCGCCGGAGGCCGGAGTTGTGGTCGGGAAAGGGTGAATCCGGAGGAGCTCGTCCGGATCCGGCGGATGGCGGCATCAGCGGAGCTCCCGCAAGGTCAAGGGCCGGCGGCGCGCGACAGGGAGCTGCGGGATCGGGAGGGGCTCCTCCCCTCGAGGAGCTGTAGAAGCGGGAGCTGGCACGGCGGCGCCGGCCGGCGAGCGCGGCGGCGGAGAAGGCCGCCGGGCCGGAGGCGGGGAGCGACGGGAGGCGAGGGCGGCGCGGATGCCTGCAGGCGCGCGGCGGCGGCGGCGGATGGGCCGGGCAGGCCCGCTTCGGGCTCGCCAGGCCGCGGCGGCGGCGGATGTGGCGCTGGACACGTGGTGGCGGCTGATTGGAGGAGGGCGGTGGCGCAGCTGATGTGTCAAGCCCTGATTGGGTGGGGTGATGTGGCCGGCTGGACATGTCCGGCGCGGTTGGACATGTCCGGCGGCGCGAGGGAAGAGGCTAGGGTTGGATCTGCGCGAAAAAATGGAGGGGAGGCACATATTTATAGGTAGAGGGAGCTAGGAGTGTCCAAATGAGGAGCCATTCGCGGCCACGCGATCGTGATCGAACGGCTAAGAGCATGGAGGGGTTAGAATGGGCTAGGTGGGATGTGAGAAAGGGGTGCTGGGCCAAAAGTCAAAAGGCCTCCGGCGGTTAACACGGTCAACCGTTGGGCTATCAAACGAACTCCGAATGCGACGAAACTTGACATGCGGTCTACCTATGCTATAATAAGACCACACGCCAAGTTTCAACCCATTCCGAGAACGTTCTTCGGCCACTCACAAAATAATTATTCGGACGTGCCGCGGGCGCGTGCAAGTGTGTCTGGGCTCAGAACGGACAACGGAAAGGACGAGGGGGCACGGGCGGATGCAAATTTCGAAAACATGCTGATGCAACACACATGATGACATGGCAAGATGCAACACGCAGGCAGATGACATGGCAACGACAACGAATAACTGGCTGACACCTGGCGCACCGGTCTCGGGGTGTCACAACTAATGAGTTAGTTGTGGGATGATGCATTACGGAACGAGTAAAGAGAGTTGTCGGTAACGAGATTGAACTAAGTATGAAGATACCGACAATCGAATCTCGGGCAAGTAACATACCATTGACAAAGGGAATAACGTATGTTGTCATTATGGTACGACCGATAAAGATCTTCATAGAATATGTAGGAGCCAGTATGAGCATCCACTTTCTACTATTGGTTATTCGTCGGAGAGGTGTCTCGGTCATGTCTACATACTTCTTGAACCCGTAGGGTCCGCACGCTTAACGTTCGATGACGATTTTGTATTATATGAGTTATGTGATTTGGTGACCGAATGTTGTTCGGAGTCCCGGATGATATCACAGACATGACGAGGAGTCTCGAAATGGTCAAGAGGTAAAGATTTATATATAGGACGATAGTATTCGAACACCGGAAGTGTTCTGAGAGGTACCGGGGGGTTATCGGAACTCCCGGGGAGAAGTTATGGGCCACATGGGCCTTGAGAGGGGAGCACACGAGCCCACAAAGGCTGGCGCGCCCCCCGTATGGTGGGAGGCCGAGTGGGAGTAGAGGGGCGGCGCCCCCTCCTTCCTTCTATCCTCTCCTCTTTCCTTCTCTTCTTCCTTCTTCCCTTATCTCTCCGATGGAAAACATGGTAAAGGGGGGGGGGCTGAATTGGACTAGGGGCCCAAGTAGGATTCCTCCTACTTGGTGCACCCTATGGCTGCTCCCTTCCCCCTCCCACTTATATATACGTGGGGAGGGGCGCCTAGAACACACACCAACAATTGTCAGCCGTGTGCGGCGCCCCCCTCCACAAATTACACCCTCTGTCAAATCTTCATAGTGCTTAGGCAAAGCCGTGCGCGGAGCACATCACCATCACCGTCACCATGCCGTCGTGTTGACGGAACTCGTCTACTTCCTCGACACTTTGCTGGATCAAGAGTTCGAGGGACGTCATCGAGCTGAACGTGTCCAGAACTCGGAGGTACCGTACGTTCGGTGCTTGATCGGTCGGAACGAGAAGAAGTTCGACTACATCAACCGTGTTGTCAAACGCTTCCGCTTTCGGTCTACGAGGGTACGTAGACACACTCTCCCCCTCTCGTTGCTATGCATCTCCTAGTTAGATCTTGCGTGAACGTAGGATTTTTTTTGAAATTGTATGTTACGTTCCCCAACAGTGGCATCATGAGCCAGGTCTATCCGTAGATGATATGCACGAGTAGAACACAAAGATTTGTGGGCGGTGATAGTCATACTGCTTATCGCCAATATCTTATTTTGATTCGGCAGTATTGTGGGATGAAGCGGCCCAGACCAACCTTACATGACCACGTTCATGATACCGGTTCCACTGACAGACATGCAACTAGTTTTGCATAAAGGTGACTGGCGGGTGTCTGTTTTTCCTACTTTAGTTGAATCAAATTTGACTGCGGCCAGTCCTTGAAGAAGGTTAAAACAACAAACTTGACGAAACACCGTTGTGGTTTTGTGCCGTAGGTAAGAACGGTTCTTGCTAGAAGCCCGTAGTAGCCACGTAAAACTTGCAACAACAAAGTAGAGGACGTCTAACTTGTTTTTGCAGGGCATGCCGTGATGTGATATGGTTAAGACATGATGTGATATACATTGTTGTTGTCGGGAACGTAGTATTTCAAAATTTTCCTACGATCACGCAAGATCTATCTAGGAGAAGCATATCAACGAGTGGGAGAGTGTGTTCATGTACCCTCGTAGACCGAAAGCGGAAGCGTTTGGTAACGCGATTGATGTACTCGAACGTCTTTGCGATCCAACCGATCAAGCACCGAACGCACGACACATTCGCGATCTGCACACGTTCAGCTCGGTGACGTCCCTCGAACTCTTGATCCAGTTGAGGCCGAGGGAGAGTTTCGTCAGCACGACGGCGTGGTGACGGTGTTGATGAAGTTGCCGACGCAGGGCTTCGCCTAAGCACTGCAACAATATAACTGATGTGTGTAACAGTGGAGGGGGGCACCGCACATGGCTAAAACAGTTGTCAACTTGTGTCTAGGGTGCCCCCTGCCCCTGTACATAAACGAGCAAGGGGAGGCCGGCCGGCCCCTATAGGAGCGCCCAAGGGGGGGCAATCCTACTCCTACTAGGAGTACGAACCCCCCTTTCCTAGTCCAACTAGGAGAAGAAGGAAGGGAGGAAGAGAAGAGAAGGAAGGAGGGGGCGCCGCCCCTCTCCCTAGTCCAATTCGGACTAGGCCGGGGGGGGGGGCTGCCCTAGGCAGCCTCCCCCTCTATCCCCTAAAGCCCAATAAGGCCCACTACTTCTCCGGTGGTTCCGATAACCCTTCCGGCACTCCGATAATTATCCGGTGACCCCCGGAACTCATCCGGTGTCCGAATAACATTGTCCAATATATCTTTCTTTACGTCTCGACCATTTCGAGACTCCTCGTCATGTCCGTGATCTCATCCGGGACTCCGAACTACCTTCGCTACATCAAAACACATAAACTCATAATACCGATCGTCATCGAACGTTAAGCGTGCGGAACCTACGGGTTCGAGAACTATGTAGACATGACCAAGACTCATCTCTGGTCAATAACTAATAGCGGAACCTGGATGCTCATATTGGTTCCTACATATTCTACGAAGATCTTTATCGGTCAAACCGCATAAGAACATACGTTGTTCCCTTTGTCATCGGTATGTTACTTGCCCGAGGTTCGATCGTCGGTATCATCATACCTAGTTCAATCTCGTCACCGACAAGTCTCTTTACTCATTCCGTAATACATCTTCTTGCGACTAACTCATTAGTCGTTTGCTTGCAAGGCTTATTACGATGTGTATTATCGAGAGGGCCCAAAGATACCTCTCCGACACTCGGAGTGACCGATCCTATTCTCGATTTATGCCAACACCACAAACACCTTCGGAGACACCTGTAGAGTATCTTTATAATCACCCAGTTACGTTATGACGTTTGATAGCACACAAGGTGTTCCTCTGGTATTCGGGAGTTGCATAATCTCATAGTCATAGAAACATGTATAAGTCATGAAGAAAGCAATAGCAGTAAAACTAAACGATCATAGTGCTAAGCTAACGGATGGGTCTTGTCCATCACATCACATCATTTTCCTAATGATGTGATCTCGTTGATCAAATGATTATTCATGTCTATGGTTAGGAAACATAACCATCTTTGATTAACGAGCTAGTCTAGTAGAGGCATACTAGGGACACTCTGTTCTGTCTATGTATTCACACATGTATCAAGTTTCCAGTTAATACAATTCTAGCATGAATAAAAGACATTTATCATGATATATAGGAAATATAAATAACAACTTTATTATTGCCTCTAGGGCATATTTCCTCCAGTTGTATGAGATGATCATGTTTTATAAAAGTTATCAGCAACTGGCAGGAGCCTTATGGTTGTCGCTTTATTGTATGAAAAAACATATGTCTCACGAATGAGCAGCTTATAACTCCACACATTAATAAACAAGTTATTTTTAGAGCTTCTGAGCATGTGGAGGCTATTTCCCTCCTAACTCCTCCCAGTAGTTTTTCATCAATTCCCTTTGAGAATTACTATGATTGTTCTCATTACACAATCACATGAATGTCTATGATCGTGTGTCGTACCAAAATTGTATCAATTCAATCGTACATGTAAGCGTGTCTGTTTGCTTGACAATTTACCATGAAACTGCCATCGCGCCACATGGCCCGAGTTGTTAGCATGTGCGCATTATATTTCTCTAAACTGAAGAAGCACACCTCCTAGAAACTACACCTGCAAGTTTAGTTGCTCAACGGTTCAGATCACGCGAAGGCAGTCAACGACTTGGATGGACCCAGGCGACCATAAGAGTTTAAACTCGAATTATCCATGTGTAACAATGAATCATCTTCATGGATAATGTTTACCTTTTCATTTCAATTGAACCATACACGCTAATACTTGAAATAAGAGAAGCAAAGATTCAATATGCTATCTTAGAGTACCCAGGTATGTCTTCTGGTTGCGAGTTTTTGGCGGCGGTGAGACTGTTCTATCAATTTGGATTTCTAGGTCGTGTAAGTTTCCCCATTTGTGTGTTTCCAAAATATATCTCATTTTGAATCTGTTTATTGACTTGTTTAATCCGTTTTTTGTTGATTAGACCATGACTTGTGCAGAAACTTGACCAGCACATGAGCCCTGCCTTGTTGACTTAGAGAAAGACCAATTAATAAGATAGTTAAAGGAAAATGCAAGACTTGCACGATGTTGGAAGGCCAAAGATACTTTTTTTCTAAAATCATCCTATCTTTCTTTCTCCGGACGTTCACCTCTTTCCTTCTGATTCCAGCTAACTAGAACAAGCGAAGTAGTAGCATCTCCTCAACCCATCATTGCCACATACCCTATTTAATTTGGTACAAAGTTGGATCATCTACTATTTTGGAACGGAGGAAGTATGTAGAAGTATAAAATGATGCAAATGTGATGAACCAGGCAACACCTTTCTCCACCGAATCAACGAAAAGAAGGCCCGGCAACATGGAACTACTTGACTTGACTTCGGGTGAAAAGGCCACCGGAAAGAAAGGCATCAATAAACTGGAGCGCAAGCCTTTTTCTGTTCCTTGCGGCAGCCAAAGGAAAGGAAAGGAGACTTTTCACAGAAGCTTCCATCGCATCGCAATACACACTGCTTCTTCTTCTCTCCCTATCCCCTATAAAAAACAGCGTCCCTCCCATTCGCTCTTGCCATCCAGACCATCCCCATCCTTCTTCCTCTCCCTCCCCTGAGCTGAGCTGAGCTGAGCCGTGCCGTGAGGGTGGGGGGCAAGGCAAACCATTCAATCCGTCCCAGTCTCCTTCCCATCCTCTGCTTTGCTCAGGCCGAGGTCTCCCCTGCCTCGCCTCCTACCATGGCTGCCAGGTGGGCCCCGCCGGCCGGCCTCCTCCTGCTCCTCCTGCTGCTGCTGGCGGTCCTGCTGCCGGCGCGCGCGGACAGGCCGGCGAGGACCGGCCACGCGGACGACGACCCGGAGGCCTCCTCCGCCGTCTTCCAGCTCTACGGCAACGTCTACCCTCACGGGTATGCCTCCTCCCTCCCGGACCAACCCAACCCATTCCATCAATCAACTGATTGCGGATTTTGGCCCTACTCGCCAGTGCCGCGTCCATAGATCTCTGTGCCCATATTTTATGGCAATTCCAGCATTTTTAGCATTTTTGTGTTCTGTATGTATTGTTTTGTTTTGTTTTGTTTTGCGGAGGATCATTTTTAGCCTTGTTGGTAAATGAGTGGTAGTATTATCGATTGACGAGTCGACGCAAAGATGTTGTTCCTGATATTCTTGCATGGCGCTTTCTTCTGCAGGTTGTACTACGTGGCCATGAGCATTGGCAACCCGGCGAAACCATACTTCCTTGACGTCGACACCGGCAGCGACCTCACCTGGCTGCAGTGCGACGCCCCCTGCGTCAGCTGCTCCAAGGTAGGGGTACCATTCACTCTCCTTCCTTATTCATCCAATCCTGTTTGCTGCCATTGGACCCACGCAACGCAAGGCACCCAGTCCTTCTCACTGTTGGCTGTTCCTCGTCCAAGGGTTGCTGTTCAAGGCATCAGGGGCCCATCATATTATTTTGGTACAGAAAGTTGGAGCTTGATTCACTCTTTATACACATATCCATGGATATAATGAATTCAGGCGAAATATGATCTAAGAATTTTATGCATATGTGTAATTGCCTCATTTACTTTGCTAGCTCAAGACTAGTACTTCCTCCGATCTGAATTAACTGACACAACCCTTGTACAATGTAAAATGGACATTGTATAAAGGCTGCGTCAATTAATTCGGATCAGAGGCGGTAGTATTTTAGTTTGCGGTGGACAAGTCTATTATTAGCATGAGTTCAGAGCTTTGCATTTGCCCAATTTTACCATGGTCTTCAAGATTTAGTCTCCGGTTCCTTTATTGTTGGAGATTTCATATGTGACAGCCAAATTTGGTATCGCCTTTCTCATCAAGGTTTCTTATGATGTTCTGCATGCTAATGGTGGGTGTAGGTGCCGCACCCGCTCTACAGACCAACAAAGAACAAGCTGGTACCGTGTGTTGATCAGCTGTGCGCCTCTCTGCACGGCGGCCTCAGTAGAAACCACAAGTGCGACTCACCGAAGCAGCAGTGCGACTATGAAGTTAAGTATGCCGACCAGGGTTCATCACTCGGCGTGCTCGTCAACGACAGTTTTGCAGTCCGCCTTGCGAATTCCTCCGTTGTCCGCCCCAGTCTTGCATTCGGGTATGCTTACTTGGAACTTGTAAAGTAAAACTAACATTGCATGGTGAGTCACTTGAACTGCTTATTTTCTTGCCTTCAGGTGTGGGTATGACCAGGAGGTCGGGAGCAGCACTGAGGTGGCGCCCACTGATGGTGTGCTTGGGCTTGGGAGTGGATCGATTAGCCTGCTTTCACAGTTCAAGCAGCATGGGATCACCAAAAACGTGGTTGGTCACTGCCTCAGCATGAGAGGAGGGGGATTTCTCTTCTTTGGGGATAATCTTGTGCCTTATTCACGTGCAACATGGGTACCAATGGCTAGGAGTGCATTCAGGTGAGCCCTATTTTTTGATGATTTTTTTTGTCACACAATAGGTGTGTATTCCACTTTCTAAACAATAATGTAATGATGTTCAAAAATAGGTGTGTATTTCACTTTCTAAACAATAATGTGTAGAGTAATTGACTAATCGCTCACAACTATTATGGAAAGGATCTAAATGAATTGCAAAACTGTAGACTAACGACATTAACATGCTATATTTTTCTTGGAAATCACTACCAGTTATATACTTCACAGTTCCTTTTCGGAAAAATTATACTCCCTCTGATCCAAAATACTTGTTGTGGGATTAGGTCGAATTTGAACTAAAACGACGACAAGTATTTAGGAATGGAGAGAGTACTTCACAGATGGGACTAAAAGTGATCAACGTGAGAAGTTGAGAAAAAGAATCCCCGTGCACTTCCATATTGTTTTCTTTTGTGGGCCGAAAACATATAGACAGTCAAGAGTTTTCTGTTATAACTATTTTCAAACTTCATGCCTCGTGCAAATCTTCTACCACACCCGTGCCATTTTCGTATAACCGAAATCGAATCAAGTAAAATCACCAGGGCGGGAATTTAAAAACAGCCTACTAAATCAACATTTCTTCCCTGCAATTGTCAAATATAAAGTGTCTTGAAACTAGTCACATCACATGATAACTAATACAAACAGAGTACAGGGAGAACCACTTAAGCAAATAACCCACACAAATTAATCCCCGAAACCAAATTAACCAAAGAATCGTCTCTAGCAGATAAATCTGACCTCTCAGTCTGAGTGGAACTGTAGTGTACGGTGTCGCTGTCCTGTAGTCTAACCATCCCTGTTGAAGTTGACAAACTCATCATGATCAACTATATCCTCCAAAGAGCCCCACTCCGGTTCCCCCTTGACCGTCTCGGCTGGCTCCAAATATTCTCATGAATTGGTCCATTGGCATGCTGAGATTATCCGACCGCGCGTCCTCATCATGGAGGCCCGGCGGTGCAGGTGGAGCGACCCCCCCTGCAGTAGTGCCTATGCTGCTGCTAGTACTACTGACCAAGAACGTTCGCTGGCATTGCTGCCCCCATGAAGTTCTGCCCCGTCTGGCTGTCGTAGTGGAGAAGACCGACCGGCATTATGTCCCCCATGAAGTTTTGGCCGCCGTAATGAAGAAGGTGGCGGCTGTGACAGCCCAACGTGCTCTTGACCGAGACCACGGGCACTCCGCGGCTGCAGTAGCGCGGCGGCAGCACAAAAATAGTCTGCCGGGACAGGCTTCTTGTTCCCCACCGTGAGGCTTTCCTCCCAGTAGATTACCCTCAGGTCGTCTTCGGTGGCGCGCGGTGTGACATAGAGCTTGTGGAGCGCGGGCACGCCCTTCTTGCCGGCGCCGTTGTCCTTGTTGCTGGTGAATTCTTGCATGAGCCACGGCGTCTTGCGCTTCTTGGACGGGCCGAAGTAGAACCCGAAGCTGTTCTTGAGCCCGCCCTCTTGCTCTAGCTCCTCCTTTGCCTGCTCCAGCCGCCAGTATCCGCCGGTCTGGACGCTGCGGTCGGCGCGCTTGGTTGTCGCGGACGGGCTCTGGAACTTGTTCTCGCTGAGGAACCACCATGTGTGTTGGCCCGCGCGGCTGCTGGCCGGCGAGTGCAGCTGCCGCAGCGCGTACGGGTTGTTGGCGTACATGTCGGCGTGGAAGATGAACCCCCGCGCGTCAGGCATCTTCTTGTCGCCGGCGATTCACCGGTCGAGGAACCCCAGGCTCTCCTTATGCGTCGGGCTGAAGTAGACGCCTGGGGGCAGCAGCGGCGGCTTGAGTTTGCTCGCGCCACCGGGCCCTGGCGGAGGGGCCATGGAGCTGCTGGCTCCGGCGTCGTCGTCGGAAGCTGGTTTTGGCTATTTTTCTCGCTTTCTTGAGGGCCATGGGTTTCCTAGTTGTGTTCGAGGAGGTTTCGATCGGTGGGGCGGGCTGGGCTTATATGTTGGCGACGTGCTTCCGTCTGAAATCGGATTCGCCTCCTCGTTCCGAACTCGGAGTCGGACATGGATTTCCATGTTTTGTTCGTTTTACCTCGACCTGGAGATAGAACCTGGTCTCAGATCTGGTTTTGGCACCCTCTTCCCGCGATTCCTGTTTGCTGCCTTTTGCGGGAACTCATTGGGCCTGGCCCAACAACCATCGCGTATACGGTTATTTGAGCTACTATTTTTTTAGATCTCTCATAAAAAAACTTTTTTTTTTGTTTTCGAGTTACTTTCTTCATTTCCTATTTTAATTTGATTTGTTCCCATAGTTGTGAGCAGATTCTCTCATTTATATTTCTGAATCGCATTTCCAGGAATTATTACTCACCTGGCTCAGCAAGCCTGTATTTTGGTGGCCGGTCACTTGGCATGAGACCAATGGAAGTGGTATTAGACAGCGGAAGCTCGTTCACCTACTTTTCTTCACAGCCATATCAAGCGCTTGTCACTGCAGTAAGTTTCATAACTTTTTTCCTATTCTAATATGGAATTAGGAATTTTTTTTTTGACTGTATGGAATTAGGATTATCGCACAGATGTATCAAGCTCATGAGGTTTTGTTTATTGCAGCTTAAGGGTGATCTAAGCAAGACACTGAAAGAGGTGTCTGACCCCTCTCTGCCTCTATGCTGGAAAGGAAAGAAACCATTCAAGTCCGTGCTTGATGTCAAGAAGGAATTCAAATCATTGGTTCTGAACTTTGCCAATGGCAAGAAGGCGCTCATGGAGATCCCTCCTGAGAACTACCTCATCGTCACTGTAAGCATTCCGCAACCCGATTGATTATTCTGTAAATAACTCCCAAGTTCTTGGTTACTAAATATTTATTGCTATGTTGGTGCCAGAAATACGGAAATGCATGTTTGGGCATCCTTAACGGATCAGAGATTGGACTAAAGGATCTGAACATTGTTGGAGGTAGGAAGTTCTGGCATAACAACCAAGCAACATAGCTTCAAAATCCATGATCTCTTTCAAATTATGTACAGAAAAATGATGCTGCTTCCCTCTTGTTGCAGATATTACAATGCAGGATCAGATGGTGATATATGACAATGAGAGAGGGCAGATTGGATGGATCCGAGCACCCTGTGATAGAATCCCCAAGTTCGGATCTTCCCTTCTGTGATCATTTCACACACCTGAACATATATACCCTTAATTCTCTTCTATTTGTTCAAACAGTGAAAATACAATTCATGGATTTGAGGAAGGTTATTGTTGGCCCCAGTTCCCCAGCAGCATCTTTGGTATTCAGAACGAAGAGTGTGCAGCTAACTACCGTTCGAACAAAGAGTGAATAACAAGGGGAGGCCATTGGACAAAAATAATCATCCCAGGGAGGCTCTATACGAAGTTAGAAACGTGTATTCTTTAGAAAAGAGAGAAAAAAAATCTGGTAGCCTGTAATCATCGCCATGTACATATGAAATATATAATCATTCCGTTCTTATGAATCACGGGTGTTAATGACGTATTGTGTTTACTTGAGATGTTCTATGGAGCATATGGCAGATGAGGAATGACTTGCAAATTAACCTGGACTGCATTGCAGGTATTTCTGGAATTGGCTTTCGGAACTTGAAGATCTGAAACTTGAGCAACCAACTGAACCTACCCTTGTGCCCAAATGTGAAACTTCAGTGTAACCAACTGAAGAACTGTGTTGCTGCCATGACTTATCACCTGGTGTTGGGTGGAGCCAAGGGAAGATTAATATCATGGTTTAGATCTTGCAATAGTCATTCTTTAGTTGTAAGGGTGTCTGTAAGGTGATGCTGTTAGTCCCAGGTATGTAGGAATGCCAGTCAGTTTATTTCAGTATAATCTGTAGAATTGTTCTTTGTGTAGTAGTCTTTGGCGATGGTAGCCGTCGAACTGTGGTCTATGGTAGTATTTCCCCCCCAAAACGCTTGGTTTATACTTTTTGATATGATAGTATAATCTGTGGAGTTGTTCTTTGTGTTTCGGAGCTGATAGTATGTAACGACCAAACCTCAAAGGATTTGAGTCTCTGTGCTTACCGTGCTAGTCCCTAGATCGAACTCGCTAGCACACACAGTATAGATGAATACCAGAATACAAGTGCATCATTTATTACAACGTATGATCCAGAGTATATAAAATAAAACAATCTGCATAGCTCATGGCTAGCTATTATTCAATCACATAGCGGAAAGTAGCAGAAAATAACGATGAGTCCCATCATAGCCCAACTGGCGATGCTGAATGCAGACTCGCGACCCTAACGGTACCTTACTCCTCGTCTGAAAATCCTGCAACATGAGACGTTGCAGCCGTATAGGTCAATACATTTGTATTGGCAAGTTACACAAGAGAAGTAATAAAGCAGACCTACATGTATATGCATAGAACAACAAAGGAAGGCTTGGGGGTTTATTTTGCAGAAAGCTGATTTTGTCCTCATAACTACCTAATAGTCAATTTTTCATTTAGTTATTTTATTACTACCATTGAATGCACAAGGTTGAGTTGGCAAAATCAACTCCAACCTACCCATTTATTAAGTTGCCCACAAATATTATTAAGTGTCACATCTGTCAAGATCATCCAACAACTGTAATGGCATAGTGGCTCAAGATATCCATAACCGAGGACACGGCTAATCATGATTAGTTTTATTACTCTGCAGAGTTTTGCACACTTTACCCACTAGACTCAACCCGAAGATTGAGACGAAGCCTTTCAGAAGTAGTCACCTCCACCCCCGACAGCCGGTACACCTATCCATATCTACATCTGCTAGCATACCTGGGCGAGGATCCCACAACCTACTCAACTAAGCCAGAGCCCATATAGCTAGTGGTCGCGCATGGAAGCTACTAGTCATTAAGTCTGTTTGATCTTTTTGAGCCTCGGCGGCCGTCCACTTACATTCAGAGGGTATAAACCATGATGTTCTTAAGACCACCCATCAATACCACTTCCGCGCAGAGGTGAGTTAAGTCCTGAATTACTACCCAGTTTGTTAACTATTAATAATCCTCACATAAGCTCAATGTATACAGGAACCAACCCCGTCTACAAGCATAGCAAAACTACACCTACCACGATTTGCAAAAGACGGAAGATAGTTCAACAATATAGCTCAAGTGATAACAATCCTATAATGCATAAATTTATAGTGTGGCATAACCTACAATGCATAGGAAAACAATAGGTAAAGGATGATCAACATGTAACTTGCCTTGGTTCTGGTTCAAAAAGTCACACTCCTGACAATAGCTCGCGTCGCACTCCGGACAATCTACACGTTTCACACAGTATAACAAATCAATCACCGAAACTCCAATAAAGCCAAAATAAAGCAAACAGCAAGAAAATCATTTTAAAACTCAACAACAACAGCAAAACAACATGTACAGATCACCTACATATCACTACGATTCCAATGCAAAAAGAATCACTCGATTCCGCTAAACGGTTTAAAAGATATGGCCTCCGGAAGATTTAATTCAAATTCAAACGAATTCAAATTTGAACAGTGCAAACATGTGCAAAATTGGTACTGTGATATTCTGCTAGTCATTGTGAGTGCACAGGAAAAAGAATTACCTAAAAAGGATTTACAGAATAGAAACTACAGCAATTTGAAGTTTTGAGGAAAAAACTAGAAAAGACAAAAGTGCAACGGAAAACGCCTGGCACTGTGGCATCTCCTGTTCCATCTCCTGTAGCAACTGCCACGTGGCAGTACGTGGTTGGTTGGTGGCGTGAGTTCACCTCACGACAAAATAACGACGGCGGCGGCTCGGGCGTCGACGGCGGCGGCTCTCCGGTGGGTCTCCGGTGAAGGTGAAGGGACGGGCGGGTGCAGCGTCGAGTGGCAGAGGCAGTGGTGGAGTCGGACGGCGGCGAGGGGGTCTGTAACGGTGGCGGCGACGAGATGAACGGCGGGCTTGCTCCGACGGCGGCGGACTTGCTCGTTGCTCTCGATTGACTGCGATTCCGGCGGAAAAAAGATGTCAACGAGGTGCGCAGAGTAGTGGCAGATCGAGAGGGGCAAGCGGGGAGGCGGCAGAAGCCCTTACGGTGGAGGAAATCCCGGCGAACGGCGGCGGACGACGGAGCTCCTCCGCGAGATCCAAACGGCTCGTGCGGCGTGTGTGAAGGAAGAAAAGCGGTGAGGAGGGATGCGGTAGAGTGCCCTAGGTCTTAGCTTGCACCTGGCGCGTCGGGTGGCACTGGGGTAGGCCAGGGACGCGAGCTCGACTCGGGCTCGGCCGCGGCTGGGCGTGCGGCGGTGTCCCAGTCCGGCTCGGGGAAGGGGATGGATGCGGGTCCCACGGTCAGAGAGAGAGGAGCCGCGGGTCGGGCTGGTGGCGCGGGTCGGGTCGGGGTGCGGTGCCGCTTCGCGTGGGGTGATGCGGCGGTTAGGTGGGCCGCGGGTGTGGTGCGGCTGGGCCGGCTGGCTGGCTGTGCTGCGGCTGCGCCGGCTGGTTGCTGCCCTTTTTTTTAAACAACTAGCAGCAAACCCAAAATAAATAAAATAAAATAGACAATATAAATTCTAAATAAAAATACTTAGGCACACAGTAAAAATAGCTCTACAATTATAAACTACAGGAACACTAGTTCCAAAGCTAATGCAATTTTGTAAAATCATTCTGATGCACTTGGCCACTCAAACAGCAAATAAAACTGAAATAAAATATTTTGTAGATTGCAAAAATTACCAGAACATAACAAATCAACTGGAAACATTATTCTGCACATTATGAACATTTTTAAATACAGGGGAGAAGTCATGTTATCTCCACTTCAATAAATTGCCTTTAGTTGCATAATGATTTGAATATTAAGAAGAAAAGCAAATGATGCAATAAAAATATGAGATGCATATGAATGATCTAATAACATCCTAATTTAGGAAAATTGGGATGTTACATAGTATTTCACTTGTAAGTTGTTCGTTGATAGAATTTGTATAACGACTCATCTTCTGATGTTTCTCTTCAAAATTCATGTGATTAGTATTCACGCGGTGGGGTCTTCCTCTTCCTCTTATCGTCTGGCGGCGGAAGGAGTTAGAGGTGGATCTGGCGCTCCCCTCGACGGCGGCTTCCCACGACCCGGCGGTGCAGCGCGCGGCTGCTGCAGCGGCATCAGTGTCGCTGTGCCTTGCGGAGGGGTCGTTGCCCAGCGACCGCGGCACCGCCTTCCCATCCTTCAATGTGGCTTTGACCCATCTGACGGCGGAGGTTCTTGGCGACGCGCGAGGCTGCGGCTTCGTTGCCTGCCGGCCCTCTCGTAGCCAGGCCCTGAGCGAGGTCATCGATCTGGTCAGGCCCTCCCTTGTCTCTGGATCTGGTGATGCGAGCTCTGGGCCGATGGGCCTGGTCTAGCTCCTCTGGTGGTAGGTATGTCATCGGCGGTGGTGGGCGGTGGTTGTCGGGGCGGCGACCCCGGGTGTAACGTCCAGGATGTGGCTATAGCTCCTACGTGTCGAGGCATGACTCAGAGTCATAACCGCATTCTGGAATGGTCTCAAGCATGGTATCTTTACACAACCCATGTAATACAGGATGAAAGAGAGTTTAATAATTAGCTTACACTCGGCACGTCACACAATTAATACAATAAACATATATCCATCCAGAGAACACAGAGTCCGACTACGGACGCAATCAAACGAAGAAAAAGACACCACACAGGCTAATCCCGATCGGCCCTAGTAGGAACCACTACTGACCGTCGGGGTACCACGCTCTTCATCGAACTCCCACTGAAGCTCTTGCACGTCTCCTGCGTTAAATTCTGAGGTACCTGCATCCGGTTTGTGTAATAAACTGTGAGTCACGACGACTCAGCAATCTTGTTCCTGTGTATCAAAACTATCAAGGCTTTAGGTGTGGAGAGGTTATAAAGTGGCTGCAGCAAGCACTAAGCATATAATGTCGCTAGCTTACGAAGTCAGAGCGAGATGAGAATATATGCCAACGGTCGCAGCTAGAAGTGATCCTAACTACTTACGTTCATACATAACCCCGCCGTGTTCACTTTCCAAACCCCATCGAAAAGAGACCATCACGGTTACTCACATAGGTAGTGTATTCTTATAGAGTTATGGTGTCAAGTTATCTACAACCGGATATTAACAACTCCAATCTGCCACATAACCGCTGGCAGGACTTTCGAAAGATCATAACCCTGCAGGGGTGTCCCAACTTAGCCCATCACAAGCTCTCATGATCAGCGGAGTAACAACTCCACGTTGGGAAGACCCGAGTGTTCTCGAAATCCCGTGCACAAGATATTCCGACAAAGGTAAAACTAATCCAGCAAGACCTCTCGACGTGCCATCACCCTGATAAGAGCCGCGCGTATCTCATCTCAGTCCACGATCGGATGAGCTAAGCTTACGATCGCTGAGACCAAAGTTCCAAGGGGGCGCCGCAAGGTGCTCTAGGTTGGACCAACACTCATGAGGAGCACTGGCTCGGGGGTTGATTAAGAATCCTCGGGTGCTAGCCGGTCCCTATGCAAGTTTTAGTTATTATTAGGCAAATGGTAAAACCAAGGTCGGACCTTGCTGGAAAAGCTTTAAACATAGCGAATTATCGAGGGAGGGGGGCATAAACCCAACCTTGTTAGGAATGCAATGTCAAGGAACATAACACCGGTTTATCGGATCCTTAGGAGGCATGAGTGGAACAAAACACCAAGCAGAAGGCCAAGCCTTCCACTCATTACCAAGTATATATGTGCATTAATTAAGATATATATTGTGTTATCCCAAAGAATCCATGTTCCAACAAGGAACATCTTCCATCTTCACATGCAACTAACAATGCTATAAGAGGGGCTGAGCAAAAGCGTAACTTAGCCAATCAACGGTTTGCTAGGAAGAAAGTTAGAGTGTTTCATGTCAACATAGGAGGCTGACAAGACAGGAATGGGCAGAGCGACATATCTATAGAGCGAGGCAACTAGCAAAGCAAAGACAGAGGTGATATCGATGAATGGTCATCTTGCCTGAGATCCCACAAGGAAGAAGAATGAGTCCATGAAGAAGACAAACGGTCGTAGTCGAACGAATCCTCACAACTCCGGAATGAAACTGAAGCTAACGAGAGAAGCAACTGGAAAGAAGCAAACAATATGGTAAACACACAAGCATAAACGAGCATATGATGCACACACAAGTATGATGCATGTCCGATTTTAAATATGCATGGCATGGCAAATGCACAAACAACACTACAATTTAAGTGAAGCTCAATATGCAACGAGTTGCATATTGACAAAACACCATATTCTATTTATTTAGTTGACTCTCGTTTATGCACCCAACGAGTTTAAATGTTGGTTAACATGGCAAGAGGTGAGGCATAGGTAAACTAACTATCTAGGCATTTTAAATGAGGCCGGAAATAACAAACAACAATTCCGTAAAATCCTCACATGTCATTTAGCAAATTTTAATGCAAACAACAGTTTTAACCATTTAAATGTTGTTACCATGATGCGGATGGCATATACAAGTTTTATGCATTTTTAGTTAAAAGTTGACATGAAGATGATATGGAGTGTTTGTCACCGTGGTGGAAAGGAAATGGGTGCCACGGCGGCGAATCCGAAAATGATGCCACGACAACATATCGGTTCCGGTAACTCGTTGAGATGCCGGTGCAAAAGAAAGGGTTGAGGTGAGCGTGTAATGCAAAGATGGTGGGGGTGATCCCGTTACTTGGTGTCCACGGTTCGACGACATGGCGAAAGAGGAACGTGCACAAGACAAACGGGCACAGTGCCAGCACGAGCATCACATACACACAAGCATTCGTTCACGGGCATCGTCTCGGCGTATCCCCTACTTCTTTGTTTCGAGGGTAATGTCCGAGCTTTTATCATTTGCTTTTTCAGGACTGGACGGAGAGTGCGAAGCGGATCCAGTGTCCGGCTCCGCTGCCTGAAGAACCGGTCATCCCGCGTCTGGCGAAGATGCTGGTGCCGGCACCATATAAGGCGCCGAAGAATAAGGCCACAAAGAAGGCCAAGGGGGCCAAAAGTGCCCCCGTCGTAAGGGTGTTTCGGACGTGATGTCCGAAGAGGAAGAAGCCCGTTCCTCCGTCCCCGAGGATGATGATGAGGAAGAGGAGGAGGCGGAGGAGGAGAAGAACCCTCCCCCTGAGGAGGCGAAGAAGAAAAGGGGGCCTCCACAACTCTGGAGGCGGGAACGCCCAAGAAGGGGAAGGGCGCCCTTGCGGTCAACACCGTGTGGGAGGTTGACAGCAGTCCGGGGCGACGCCTCCGCACTAAGCCTCATGCCGCATCGTAAGTACTACGACTCACGTATGCAAGTGTAACCGACCTCTCCTTTT
The DNA here is from genome assembly GCA_902687465.1 of Secale cereale. Classification (NCBI taxonomy): domain Eukaryota; kingdom Viridiplantae; phylum Streptophyta; class Magnoliopsida; order Poales; family Poaceae; genus Secale; species Secale cereale. The sequence goes on from LR738713.1 coordinate 287,843,947, forward strand.
GTTGTTTTGACGTGGTTAATGGTGCTATTGCAGTCCGGCTTGTGACAGCATCTAGCGATCCTCATCTGGAGGTTCGTTGGATCCGACGGAAATGGTCAGCATGTCGCCGCCGCCTGCTTACTCCCCCGGGGCCAAGGACGACACCGAAGTGTTGTCCCGGAGGACCGCTCCGAGCCGCGGACGGGCCCAGGATGCTGTCCAGGAGGCGCCGCGAGGCAAGACCTTCGCTGGCGGACACATGGGGGAGCCGATCCCCATGGAGACTGGCAAGGAGGGACGTATTCGGTTCGGCCTTCAGTCGAATACGATTCCGGGGACCGATGCAGCCCCGGAATCCGGCGCGCCCCTTCCTTCAAAGGGGGGTGCGCCAATTCCACCGATGACCCCTGTCCAACCAGGGGCACCAGATAAACTGGTGGAGGCGCTACAAAGCGCCTCTATTGTGGACGAGCACCGTGTCGTTATGGGTACGATGATCGAGAAGGTTTAGTCCGTCAAGAGCGGACTGAACAAGGCCTGCAACAGTCTGTTGACAGGTTTTGAGGTAAGTCTCGTAAAAAGAGAACACCCCATGCTGACAGTATCCCATGAGACACTGTCCGGTGTTCGGAAAGAGAGGCCGGACAGAGGATCAACTCTTTGCAGGAGATTAACTTGATATGTATGAATGATCAGGCGTCGCTCTTGGCCGCGACCTCTCATGCTGCGGAAGTCTCTGAACTGAAGCAGAGGTTGGAGCAGGCCGAGAACGTGCTCGGCGAGGTGAAAATTCAGCTCCAGGAGAAGCAAGGTGAGTGACGACTTGCCGTGTACTCGCAAAGAATGAGCGGTGAGTGTTGACCGGATTATCATAATATGTGTAGGGGCGGCGACCGAGGTCGAGGCCCTGAAAAATTCCCTGTCCGAAGCCGAGGGGAAGGCTGTCCAGCAGCAAGCCGCCCGTAAGAAGCTCAAGGCCCGGGTCAGCGAGTGATGACGGGAAAATGGCGGGCGTGAGACACGCGTCCACGTCATTGATACATAGTTAATAAATTTATGCGCATAAATAAAATGGAGATCAAACATTGCAGGTACTTTATTTCCAGAACTCTTACATTTACATAAAAATTCTGTTAATTACATCTCCGAAGAGAAAACCCCTGATTAAGAATTCCAACTATCCTATTACATAGAATTGCAACGCATGACTACTACAAAATGATAAAGAAAAATCGCTCCTCCTCGCTGTCGTTGACGACGGTGTGCTCGGGGGAGCATCCTCGATCTTCTTCAAGTTATCATGTGTCTTGTTCATTTATATTTTACTCTCATACCATTGTGATCGGTACATAGAGTATGAGTGCAGTGCATGCTTTTTGTATCGGACACCTAATTTGTGTAGTCGACTTAACCAACATATGCTACTATGACCACGCCACTATCAATTTTTAGGTCATTTCATTTTGACGAGTGATGAGTCGACTAGAAGAATATCCACCTTTTATGGACGTACATATGAACATGCATGAAGTGATGATGCACATGATTTAATCCATGTTGGCCTCTACGCATGCAAGGAAATTTAAGAAAAGGGGGTTCTAATATCAAAACCATCCCATATGTTATCTTGTTTGATTTTGTTTGATGATAACGTCTGCTAAGCAAATTAGTCTCTTTTGGTTAGGACTAAAGCAAGCTAGATGCAATATCTTTTATGTAGTTATGGGTCACATCCATATACTCTAACCATCAGTGGAGAGTATATGCGTGTTGCGTAGAGTCTGTACGCTTTCGATTTCATATTTAGATATGTAGGATTATATTTTTAACTTGACCTACACGCAATCTTTTTCTTTTATGGGCATATTTTATTTTAGTGCAAAATGAGACAACTAACATTTTTATTATCTCATGTTTACATGTTAGATTTCACTTAGCATATTCTATATGCATTAGAGTATGCTCATTTCATAATCTATATGATAGATGTAACTAACATTTGTATCTTCCTGTTTGTATTACTACACATGGCATAGCATGTATGTCCGCAGTGTAAATAACAATCGGTTTGAAACATAATTTGACGAGCATCCAATTTATACATTTTCATGCTCTAGATTGAAGATATACGCACAATTTACATTGTCTTGTTCTATGCAACTCAAACATTGAATAGTACATTTTTTGTAGGCACATACTTATTTGATGATTTTATGTAGATGGTCATTTAGGGTTTGTGTATGTTTCATCTTTGTTTTTCCCTGAGCTTTACCTTTGCGTCGCTCTCATCTATAATGGAAGGGAAAATATGTCCTCCTTAGTTTGGGCCACCATGATCAACCAAGGAGTGGATTTTATCCTCTTTGACATAATCGCACTTTGGCTCGTATCACGATGATTAGCCAAAGCAAAAATGGCAAGATGGAAATATATGTTGTATACTCCTTGATTTGTATCATGATGATCCGCCAAGGAGTATTTTTGTTGCTCTAAACATATTTGCACTTTGGCTTGTATCATGATGATCAGCCAAGGCAAAATGTCAAAATGAGACTATATGAAGAATCCTCCTTGGTTTGTATCACAATGATCAACCAAGGACAAATTCCCTTCTCTTAAATATAAGTGCTCTTTGGCTCGTATCACGATGATCAGCCAAGGCAAAATATCAAGATGAAGATATATGGAGAATACTCCTTGGCTTGTATCACAATGACCAACCAAGGGCAAATTTTCCTCTCCTAAACATATTCACAGTTTGGCTTGTATCATGATGATCGGCCAAGGCAAAAATGTTGAGACGAAAATATGTGAGATATGCTCCTTGGTTCGTATCGCAATGATCGACCAAGGACAAATTTTCCTTTCCTGAACATAATTGCACTTTGGCTCGTATCGCGATGATCAACCAAGGCAAGATGTCAAGATGAGGAGATATGGGCATGCTCCTTGATTTGTATCACAATGATCAACCAAGAAGAAAGATGAACATGATGAGAGATATAGGAAGGAGCAAGAAGATTAGAAGAGGATCATGATTCCCACCTGGACTACCTTCCTTACGCTCCTGGCCGGACGGCAGCCTTGTAGCAGCAGCGTATATGAGTTTTGAGCTTTTTGTCTACAACAGTGGTATATGTGTGTGGTTGAGAGCAGCAGCGGCAGCACAACAGCAGCAGTCGAAGAGGATCGAACCGGCTGCAGACTATCCTCTCTGGGGTATTTATAGGAGGGAGCAGTGCAGGGGTTCGCCTGGGGGCGCGCCCACATTTCTAGAGATCGTGTCGATCATGGTGATC
>LR738713.1:287847932-287862828 GCA_902687465.1 Secale cereale
TCATCTTAGGTTGTGCACCGTGACCAAGGTAGAGTGAAAAACAAGAGAAGTTAATGTTCATTTGCTAATTAATAGCATTGCATGCAATGAATTGACCACTGCATGTCGTGTTTGGTAGCCACAAGTCATTAAAAACTGACACACCCCATATCTCTTATTGACTGATTCCTTTCTTTATGCCAAGAAACAAAAAACGAGATGGGAGTTAATGTACCGCGCCTAAGTGTTTTGGGATTATTTGGTTTTCGTAAGATGACTTACTCACCTAGACGGAGGGAGTATTTATTTATTTATATACCGCGTGTATATTTTGTTAGTGCGATATATATTTTTATGTGTCGCATCGATATCTCTCATCGACGATGGAACAAGGACTCCATCTACACATGGTCGATATTTCGGAAATATTGTGATTTTATGTTAGTATCTGGCACTCGCCGTAGGTGGCTGCGTGCATGGATGAAGGTACGTATGATTTTCGTCGCGACAAATTTTCCATGGTGATTTTTATTCACTTTCCAAATTTCTCATGTATCCTCTCTTTTATTAATTTATTTGTGTGCCTATTATTTTAAGCGATGGAGATTTACCATGGTCATTTCCTTTGTCTGTTCGGTAATTCGCCATTTTTTTAATATAATTTGCCTTCATCATATTTTGATAATAGATATCACTCTGTATTTTACTTCGGCAAAATTCCGTGTCAACAGATGCTCCTCGAGGTTTCTATGATTCGGTTCCAGAACTCGAAAAAAATATATGTAGCCATATTCCGTTTCATATATATATCGTGAACGTCTTTTTTTTAGTGTGGGCGACACACTTATTTTGTTTAAAATATCCAGCTAGATATTTATCTAGCCCTGCCTTTTTTGGAAGTTTGTTAGTTCCCTTTGTTGGATAAGGACTCAATCTTGAAATTTTGTTACAAGACGCCGGCCTTCCGCCATGTAGTTGCGTCCGGCCGGAGCGTATACCTCTCCTTATATATATCTTCTTCCTATCGTCTGGCAAGGGAACTCTATTTACCTCACGCCTGTCAAAAGTCCAGATTCTTCTTATGATTGACCTGCTATTCTTCGGACTACTAAGTAGGCATTGATGTGCAAACATTGGTTGCCTTTTTCTCATCATTCTCTCGTATGATTCTCATCTCTGACTCCCTTTCTTTTCTTTGTATGAATAAGATTAGCATCTGCCGTTGAAGCACAAATCTTATGTTGGTAAGTTCATTCAGATAGACACATACGTACATGATTTACGTCCTTTGATTGCCCCTTAATTTTTGTTCCCTCAAAATTGCAGGAAGGTTTAGGTACAATCTGGCAAAACAATCATATTTTAGTTTCGGACCTATACCTGCTCTCTGCTTAGGTACTATACCTGCTGTTTTTTTATTTGTATACATATACCAGCATCACAGATTGGATGAATAATTTATAGATGAATCCATGCACGTAGGCTGCCTTTAGGCCACGAATGATTATGCATCTTGTCCGGTGTATATGCGGAAATTTGGTATTGCAATGACGTGCCAGAAAGTTATATACGAAGTTGGCCCGACGTACAATTGTAGAGAACATTTTTTATATATATTTAAAATACTCGTTTTAAAGGTCGAACGTATACACCTTTCTCATAGTTGCGTGCCGGCAAGTTGATGTGAACTTGACCCGACGTACAAACCGTGAGATCTGTCATACCATCAATGGAACTCCCCTTTATTTCATGCGGGAATTATCAACTCTTTCCAAGTTTATATGAGATGCTCATTTAAAGATCACACGTATATCCTTTCTTTTACAGTTGGCGTGCCGACAAGTTTATATGAACTTGACCCGACGTACAAACTGTGAGATCAATGTTTTATTTATTTGAAAGATGGTCGTTTAAAGATGCAAACTTCTATCTTTCTCACAGTTGGCGTGCCGGCAAGTTTATATGAACTTGGTCCGACGTACAAACTGTAGAGCTCATTTTCAAGCTACACACATATATCTTTCTCGCAATTGACGTGCCGGCAAGTTTATATGAACTTGGTCCGACGTACAAACTGCGAGATCAATGAACCCCCCCCCCCCCTTTATTTGATGCAAGAATTATCAATTCTTTCAAAGTTTTGCATATATAAACTTTTTTCAAAGTTTTGCATCTATCAACCCTTTCAAAGTTGACATTCCAGAAATCCTAGATTGGGCCTTATGCACGTATCTTTTTTTTGGAGGATCATTCATTTTGCTGATATTTGACCTTTGCATAATTTTTTAGCACTAACAGTCATCATCATTTTTTAGAGTGCAAATCCTTTCTTCTTCATCAAGGGCTGGCTTCGCTCGGGCTATCGCCTCCGTGGTAAAATTTCCATTCATTTACCATGGTTCGTTTATTTTGTTGTTTTGAACACGACTTGTACATGTACCGACACATGTATATTTTTTTGTATAGAGATGGCGCAACATTCGCCCACGGTTCCTTCACATCGACTATCCCTTGTCGAGCTAGCCAAGCAACAGAAACTATATGAACCTAGCTCCGATGACCAAGGTTGCCCCATAGTTAAAGCTATAAGTATACCAAAGGGTGAACTCGACTACGGCCCTCGCGGTTGGCGAGCGAGACAGTCCAAACTAGCTTATTCATATTACCCATTGGCGGCTTCACCGCGAACTGATACAGCTTTATGTCTGGATACTAGGATGGTATCCAAAGGCCTGACTTGGGAACGTCATGATATTGAGTATATGCCACGTCCTTCAGGCTATAATGAATGGGGGGCAAACATTTTACGAAATCATTCTTTTTCCTTAAAAGGACTTGATGAAGGTTCAGATTACCTTTGTGGGGCTATTTACTGCTCTTTGGGTGATTATTCTATTTCCTCTGCCTTGCTAAGATCTCTGTTAGAAAAATGGAATCCAAAAACCAACACGTTCCTATTCTCATGTGATGAACGTACTATTACACTCCTTGATATGTATCAAATGGCTGGTCTTCCTCTGGATGGAGACTTATATGAAGAATTTATCCCACCAGAACATGCACTAGACCCCTCCCTCTGCCAATTCCCTGACTTCTTACCGGACCTATTATCCGCACATGATCAACTTGCCAAGAACAACGACGGCCACGTGACTTTCCAGGTCTGGTGTGACTATTTTCACAACCGGCGTGACCACTCCATTCCTTTCGCGTCTCTTCGCGAGGTCCGCTCGTATGTCACGGCGTACATTGCTGTTTGGTTGTGCTACTTTGTTGTCATTGGTGGGGGAGCCTACATTCGCGCTGGTGTCCTTGTGATGGCATCCTGGATCGCTCTAGGGCGTCGAATTTCATTAGCTCCACCAGCACTTTGTTCTATCTATTTTTCGCTTCGTCGCATCAGCACCCATCATGTAGGACCCTGCTACCGGATTAGGGGATGGCCCATCCATTTCATTATCGGTTCGATGGGGGTTTATCTGAAGAATGTATTTGGTAAACGAGCAAAAGTGAGCAAATTTCCAACTCCTAAGCTTTGTCCAGGGAAATTATCTATGGTGGGGACTATGTTTAGGATTCCACACGATTTTAGCCCTGAATAGGCGCACGATTTCTTCGAGAAGCACAAGAATATTGTGTGGTACCCCTCAAATTTCTCTGACTTGGCTAGCACTCGTTGGCTGCAAAAAGCATTCACCATTTCCATCCGTCGAGGGATGCTACCATGGAGAAGGTCCGATTATGATGACGACTTGTGCATTATTGAGCCGTATCATCCCGACCGGGTGGCCCGGCAATTCAAATTGGATCAGCAAGTACCATATACTCCATTGCGCAGTTTATATATAATAGATGACATTAGTGTTGCTTATGCACACTGGTGGCATTTATTGCGTTCGAATCCGAAACAGCCTCACTATATTCCCAACAAAGATTTTGTGGGCAATTCCTCAGTGGCATGGACAACTGGTGGACCATTTTCATCCAATCTTTCACCAGCGTTCTAGGCCAGCTTCGTCAAGGTAACATGCACGGGCGATATTCCTACGAAGAAAGGCTTGCCAAATATGTGAATAATGGGAATAAACATATTTTTCCTCGCAACATTTTGGAAGGGGATCTTGTCGTAGTGAAAAAGGTGTCTGCTGAACGGAAAGAGGAATATCTTGCAGCTATTGAGGCGAGAGAAATGCCGGCAGTGAATCATTGGAGGGACATCTTAAGAGGTTACCACTTGGATAAAAATGCCCCGCCACCTTTGTTGCGTCAGGTAATATATATACGTATATATATTTTTTCTGCTACTATTATGCGCCAACACCACTATCTACTAACTGATATTATTATTATTTTTCTATTTTTTAGAAGCGGAAAAATAATCCAAATGATGTTGCTGCAAGTTCCTCTTCCAATCCCCGGCCACTTATAAACGTGACAGTATGAGGCACACGTTTAAATGCAATGAAGGAGGGTACGGGCATTTTGGTTGATAGGAGCTCAGAGGAACCTAGTCCAAATGCAACAATCTCTTCCGGTGAGGAGGAAAGACCTGCTGTAAAAAGGAAGATTGAAATTTCTCATGGAGAAAGCCCATGTAATCTTGACGAGTTGGTTGATTTTATGCATGAACTTGATGATACATGTGACACCCCGAGACCGGTGCGCCAGGTGTCAGTCAGTTATTCGTCCTCGTTGGCATGTCATCTGCTTGCGTGTTGCATCTTTGCCTTGTCGTCATGTGTGTTGCATCATCATGTTTTCAAAACTTGCATCCACCCGAATTCCCCCATCCTTTCCGTTGTCCGTTCTGAGTCCAGACACACTTGCACGCGCCCGCGGCGCCTCCGAGTATTTATTTTATGAGTGACCGAAAAACGTTCTCGGAATGGGTTGAAACTTGGCATGTGGTCTTATTATAGTGTAGACAGGCCGCTCGCCAAATTTCATCGCATTCGGAGTTCGTTTGATAGCCTAACGGTTAACCGTGTTAACCGTCGGAAGCCTTTTCTCTTTTGGCCCAGCACCCCTTTCACACAGCCCACCTAGCCCATTCTAACCCCTCCATGCTCTTGGCCGTTCGATCACGATCGCGTGGCCGCGAACGGCTCCCCATTTGGACACTCCTAGCTCCCCTCTACCTATAAATATGTGGCTCCTCCCGAAATTCCCGCAGATGAAACCCTAAGCCTCTTCCCACCGCGCGACGGACATGTCCATCTCCGCCGCCGGACATGTCCGCCGCCCCCGCAGCCAATCCGGCGCTGCCACGTGGCCTCTCCGGCCTCCCCCGCCGCCGGGGCCCGCGCGGGCCCGAGTCGCCGCCGCCGCTCCTCCGCGCTTCCGCGCATCCAACCGCCTCCGGCCGACGGCGAGCCTCATCGCCGCCCCGCCACCAGCTCCTCGCCGCCGGCCCGCACGCCGCCGCCGGGCACCGCCCCGCCGCCGTGCCGGAACTGCGTCGCCTCGCCGCCGCCTTGCACCACCCCGCCGCCGCTCAGCTCACCACCGGCCGGATCCAGCCCGCCGCCGCCCGGATCCGCCGGATCCCGTCGACCCCGCCCCTCCGGTTCGGTGGCGCCGCCCTTCGGCCATCGCCGACGAACAACGCCGCCACGCCCTGCCATCGAGATCGAGGGATCCCTCGATCCCTCGCCCCGTCAGTTCCCCGCTCGCCCTCCTGGGCCTCCCCGCCCTAGCGCCGGCCCGGTCGGCCTCCCAGGCCCAGCCAGATCCGGCCTGCCCAGCCTCCTCCCCGCTTTGGGCCACGGCCTGCTTGGTGAGCCTCCCCTCCTAAATCCCGCCCTGTGTGCCACTTAGCTATTCAACGCTCGTTTCGTTTTTTTCGGAGTCTTAAAAACTGCTAAGTCCTTTTCTGTGTAATTTTTGTTGCATCTTTGCATGCTTGTAACTTTGTGTGTGCTTATCCAAATTGAGTGAATGATATGTCAAAATGATCGTGGTGATATGCTCTACACTTTGTTCCATTGTGCCATGCTTGTTTGAGTTCATCTAGATGCTCTAATATCAGTTGCAAGGGTGCTACTTGTTATAAACTGCTGCTACGTGTTATTTTGTTGCGATGTTTGAGATATGATAACTTGGTGCATGTTTATCCAAATGATGCACATGAGATGTCAAAATGTTCCTTGTGAAGTGTACTACATGATGGTTGCTGTAGCATGCTTGTTTGAGTTCATATTGCCATGTTAATCTCTGTTGCAAAAGTGCATTTGGCTGTTAAGTTCTGAAACTTGTTATGAGATGCTGATTTCACATGCTCTTTGCTATTGATGAGTTTGTCCTCATGCCACATGTTTAGATGTTTTAGAAGCACCATTATATGGTCTTTGCTGTGGTGCATTTAACTTTCCATGATATGCCTTGAGGTGACTTAAACATGCTTGTAAACATGCCATGTTGTTGTTACTGTTTTATACTTAGTGAAATTTCTGCAAAGTCTGGAATATATTATATCCTGATGCTATGTTTGCTTGATGCCTTAGTCAAATCCATGCTTGTTTTGGAGTGGACAATGATCATGTCTTGTTGTCCATGTTATTGTCTATCCATTCATGCCCTTACTTGCTCATATGACCTGCTGTAGCTTATTTATTTCGTGCTCTCAAGTTTCTATAAAATATATCTGTCAGGATTTTATCAGCATGTTCAATTTGGTGTAGCTTGTTGCTATTGATCCATGCCTCCTCTGGAGTTGCTCCAATGGAGTTGTTTGCTGTAGGATATGTCTACTACATGTCCATGCTCTTTATGTTCTTGTTAGAGTTGATATGCTTGTTGTTTTGTGCCTTCGAAGGAAGCATCGTGATGATGTTTTTGCCTTCCCAGATTTTGGCTAAGTCTGGAATATTTTATTGCAACTTCCCATGCTTGTTTAAATGTGTTCCAGCAAGCTTTTGGGTGTGTTCTAAGTTCCTACTTGTTAAGTATCATGTATACTTCAGATCCATGCTTCTTGTTATGATGTTTGGGTGATGTAGCTTATATTTACATTGCTCCAAAGTTGCTATGTGGCTGTTAACTTCAGCTTGTTGTTATATCTTGTTTCGTGTGTATCTTTTAGCCCGTTGCTCCGTTTTGAGCGTGTCTTATATGAAACTTGTGTGATTTTGCATGTAGAATCATAATATCATATTGTTTTCATGTTTGGAGTGAGTTTTCTTGATGTTTGGGTACATCTTGCACCTTTGCCTTGTTTGTCTTGTTTTGCTCATATCTTCTAGGCCGTAGCTCCGAATTAAACAAACTTTATATGAAACTTGACTAGATTTTCGTGTAGATCATCATGGTGCATTTTAACTTGCTGTTTAACAACTTTAACTTAAGGTTTGTTCAGTTCTGGACTAATTTCAAACTATGCATATGGGGACTTACCGGATTTGTAATAGGTAGTTTCCGGCCTCATTTAAACTTGTTGACTTGTGTTGTTTTTCTGTGCTTCCTACCTGGCCATGTATAGCATCATATATAGACTAGTCTTGCATCATACTTGCTTGAGCATATTGTCATGTTCTTGTGTTGTTTTCCTGTGCTTCCTACCTTGCCATGTATTGCTTCCTGTATAGACTTGTCTTGCATCATACCTTGCCATGTATTGCATCATATATAGACTTGTGTTGTTTTTCTGTGCTTCCTACCTTGCAATGTTTTGCTTCCTATATAGACTTGTAGTGCATCCTATATAGAACTGTCTTGCATCATACTTGGTTGAGCATATTGTCATGTCTCGTGTGGTGTGTTTACCGTGTTGCTTGCTTCTTCTCGTTAGTGCTTGTTCCGTTGCGTTCGTGAGGATTCATTCGTCTACCCGTGGTTCTTCTTCAAGGCTTCTTCTTCGTCTTCTTCATGGATCCATTCTTCTTCCTTGCGGGATCTCAGGCAAGATGACCATACCCTTGGATACCTTTACTATCATTGCCATTGCTTAGTTGTCTCGATGCTATCGTTACATGTCGCGCTACCCATCATTATTGTCAGCCTCTCCTTGTTGCCATGAAACCTCTAACCTTTGAAACCTTCCTAGCAAAACCATTGTTTGGCTATGTTACCCGCTTGCTCAGCCCCTCTTATAGCGTTGCTAGTTGCAGGTGAAGACGAAGATCGTTCCATGTTGGAACTTGTTGTTGGAATATCACAATATCTATTATTATTATTAACACACCTATATACTGGGCATGGGTGGAAGGCTTGGCCTTTTGCTCGGTGTTTTGTTCCACTCATGGCACCTTAGGCGCCGATAAACCGGCATTATGTTCCTTGATTTTGCGTTCCTTACACGGTTGGGTATATGGGGACCCCTTGACACTTCGTCTTTGAATAAAACTCCTCCAGCAAGGCCCAACTTTGGTTTTAATTTGCCAAATAATAATAACTTAATTAATTAATTAAATTGCATAGGGGGGACGCTCCCTCGAGATTCTTTTCTACATAGCAGGGAGGGCCAGTGCTGATGGTGTTGGTCCCAAACGGGCAACCTGCGGGGCCACCTTGGGGAAACCCGAGGGCTGGTTTTACTCGTAGCTTGTCCCATCCGGACGTGGCCTGAGACGAGATACGCGCGGCTACTATCAGGGCGTCGGCACGCCGGGAGATCTTGCTGGACTTGTTTTACCATTGTCGAAATGTCTTGTGCACCGGGATGTCGAGCCTGATTGGATTTCCCTAAGATAAGGGGTAATAATTATTATTACTTCAGCTGATCGTGAGAGCTTGTGATGGGCTAAGTTGGGACACCCCTGTAGGGTTATGATCTTTCGAAAGCCGTGCCCGCGGTTATGTGGCAGATTGGAATTTGTTAATGTCCGGTTGTAGAAAACTTGACAGAAGATCCGAAGTAAAACACACAACTGTGTGAGTAACCGTGACTGTCTCTTTTCACTTTGAGAAGAGAACACGGTGGGGTTATGTTTGACTCTAGGTAGTTCAGGATCTTTAGCGATCACTACTAGTTTGCGACCGTTTGCGCAGATGCTCATCTTATTCTTGTACTCGTAAGTTAGCCACCATATTTATGCTTAGCCGCTGCTGCAACCTCACCACTTTACCTCTTCCTTCCCATTAAGTTTTGATAGTCTTGTTACCCATGGTTATGGGATTGCTGAGTCCTCGTGGCTCACAGATACTACAACAACAGTTGTAGGTGCAGGTTTCCGATGTCTTGACGTGAGAGCGATGCTTTGTGTTGGAGTTCTTTCTTCTTCTTCTTCTTCAGTCTTGGGTTTGGTTCCGGGACGGCAGCCTGGGATAGCGGATGTATGTCATTGTGCTTTTCTTGTTTGCATCCGTAGTCGGATGTTTTGTATTGATGTTGTTGTATTTATGTAACTTGGATGTATTGTTGTTTCCCCCATGTATGTATGTAATGGTACGATGTAATGATATCCATCTTGCTAAGTGCCCGAAATGCGGTTGTGCCCCAATCACGTAAGTGTCATGTGATCGGGATAGAATCGCATCTTGGGCCTAACAATACAGGGACTGATGATAATGTCATAGGTTCTGATCTATCATTTGAGGATTTTGATATATCAGAACCCTCTCTTAATCTTCCAACTCCCCCTATGTATCTATACTCAGGCGTGGCCTCGCAGGCTGATATTTCAAACATTTCGCCTATCTCTACGCACGTTAGCTTTATTCGTACTTTCTATCTTTTTCTATTTATTAATTTCATTGCAATATTATTTATCTTGCCCCTCCCTCTTATCGCTAGGTGGTATGGAAGGAGCTTCTAATCTCGTCAGTGGCGAGGGAATAATGACACAGATTTCAGCGCCATCCATGGATATTTCCGCTATTTCCAAGCCAGTTCTGGATGCTATCGATTTGTTGCTGAAGAATGCTTTTGAAGCTTTAGATGCCCCTACATTAACAGATTCTCAGTGCCATGAGATTTTCCAGGCAGTTCGGTCGATGCTCCCAGTTGGTGATATTGTTCCTCAAATTGCCCCTGTCCGCGCGGCTTGGGAAAAAATTGTCTCGATCTCAGATACAGTGCAAGAAGCCCGCAGAACCATTGAGGATCAGTCAAAGCAAAAGTCTGAATTTGTTACTGCAGCAGAGAGAAGGGCTGAATCCATTGAAGCGTCTCTGAAAACTTCAGCGGAAGAGATGTCATCCATGCTAGAGAAACAAGCTGAGAAGAAGGAACGTGTGGAGGCCCTCTTCGCTCAACTACAAGAAGCTACTGCTGAGTTGTGTACAGCTGAAGAAAGGGTCAAGCAACTGGAGTCAGACCATTCCGCCAAGCAAGCCGAAGCCAAGAAGTTGCATGAAGATTTGCTCGAAGCTAATGTGAAAGCTTCCGAGGAATTGGAGGCTCTTAAAGGGAAGACATCGACGCTGGAGGACGAAGCCAAGTCTATTATTAGAAGTCTGAAGGACTGGCGCTCCATGTCCAACTGAGTTTTTTTGTTCTTAATAAATCAGACATGTTGTCTATTTACATTTTTACTCAGACTTGCATAAGGGGACCAATCGGCAAACCCATTTTCTTGTGTCTTCTCGCATGCCAGTAGCACCATTCGCGTATGTTTGCATGAGATTTATTTATGTGTACTGATGGACTATGCAATGTTATTCGTATAGCCCTGCTCTTTGTGTGGAATGGATACACCGTGTTACTAGCTTGGGTAACCCCTTTAATTATTTACATTTTTTTTGCTTGAAGCTTTATTACTTTATTTCATTGTTCTTTTTTATCTTTTACAAATTTATTTATATTTTTATATACACTCCCCTTTTGTACAACAATTCAAGCTTATGAGAATTTGGAGTCATTTTTTTTACGCCATAGTTTAGACTCATAGGATATTGGAGTAAAATTTTATGTGCCCCAGATTATACTCTTGAGGGTATGGAGTACGCTTGATGATTTCTTTCCTTCGTATCATAGTTTATACTCGTAAGTTGTTGGAGTAATTATCTTTTTTGTGCCCCAGTTTAGATTCATGAGGGTATGTAATATATTTTTTCCTTATGTGCCCCAGTTTAGACTCGTGAGGGTATGGATTTTTTTAATGCATAGTAACGCTTAAGGAATTTTCCATTTATTGGTGCCGGCGAGTATTCCCCATCTGGTGATATGATTCTATACGCGTCGCTAGAATAAACCTCTTTTATGACGAAAGGGCCTTCTCATTTTGGTTCAAAATTTCCTTTCGTCCGCCGCGTGATATTCATGGGACGAATGACAGCAAGAACTAAATCTCCTTGTTTGAACGACCTTCTTTTGACTCGTTTGTCGAATGCTCGCGACATCCTGGCTTGGTATGCCTCAAGATTTTGCAAAGCTTGAAGTCGCCTCCCTTCTAGTCTATCCAATTCATCGAAAAATAATTGTATTGATTTTTCTTCCGACAAATTTTCATGTGTAGCGACTCTCAATGACGTGATATGTACCTCCAAGGGTAGAACGACTTCTCCTCCAAATACTAAGGAGTAAGGTGTCATTCCTGTCGGCGTGCGTGTTGTGGTTCTATAAGCCCACAAGGCTTCGAGAAGTTTTTCATGCCAGTCACGCTTGTTTTTTGATACAACTTTCTTTAGTAACTTGCAAAGAGTTTTGTTGAAAGCTTCTGCTATTCCATTGGCGGCTGGATTATATGCCGTGGAATAATGATGGTCTATCTTAAACTTTGATCATAATTTCTCCACTTGTTTGTTTTTGAAAGGAGTTCCATTATCAGACATAATCCGAGAAGGAACACCAAAGCGATAAATGAGTTGTGTTCTTATAAAGTGTTCTACATTCTCCGCTTTGTCTTCCTTTAGTGGTGTAAGTTCAGCCCACTTGGAGAAATAGTCTGTTGCTGCTAAAATGAATTTGTGACCTTTGGACGATGGTGGATGAATTGGCCCAACTATATCCATTCCCCACATTTCAAAAGGCCAAGACATATTTGTCGCATGGAGTGGTTCGTGCGGCTGATGTATAAAGTCAGCATGCACTTGGCATTCATGGCATTTCTTTGCAAATTTAGTGGTGTCTTCAAACATTGTGGGCCAGTAGTAACCTAAACGCCTTAATTGGTAGTGTAGTTTAGGGCCTGATTGGTGCGAGCCACATATTCCAGCATGCACCTCGTTTAAGGCCTCCATAATTTCATTTCCAGCAAGGCAGCGCAATAATATGCCATCATGGGAGCGCCTATAGAGTATGTCGTTGATGCATGTGTAATGGATTGATCTTTTGCGGATTCTAGATCTTTCGCTGGTATCAAGAGGTAGGTATCCGTGAAGTAGATATTCGAGGAATGGTGCTCGCCAATCCCCTACCTCAGTTTCACATATATCAGCTGTCATTGCAGAAGATATTATCGTTTCTTCTTCTTCAACAAATATTGGCAATAACCTTCGTTCCTCTATGTGTATGTCCATCATTTCATGTGAGTCTAGTGACATACTTGCAGCTAAACCGGCTAAAGTGTTAGCCTTTTCGTTTTGATTTCTAACTATGTGCTGAATATTTAGATCTTTGAACATAGCTAGGAGCTCTTTCGCCCTTTTGAAATATGGCAACAATTCTTGTTTCTTTACCATGTAGGTCCCCATAAGTTGATTAATCACTAATTGTGAGTCTCCATAAACAGAGAGCGTATCGAGCCCCATGTTTATTGCTATTTCAAGCCCAATGATAAGAGCTTCATATTCGGCTGAATTATTTGACACCGCCGAAGTCAGGGTAAATGAGTATGGGATCACCCCTTCATTAGGTGTAATGAAAACGACTCCGGCGCCTGACCCAGATTGCCGGCAAGCGCCATGAAAGTACATTTGCCATGTTGATTTTGTAACCGTCGTGGCGAATACGTCCTCATCTGGCAAGTCATCATCTATAGGAAAACCATCTGGGATCGGATGTGCTGCAAGGAAGTTAGCCAAAGCTTGGCCTTTTACGGCCTTTTGCGCTTTGTATGTGATGTCAAATTGTGACAAAAGCATCGCCCATTTCGCTAGTCTCCCTGAGAGTACCATTTTACTTAAAATATATCTGAGTGGGTCTGCTCTTGAGACTAAATGTACAGTGTGTTCTAACATGTAGTGTCACAATTTTTGTGCAGCGAACACCAGTGCGAGACATATTTTTTCCATGTCTGGACAGTTGCACTCGGCCCCTACCAAGGTGCGGCTAAGATAATACAAGGACGTTTCCTTTCCTGCATCATTATTTTGCGCCAGAAGTGCACCTAGTGAAGTCGGCATTGCAGTAGTGTAGAGGATTAATGGTCGGTCTTTAATCGGTGCGCCTAAAACAAGAGGATTTATCAAATATTTCTTGATTTCTACGAATGCATTTTGGCATGCTTGATCCCATTCAAAAGGGACTCCTTTCTTCATAAGTCACGAGAGAGGTTTGCATCTCCCAGATAAATTTGAGATAAACCTCCTAATATATGCTAGGTGGCCTTGGAAACTCTTTAGTTCATGTAAGTTTGTGGGTGGCGGCATCTTAACAATCGCCTTTATTTTACTTGGATAGATCTGAATACCATTTTTTGTAACCACAAAACCGAGAAATTTTCCAGAGGAAACTCCGAACGCGCACTTCGTGGGGTTCATTTTAAGATTATGTTGCCTGAGACGCTCAAAAACCATTTCAAGGTGTTTCAGGTGGTCTTGTTCGTGCTTTGATTTCACAACTATGTCGTCTATATAGAATCCAACAATCACATATAACAACCCATCTAGGATGATTGTCATTGCTCGTTGATATGTCGCCCCAACATTTTTTAATCCGAAAGGCATTACTTTATAACAATATATGCCTTTAGGTGTGCGGAATGCTGTTAACTCTTCATCTTCAGGTGCCATTTTAATTTGATTATAGCTGGAACAACCATCCATGAAAGAAAATATTTCATGCCCCATAGTAGCATCGACTAGTATTTCAGAGATGGGTATTGGGAAATCATCTTTGGGACATGCTTTATTCACATCCCTGAAATCTACACATATGTGTGTTTCACCATTCTTCTTTTTAACTAGTACAATACTAGAGACCCATGTGGGATATTTGACTTCTCTAATAAACCCTGCGGCTATGAGCTTGTCGACCTCGGCTTCTATTTACGGAAGTATTTCAGGCCGGTACGTTCTTTGAGCCTGCTTCACTGGTGTGGCGCCATCTCGCACAGCAAGGCGATGGACAGCTATGTTTGGGTCCAACCCAGACATTTCTTCATAAGTCCAAGCGAATACATCTATATTTGCATGTAGGAACTCATGATATTTTAGTTTATTTTCTTGGGACAAATGTTTGCTAATAAAAATTGGACGAGGATCATCAGCTGTACCAATATTTATTTCTTCCAAGTCATCCACGGTGCATTGGTTGCCATCCTCCATTTCTGGAGATGCTTCCGTCATGTCCGTATACTCAGCCGAAGCCATACAAACCTCATATACTAACCCATGCTTCATTTCTTTTAAAACATGGTCTTCGTGCAGAGCTTCGAGTTGTTCTTGAGATAACACCTTTTCGAATGGTGCTAGCTGTCCCCGGCCATCACATAGGGACGGGCCAGTGGCGATGTCATAACCCATTTGCTGCATCATGTACAAGACCCTGTTATCATACAAAGAAATAGGTAAAGATTCATCATCTTTGTTAAACACATATATTTGTGTTGTATTTTTATTCTCACTTTCACCAACGTTTGAACGACGCGGCTCTTTTTGGGATTGTTTTATTCTATATTGTACCAAAAGAGGTAAAGGCGTAGGGAAATTAGTACCTTTCATGTCATGGGATTTGTCTATGACACGAAATATTGGGTCACCCTTCTTCCTTTGGTTGCTTGGTATATACTGATAGGTCTTTTTCTTTGACGAGGATTCTGCGACCTCCTTTTCTACCACATTTGACTCGGGTATTTTCAAGGATTTTGGCTTTTGCACC
>LR738713.1:287862838-287876743 GCA_902687465.1 Secale cereale
ACGGGCCAGTGGCGATGTCATAACCCATTTGCTGCATCATGTACAAGACCCTGTTATCATACAAAGAAATAGGTAAAGATTCATCATCTTTGTTAAACACATATATTTGTGTTGTATTTTTATTCTCACTTTCACCAACGTTTGAACGACGCGGCTCTTTTTGGGATTGTTTTATTCTATATTGTACCAAAGGAGGTAAAGGCGTAGGGAAATTAGTACCTTTCATGTCATGGGATTTGTCTATGACACGAAATATTGGGTCACCCTTCTTCCTTTGGTTGCTTGGTATATACTGATAGGTCTTTTTCTTTGACGAGGATTCTGCGACCTCCTTTTCTACCACATTTGACTCGGGTATTTTCAAGGATTTTGGCTTTTGCACCTTATCAACAGGCTCGAAGTAGAACTTTGCATCAACATAGAAATATTCAGCTATTGTGAATGGCTTCTTGTCAGAAAATATTCTGACTGTATCACCTGTCTGATCTATATATTTGATACACTGATGTAAAGTGGATAGCACAACTTGATTCTCATGTAATCATGGGCGTCCAAGCAATGCATTATATGATGTGGCCGCATCAATCACATGAAACTTCACGTATGTGGATAGTGTATCCTATTTTAAAACCAACGAAATGGTACCCATAGCTTCTTGCCCTTATTGGTTAAATCCATGTATAATCACGTTAGACTTGCTCAAATCTCCCTTTGAATATCCAATCTTTTTGAGTGTATGCAACGATAGCAGATTTATAGCTGACCCACCATCTATCATTATGAGATTTATGGGCAATACATCAATTTCGCCAAACATGAGAAGAGGTCTGTTGTGCTTCTTGGGGCCTAACAACATATCCTCATCTGTGAACGTCATATTTAGGACTTCAGATTCTTCTACCTCAGTTTGAGACACTTCTACTCTGTAGTCTTCTGGAAACGTGAGTGCCGTGACAAGAGCTTTATGCATATCAGATGAAAGACACAAAGCATCATACACAGAAAGCATACCTGGTATTTTCTTCAAATGTGCGATTACATCATACTTGACTGACACCCTACAGGCAGGGTCTGTCGAATCATTTGGAACTGCATCCTTGCTTTTTGGTTCCTTTCTAGGTGGAGGATGAGGGTCTGCTAATTGACGACCTGATCTAAGATGAACCTGATCTACTTCTAATGGTTCTTCGTCAGAGAAGCATAGAGACTCGCTATCATCCTCGAACACACCAATAGTGAGAACGTTGAATTCTTCACTTGGCATTCTCATGCGCTTCGTGGTGTGCTGATATATTTTCGGTGTGAAGCGCAGAGGAGGAGCTTCTTCCATCACTGGGGGTAGTACATGGCGTTTTGACCGCCATGGCCCCCAACCTTGGGCTGCACCATTACTGAAGGGAATGTAAGCCTCTCCTTTATGCTGATCTTGCGATTTGGCAAGGCCTGGAATTATCATAGGAGAACATCCATATTTGGAAATTAGTATTGCATCATCATAAGTACCCTTCATATTTGAAGACGCAGAACTCACCGCATCATCCTGTAGGGTGGCGACATTTGCTGAAGCCTTTTTCTTTCCCTTTGTCATGCTTTTGAGAAGATCCGCATCAATAGTCCCCTCATCGATCATTTTCTGAATGATATTCTTCACAACAAAGCAATCTTTGAGTGTATGGCCCAAAATGCGATGGTAGTGACAGAAATTTGGATCATTAAATTTTGAAGCTTCTTTGTAATGCCCGGATGTAATACTTTCCCTTTTGGGTATATAATATATCTCCGGCTTCATCTATTTCCTTTCCGGGTTCTTTGTCTTTCTGGTTTTCGTCGTTTTGTTGTGTGAGTGTGTGGCATTCATTCATATCATGTAGACATGTGCATCACATTGCATTTGTGTTGTCGGTTGCATCCGGTTCCACGCGTTCCTTCCCGTTGTCCGTTTCGCGTTCCGGAGCTCCCTCTCGAGTCCGTGACGTCCCGTAGGCCTACTTTGGTGTTTGGGCGTGTAACGTTACCGGTGTGCCGCGAGACTTGTCGTGTGTTGTTGTTTTGTTGTGTGCAACCCGCCTCTCAAATCTCGTCGCGTTTGGACTCCGTTTGCTATCCCATCAGTTATTCGTGTGGGTCCAAAGTGCCTCCACTTGTGGCCCAGAAACACCCCCCTCCAGCAGCCCACTACCCTCTCCTAGGCCCATCTAAACTACCCCCGCGATCGGATCCGTCGGATCGCGATCGGAGGGCTCCTAACACCCCTAAATACCCCCTAACCCTAAAAATCTGCTATATAATAGACCCCCTAGTCTATTTTTGGCATCCCTAACCCTAGCCCCTTCTTCCTCCTCCTTCTCCCCCTAAATTTCTGGATCCACCACCACCTCACTGCCACTTGGCCAGTTCCCGAGGGAACCAGCCAACGACCGAGCCGCCACAGTGTTTTTCCCGTCGATCCCCGAAGTCAACGCACCGCATCCATCGATCCCTCCACGAGCCAGCCAGCCGACCGCCGCCGCAGTCCTTCGATCGGCCAAGTCTCCAGCGCCTGGGCCCGATCGATTCCTCCTTCTGGCGTCGAAGGCCAGGACCACTTCGCCGTTTCCTTCCCTCCCGTCGCGACCCAGCTTCATCGCCTCACCGCCGCCACTTCACCGCCTGGGCCGACCGCACCACCCCGCGCCAGCTTCGCCGACCGCCCGAGCGCCTCAGCGGGCCTCGCCAGTTCCTCCCTCCGGCCCGTGCGCCACCAGGCCGCCTCCCGCGCGCCGCCGCAGCGGCCCGGCCGTCGCCACCCCGCTTTGCCAGGCCGAGGCCTCCGCGCCCTCCAGCCCCGCAGCCGGGCCGGCCCGTTCGCCAGCCGGGACCCCCCAATCGCCAGCCCCTTCGCGCCGGAGACCCGAAGGCCATCTCCACCCGAAGCCGCCGCCTCCAGGCCGCGGGCCTCGCCACCTCTGCGGGCCCGGTTCCTGCACCGCCGCCTCGCCAGATCCCCCGCGTGGGCCGGTCCATCCAGCACCACTCCGTCCAGCCGGGCCGGATCCAGCCCCGGGCCCGTTATTTGTTTTCCCCAGATCTGCCTGAGAAGGTTTACCTCTTTTCCACCTAAGTCCCTGTAGTTTTATTCTGTGATGCATTATTAGAACTGCTGTAACTTTATGTGTGTTTGTCCGTTTTGCGCAAATAGCATGTCCAGACGTTCGTGGTGAATATCACTACGTTTTATCTTTTTGTGTCATGCATGATAGAAGTCATCTAGATGCTTGTTTTCCCATTGCAAGAGTGCATCCCGGTATAATTGCTGGTATGTGATGTTTTTATGTCATCTTTGCCATGTGATATCTTTTAGCTCGTTTGTCCGAATGATGCAAATGACATGTCCACGTGTTCGTCTTGCCATGCTCTACATGTTGCTTGTGTTAGGTTGCATGATAGATTTATTCTTGCCATGTTTATCATCGTTGCAAAGTGCCATATGGCTGTGATGTTGTTTCACTTGTTATGAAATGCCATCTCGTTGAGCTCATTGCTATCGTTGTGTTTATCTCCATGAAGCATGCTTGTGTGTTTAGGAATCACAATCATGTGTACTTTGATGAGGTGCTTACCACTTGCCATGTTTAGTTTCGAGGTGACTTAAACTTGCTCTTTTAGAGCTCGCGCACGCCAATTGAATTACCAGGTAGTTTTGTTTCTTGGTAACGATTCTATTGTTCATGAGAATATGACGCTGCCTAAATTGGATACATTTGTGTTGATTACTAATGAAGGGCCTAGTATGGACAAGAGGGATGAGCAGTGGAGTAGGATCAAGCATGGAGATGAAGGCGCACGCGAACGGATCCTGAACGGCATGTCTAGTGCGTATTTGGGTACTTTGAAGCCTCTGTGATGACTTCCCGGGACATGGACGGAATATTCAAGATACCCCTTCATAAATTTTATCCATAGCTTATTTTAGGTGCTGCGTTACCTTATTTTTGGGCGAGGCCCATGTAATTTACTAAAGTATAGGCTGTTTTTAGAGTCCGTATGTGTGGGGAAAACAGAGTTAGGGTTGGTTTTGGACCCCTTCTCCAAGGGGCCATGAAATTCCCCCTCTCTTTCTTCATATATACAGTCATTAGGGCATCATATAGACTTTGGGTTTTGTTTAGATTAAAGTTTGCCATAGCTGCAGCTTCGCGTACTTCGTTTGTGTTCAACAACCAGACAAAGACGTCGCAGAAGCCCACCTTGATTAATAAAGATTTCCTCTTATATTTGGAATATCCAGATTCTAATCTCAGTTTCTTGATTGTTCTTCATTTGCTTGGAGGAAACAGACCCTCGTGGTCTGGTTGATCATACTCCGGCGTGGTCAATAACCTCTTGGAGTGTGTTTAGCGATTGCTAAGGCGCGACGTCCTCGCATGTTCGTAGTCAGATCATCGAAGTTTACTCCACCGAAAACGATAGCCACCATCTCACCGAAAGACGAGACACGTTTGCCTCTATATAGTGGTATCAAATTTCCAGGTTGCTCGGTGAGATTTTCTAGTTTTTCATAGTTAGATCGAGTCTGTAATTCATACATATAGTCCACGAAAGAGCCAAAAAATATATTAGGGTTAGTTCATCATATCCAAACCAAGCCTTTGCATAATCTTTTTAGATTTGCTTTGTTGAATTTGTGGTTGCATCATCATGTCTAGTTGCTAGTCTTAGCGTCTAGTCCCTTAGAGTTTGGAGTTCTGTCACAGTAGTGTCATGCCGCCGCTGCACCTTATTCATTGCTGCCATATACCTCCACTACTGCCATATACCACCACCGCTGCCATATACCATCACCATATATCCACCACCGATCCGAGTTCTTTTCATGTTAGGTTTGTTTTCGAGATTTCTCTAGTTTCAGCGACCCCCGGGCTGTTTTTAGGCCAAAATTTCGGCAACCAAAAATATTTTTCCCTATCCTGTTTCTAGGTCTCTGGGAGCGTTTTGAGACACTCGCCATCATAGTGATTTTTTGTTGCACTTTTTGGTCATCCCTGCCCTGATTTTCAAAAAGGAAAATTTGTCAAAAACATTGTGTTGATTGTGTTATTTTGATTTGGGAAGAGTTTTGAGACACTCGCCATTATAGTGTTTTTCGGCAAAAAAAAAAGGAGCGCAAAAAAAGCGGAAAAAAGAGGCGCAAAAAAATCAGAGTGTGCTTTTCCCTTGATTACGTGCAGCGCCCTGATTTTATTAGTGTTCTAGGCTCGCGTCTCTAGTACGGTCTAGCCTAGGACTAGCACAGTACCGTCGTTGAGCATTTATTCACCTTTGCATCTCTGAATTGATTATTGTTGACATTTTTGCTACGATATCATAAGCCTTCCCAGCTCCACATACATCTGCATCGTGCGTCTGGCACCACCTGGCAATCGCTTTGTCCAAGCTTTGAGAGTTTTGACTACAACGGTTGCCGATCACCACCTGCTGCTGGGTAAGAACTGGTAAGAATTTGAGATTTGCTTGACGAATTTTTGATGCCCCACCACCACCATTTTCTAGTAGTCCGTAGGATCATATTTTTGTGTGTTTCTATTGCTGCTAACCATGGTAGGATCACAAGTCAACGAGACTGACTGGGAGAACATGACAAACAAGGTGTTGCATGATAAATTTCAGCAAATGATGGATCAACAGGTAGAAGATGTGATGACCTATTGTGGCAACGCACTAGCGAGGATGGATGCCATTGAGGAGTCAACTAACACCAAGTTGGATGCCAAATTCGCTGAAGTCCTTGCGCGTCTACCTCCACCTGCTGCACCATTGCAACAACAACAACCACCTCCACGTCGAGAAACAGCCCTCCACCGAGCGAGCCGTGCCCCTCTTGAGCCTGGCCAAACTGTTGGTGCTGATGTTGATACTTCTGTGGCTCCTGCTATTGCTAAGGAGGAGGACGATTACGTGGGAGATTACGAGGATGAGGTTGATCAAAATCAGAACTACGTGCAACCACCAGCACCACAAACACTAGGTCGTCAACATGCAAATAATCGCAATGGTAGGGCTGCACCACACCCTCAGGTACGAGATCATGACCATCTCCCTAAAACAAAATTGAATATTCCACCATTTGAGGGTAGATATGTTCCTGATACATATCTTACTTGGGAGTTAGAAACCGAACAATGTTTTACATGTTTAGAATATCCCAAGGAGAGACGTGTTGTTGCTGCTCTTTGTGCTATCACTAGTTTTGCTTGTGTGTGGTGGTCTGAACATCGTAGATTATATCTTAATAATATTCTAACTACTTGGGCTGTTTTGAAAACGGCTATGCGTACTTGTTGGGTTCCACCATATTATCAACGTTTAAGACAAGGAAAAAAATTCTGTAGAAGAATATTATCAGCAATTACAAACTGACATGATTAGATGTGGTATTATTGAGGATAATGAAGCTATGCTTGCACGTTTTATGGATGGCTTAAATATAGAGATTCAGACCATTCTAGAGTATAAGGAGTATAATAATATCACTCGTTTATTCCATCTTGCTTGCAAACCTGAACGTGAAGTGCAGGATCGACATGCATTGGTGCAGACTAACTTTTTTGCAGGTCAATCTTCATCATGGAAACCGCGTGAATCTTATAGTTCCACACATTCTGCTGCACCGGCACCTCCGTCAGTTCCTACCTCTAGCGGTGATACAAGAAATCAGGCACAATCACCACTATCTGCCAAGAGCACACCCACTGGGCCTGCATAGAGCTCCTCTTCATCCATGGCATCAAGAGGGCACACAAATGATATTATTTGTCATTTTAGTAAGGGAAGAGGTCATTTTGCGAGGGAATGCAAATCTCAGCATGTCATGATTGCTACTGGATGGTAGGTATGAGTCCACTAGTGACTATGATGAGGAGACTTTGGCTCTTATTACACGTGAATAACACATTGGAGATGATTCTGAACATGAGACACAATACATGGCTCCTGAAGATGCTGACAGGTATGATTTTTTAGTTTCTCAACCTGTTTTGAGTGTGCAGGTCACACAAGCAGAGCAAAACCAGAGGCACAATTTGTTCCATACAAAGGGAGTTGTGAAGGAACGTTCTGTTTGCGTCATCATAGATGGAGAGAGATGCAACAATTTGGCTAGCATGGAGATGGTGGAGAAGCTGTCTCTCACCACAAGACCACATCCACATCCTTACTACATCCAATGGTTCAACAATAGTGGCATGGTTAAGGTAACACGTACTGCTCGCGTGCATTTTAGTATAGCTACATATGTTGATTATGTTGATTGTGATGTGGTACCCATGCAAGCATGTTCCTTGTTACTTGGTAGACCATGGCAATTTGAAAAAAAAAATGTAAACCATGGTAGAAACAATTAGTATACTCTTGTTCATAAGGATAAACATATTACTTTGCTTCCTATGACTCCTGATTCAATTTTGAAAGATGATATTCACCGAGCTAGTAAAGCAAAATAGGAGCGAAATAAGAGTGAAAATAAGATTGCAGCAAACAAATTTGAGCAACAAATGAAGCATAATAACAAACCATCATCTCATGTTGCCTCTGAAATTAAATTGAGAAGTGGATGTTTACTTGCGACCAAATCTGATATTGATGATCTAGATTTCAGCAAATCTGTTTGCTATGCGTTTGTGTGCAAAGAGGCATTATTTTCATTCGAGTACGTGCCTTCCTCTTGGCCTCCTGCTGTCACTAATATTTTGCGGGAGTTCACTGACATATTTCCACAAGACGTACCACTGGGGTTATTTGAGCATCAGATCGACTTAATTCTTGGTGCATCGCTACCCAACCATGCACCATACCGTACCAATCCAGAGGAGACGAAGGAGATTATGCAGTAAGTACATGAGCTACTAGATAAAGGTTATATACATGAATCCCTTAGTCCTTGTGTCGTTCCTATTATTCTAGTGCCAAAAAAGGATGGTACATCGCGTATGTGTGTTGATTGTAGAGGCATTAATAATATTACTATTCGTTATCGTCATCCTATTTATAGGCTAGATGATATGCTTGATGAATTAAGTGGCTCTACTATTTTCTCCAAAGTTGATTTGCGTAGTGGATACCATCAAATTCATATGAAATTGGGAGATGAATGGAAAACAACATTTAAAACTAAGTTTGGATTATATGAGTGGTTATTCATGCCTTTCGGGTTAACTAATGCACATAGTACTTTCAGGAGATTAATGATTGAAGTTTTACGTGCTTTCATTGGACGATTTGTGGTAGTTTACTTTGATGATATACTGATTTATAGCAGATCTTTGGAGGAACATTTGAAACATTTACGTGTTGTTTTTATTGCTCTACGTGATGCACGTTTGTGTGGTAACCTTGGGAAGTGCACCTTTTGCACCGACCGAGTATCTTTTCTTGGCTATGTTGTTACTCCACAGGGAATTGAAGTTGATAAAGCCAAGATTGAAGCTATTGAGAGTTGGCCGCAGCCAAAAACGGTCTCACAAGTGAGGACTTTTCTTGGACTAGCTGGTTTCTATAGGTGCTTTGTGAGAGATTTCAGCACCATTGTTGCACCTCTCAATGAGCTTACAAAGAAGGATGTGCCTTTTGTTTGGGGTACTGCACAGGAAGAAGCCTTCACAGTATTGAAAGACAAGTTGACACATGCTCCATTACTCCAACCTCCTGATTTTAATAAAACTTTTGAGCTTGAATGTGATGCTAGTGGAATTGGATTAGGAGGTGTGTTATTATAAGATGGTAAACCTGTTGCATACTTTTCTGAAAAAATGAGTGGGCCTAGTCTGAACTATTCTACTTATGACAAGGAATTATATGATCTTGTTCGGACTTTGGAGACATGGCAACATTATTTATGGCCCAAAGAATTTGGTATACATTCTGATCATGAATCTTTGAAGCATATTAAAAGTCAAGCTAAATTGAACCGTAGACATGTTAAATGGGTTGAATTCATCGAGACTTTCCCTTATGTCATTAAACACAAGAAGGGTAAGGAAAATGTGATTGCTGATGCATTGTTTCGTCGTTATACTATGCTTTCACTACTTGACTTTAAAATATTTGGTTTGGAGACCATCAAAGATCAATATGTGCATGATGCTGAATTTAAAGATGTATTGCAGAATTTTAAAGAAGGGAGAACATGGAACAAGTTCGTCGTTAATGATGGATTTCTGTTTCGTGCTAACAAGCTATGCATTCCAGGTAGCTCCATTCGTCTTTTTTTATTGGAGGAGGCTCATGGAGGTGGCTTAATGGGACACTTTGGCGTGAAGAAGACGGATGATGTACTTGCTACATATTTCTTTTCGCCAAAGATGAGACGGGATGTTGAGCGTTTTGTTGCTCGCTGCACTACATGTCAAAAAGCTAAATCACGACTCAATCCTCATGGTTTATATATGCCTTTGCCTGTACCTACTACCTAGTGTTCCTTGGGAAGATATATCTATGGACTTTGTTTTGGGTTTACCTCGAACAAAGAAGTGGAGGGATAGCATATTTGTTGTCGTGGATAGATTTTCAAAAATGGCACACTTTATTCCATGTCATGAAAGTGCTGCTGCTGCTAATGTTGTTGATCTGTTCTTTCGTGAAATTATTCGCTTGCATGGTGTGCCAAATACTATTGTTTCAGATCGTGATACTAAGTTTTTAGCCACTTTTGGAGATGTTTATTGGCTAAGTTGGGGACTAAACTGCTTTTTGTACTACATGTCACCCCCAAACTTATGGACAAACTGAAGTAGTCAATATAACATTGTCTACTATGCTTAGGGCTGTTTTGAAGAATAACAAGAAAATGTGGGATAATGCTTGCCTCATATTGAATTTGCTTATAATCTTTTGCTGCATTCAACTACTAAGATGTGCCCTTTTGAAATTGTGTATGGTTTCTTACCTCATGCTCCTATTGATTTGTTGCCTCTTCCATCTTCAGAGAAGGTTATTTTTTATGCTAAACAATGTGCTGAATTGATCTTAAAAATGCATGATTTAACTAAGGAAAATATTGAGTGCATGAATGCTAAATATAAACTTGCTGGAGATAAAGGTAGAAAATGTGTTTTCTTTGCACCTGGAGATCTTGTTTTGTTACATTTGCGTAAGGATAGGTTTCCTAATTTGCGCAAGTCAAAGCTAATGCCACGTGGTGATGGTCCTTTTAGGGTGTTAGAGAAAATAAATGTTAATGCATATAAACCTGAGCTGCCTGCAGATTTTGGGGTTAGTCCCACTTTTAACATTGCATATTGGAAGCCTTATTTGGGTGAGGATGACGAGCTTCCGTCGAGGATGACTTCATTTCAAGAAGGGGAGGATGATGAGGACATCAATACCATTGTTACACCCACTACCCCAGCTATTATACTTACTGGACAAATTCCTAGAGCTCGCGCGTGCCAATTGAATTACCATGTACTTTTGTTTCTTGGTAACGATTCTATTGTTCATGAGAATATGACGCTGCCTAAATTGGATAGATTTGTGTTGATTACTAATGAAGGGCCTAGCATGGACAAGAGGGATGAACACTGGAGTAGGATCAAGCATGGAGATGAAGGCGTGCGCGAAGGATCCTGAACGGTGTTTCTAGTGCGTATTTGAGTACTTAGAAGCCTCTGTGGTGACTTCCAAGGACAAGGACAAAATATTCAAAATACCCCTTCATAAATTTTGTCCATAGCTTATTTTAGGTGCCGCGTCACCTTATTGTTTGGCCACGCCCATGTAATTTTGAAATACTAAAGTATAGGCTGTTTTTAGAGTCCGTATGTGTGGGGAAAACAGAGTTAGGGTTGGTTTTGGACCACTTCACCAAGGGGCCATAAAATTCCCCCTCTCTTTCTCCATATATATAGCCATTAGTGCATCATTTAGACTTTGGATTTTGTTTAGATTGAAGTTCGCCATAGCTGCAACTTCGCGTACTTCATTTGTGTTTAACGACCAGACAAAGACGTCACATAACTCCACCTTGATCAATAAAGCTTTCCTCTTATATTCGGAATATCCTGATTCCAATCTCAGTTTCTTGATTGTTCTTCGTTTGCTTGCAGGAAATAGACCCTCGTGGTGAGGTTGATCGTGCTCCGACGTGGTCAATAAGCTCTCAGATTGCTAAGGTGCGACGTCCTTGCACGTTCGTAGTCGGATCATCGAAGTCTACTCCACCAAAAACGATAGCCACCATCTAATCGAAAGACGGGACACATTTGCCTATATCTATGGAGGAGAGCCTACAAGGAAGCATATACCGATGTGGAAGAGACAGTTGTGGAACCTGGTGATGTCAAGGCGGGGTAGAGATCTCCCGGCGTGGGTGTACAGGGGAATCGGTTAGGGAGCTCGGACTGGTGGTGGACGGGGGATCCTAGACCATCGATGGATGAAGGAGCTCAGTTGGCGGTGGCGGTGGCAACAATTTTGGTGGTCGATCCAGTCCGACGGGTGAGAGAGAGAAAGAGGAAAAGAAGACAGGGGAGTTGTGGATGCATGCGTTGGCTAGGTTCCCAGCTACGACCGATTCCTGCGTTCCCCTCGGCCTAGCTGAGAGGCTGACTTTTTCATCGGCTGGGCTAGGCTGAGTAGGCTGCACAGGACATCAAACAACATGGATTTTGCATGGCAGGTGCTAGCCAGGTGCGACACATGAAACAAAACACACCCAGTGCTCTAGGCTCGCATCTTTAGTACGGTCTAGCCTAGGACCAGCATAATACCGTCGTTGATCGTTTATTCAACTTTGCATCTCTGAATTGGTTATTGGTGATATTTTTGCTACCATATCATAAGCCTTACCAATTCCACATACATCTACATCGTGCCTTTACCACCACCTCCCAATCGCCTTATCCAAGATTTCAGAGTTTTACTACAACCGTTGCCGATCACTGCTTGCTTCTTGGTAAGAACGGCAACAAATTTGTGATTAGCTTGATGGATTTTTGAATACCCACCACACCACAGCCTATTACTAGTCTATAGGACATTGATAACCCACAAATATAGGGGATCACAACAGTTCTGGAGGGTAGAGTATTCAACCCAAATTTATAGATTGGACACAAGGGGAGCCAAAGAATATTTGCAAGTATTAGCAACTGAGTTGTCAATTCATCCACACCTAGAGATTAATTATCTGCAGCAAAGTGACCAGTAGCACAATAATATGATAGTTTTGATAATAGTGGCAATAATAGTAGTAACGGTAACAGTGATGGCAATGAGTTTGTAGCAGTTCTAATAGTAACGGCAACAGTATTAATTAGCAAGCACAATATGTAGGAAATTCATAGGCATTGGACCAGATGATCGTTGGCTGATACTCATCATATAACAGTCATAAGCTAGGGCGATACAAAACTAGCTCCAGTTCATAAATATAATGTAGGCACGTATTCCATAAATAGTCCTACGTGCTTATCGAAAATAACGTGTATGACATCTTTTGTCCTACCCTCCCGTGGCAGCGGGGTCGATAAGGAAACTAAGGGATATTAAGGCCTCCTTTTAATAGAGAACCGGAACAAAGAATTAACACATAGTGTATACATGAACTCCTCAAACTACAGTCATCACCGAAAAGTATCTCGAATACTGTCACTCCGGGGTTTACCAATCATAACACATAATAAGTGAATTTGACTTGCAAGATCGGATCTAGAACTTAGATACAATGGTGATAACATAAACGGTTCAGATCTGAAATCATGGCACCCAGGTCCAAAGTGTCAAGCATTTAGCATGGAGAAGTCATAACTACTTCAATTTCAGAACATAATGGATACTAGGGATCAAGCCCTAACAAAACTAACTCGATCACATGATGAATGTCATCCAACTCCTCATCGACCAGCGAGCCTATGAAGGAATTACTCACTCCTGGTGGGGAGCATTATGGAATTGGTGATGAAGAAGGGTTGGTGATGACGAAGATCGAAGACCCCCCCCTCTCCGGAGCCCCAAATGAACTCCAGATCTGGCCTCCTGATGAAGAACATGAGGTGGTGGCGGCTCCGTATCGCGAAACGAGACAATTCTTCCTTCCTGATTTTCTCTCCCAGTTTAGGTATTTAAGGTGTTAGAGTCATAGTCAGCAGGGCCACCAGGTGGGCACAAACCACCTAGGCGCACCTGGAGGGGGGCGCCCTGGTGAGTTGTGCTCACACAGGGGCCCCCTTCGGTGGTTCTT
Organism: Secale cereale; assembly: GCA_902687465.1. Taxonomy (NCBI): domain Eukaryota; kingdom Viridiplantae; phylum Streptophyta; class Magnoliopsida; order Poales; family Poaceae; genus Secale; species Secale cereale. The sequence goes on from LR738713.1 coordinate 287,876,052, forward strand.
GGCTCTAGTATTTTTGTTTTATTCTGAAATAAATCTCCAAGAAGTTTTATTCCATCCGAGAGCTTTTATTTCTGCACAAAAATAACACCATGGTAGTCCTGCAGAAAGCAACGTCGGTCCAGGTTAGTTTCATTCAAATCATGTAAATTAGAGTCCAAAACAAGAGGAAAAGCGTTAGGAAAGGTAGATACGACAGAGACGTATCAACTCCCCAATATTAAACCTTTGCTTGTCCTTCAGAAATTCAGTTGACAAACTGAAAGTGAAAAAGAAAAACTTTTATAAACAATTTTGCTATTGTTTACATAAAAAAACTGAAGTAGCACCATGTTTTGATAGAGGAAAAGGTGTCCCATCTTTCCATGAGATTGTGGCTATCATTTTCGATGGAGTAGACTCCGACGATCCGACTACGAACGTGCGAGGACGTCGCGCCTTAGCAATCGCTAAACCAACTCTGAGAGATTATTGACCACGCTGGAGCACCATCAACCTGACCATGAGGGTCTGTTTCCTGCAAGCAAACGAAGAATAAGCAAGAAACTAAGATTGCAATCTGGATACTATGAATTTAAGAGGAAAGCTATATTGATGAAAGTGGGGTTCTGTGATGTCTTTGTCTGGTCGTTGAGCACAAACGAAGTACGCAAAGTTGCAGCTATGGCGAACTTTAATCTAAACAAAACCCAAAG
>LR738713.1:287876753-287915278 GCA_902687465.1 Secale cereale
AAAAACTGAAGTAGCACCATGTTTTGATAGAGGAAAAGGTGTCCCATCTTTCCATGAGATTGTGGCTATCATTTTCGATGGAGTAGACTCCGACGATCCGACTACGAACGTGCGAGGACGTCGCGCCTTAGCAATCGCTAAACCAACTCTGAGAGATTATTGACCACGCTGGAGCACCATCAACCTGACCACGAGGGTCTGTTTCCTGCAAGCAAACGAAGAATAAGCAAGAAACTAAGATTGCAATCTGGATACTATGAATTTAAGAGGAAAGCTATATTGATGAAAGTGGGGTTCTGTGATGTCTTTGTCTGGTCGTTGAGCACAAACGAAGTACGCAAAGTTGCAGCTATGGCGAACTTTAATCTAAACAAAACCCAAAGTCTAAACGATGCCCTAATGGCTGTATATATGGAGGGGTAGGGGGCTTTCATGACCCCTTGGAGGAGGGGTCCGAAACAAACCCAATCTCTGTTTCCCCACACATATGGACTCTAAAAGCAGCCTATACTGAAGTATTTCGAAATTACATGTGCCTAGCGAAAAAAAATAAGGTGACGCAACACCTATATTTAGCTATGGACAAATTGTATGAAAGGGCATATTGAATATTTCGTCCATGTCCTTGTACGTCATCATGGTGGCTCGGAAGTGTTGAAATCTCCACCATAAACTCCGTTCTTGTTCCCCTTGCGCATGACCTCATCTCCGTGCTTGATCATGCTCTAATGTTCATCCTTCTTGTCCATGCTTGGCCCTTCATTTATAAGCAAAACAAATGTATCCAATTTATGCAGCGTCATATTCTCATGAACATTAGAATCATTATGAAGAAATGAAAGTATCTGGTAATTTAATTGGTGTGCGCGAGCTCTAGTAATCGGTCCAGTATATGTATAAGTAGGGGTTGTGGGTGTAACTTTGTTAGTGATGTCCTCATCATCCTCCCCTTCTTGAATTGAAGTCGTCCTCGATGGAAGCTCATCTTCCTCACCCAAGTAAGGCTTCAAATCTGCAATGTTAAAAGTTGGACTAGCCCCAAAATCTGCAGGTAGCTCAATTTTATATGCATTATTATTTATTTTATCTAGCACCTTAAAAGGACCATCAACATGTGGCATTAGTTTTGAATTGTGCAAATCAGGAAACCTATCCTTACACAAATGTAACCAAACAAGATCTCCAGGTGCAAAGACAACACATTTTCTACCCTTATCTCCAGCCAATTTATATTTAGCATTCATGCGCTCAATATTTTCATTTGTGAATTCATGCATTTTTAATATCAATTCAGCACATTGTTTAGCATCAAAATTAACCTTCTCAGAATATGGAAGAGGCAATAAATCAATGGGTGCATGAGGTAAGGAACCATACACAATTTCAAAAGGGCACATCCTAATAGTAGAATGCAGCGATCGATTATAAGAAAATTCAATATGAGGCAAGTATTCTTCCCACATTTTCTTGTTCTTCTTCAAAACAGCTCTAAGCATAATAGACAATGTTCTATTGACTACTTCAGTTTGTCCATCAGTTTGGGGGTGACATGTAGTACTAAAAAGCAGTTTAGTCCCCAACTTAGCCCATAAACATCTCCAAAAGTGGCTAAGAAACTTAGTATCACGATCTAAAACAATAGTATTTGGCACACCATGCAAGCGAATAATTTCACCAAAGAACATATCATCAACATTAGCAGCATTATCACTTTTATGACATGGTATAAAGTGTGCCATTTTTGAAAACCTATCCACAACAACAAATATGCTATCCCTCCCCTTCTTTGTTCAACTTAAACCCAAAACAAAGACCATAGATATATCTTCCCAAGGAACACTAGGTGTAGGCAAAGGCATATAGAAACCATGAGGATTCAATCCTGACTTAGCTTTTTGACATGTAGTGCATCGAGCAACAAAACGCTCAACATCCCATCTCATCTTTGGGCAAAAGAAATGTGCAGCAAGTACATCCTCCTTCCTCTTCATGCCAAAGTGTCCCATTAATCCTCCTCCACGTGCCTCCTGCAACAACAAAAGATGAACGAAGCTAGCTGGAATGCATAACTTGTTAGTACGGAAAACAAATCCATCATTAACGACGAACTTGTTCCAAGTTCTCCCTTCTTTACAATTCTGCAGTACATCTTTAAATTTAGCATCATGCACATACTAATCTTTGATGGTCTCCAAACCAAATACTTTAAAGTCAAGTTGTGAAAGCATAGTATAACGACGAGACAATGCATCAGCAATAAGATTTTCTTTACCCTTCTTGTGTTTAATAACGTAAGGGAAAGTCTTAATGAATTCAAACCATTTAGCATGTCTACGGTTCATTTTAGCTTGACTTTTAATATGCTTCAAAGGTTCATGATCAAAATGTATAACAAATTCTTGGGCCATAAATAATGTTGCCATGTTTCCAAAGTCCGAACAAGAGCATATAATTCCTTACCATAAGTAGAATAATTCAGACTAGGCCCACTCAATTTTTCAGAAAAGTATCCAGCAGGTTTACCATCTTTTAATAAAGCACCTCCTAATCCAATACCACTAGCATCACATTCAAGCTCAAAAGTACAAGAAAATTTCTCACTTGTGTGACTGTTTTGGGCTACGGCTAACTCTCAATAGCTTCAATCTTGGCTTAATCAACCTCAATTCCCTGTCGAGTAACAACATAGCCAAGAAAAGATACTCGGTCGGTGCAAAAGGTGCACTTCCCAAGGTTACCAAACAAACATGCATCACGTAGAGCAATAAAAACAACACGTAAATGTTCCAAATGTTCCTCCAAAGATCTGCTATAAATCAGTATATCATCAAAGTAAACTACCACAAACCGTCCAATGAAAGCACGTAAAACTTCATTCGTTAATCTCATGAAAGTACTAGGTGCATTAGTTAACCCAAAAGGCATGACTAACCACTCATATAGTCCAAACTTAGTTTAAAATGTTGTTTTCCTATCATCTCCCAATTTCATACGAATTTGATGGTATCCACTACGCAAATCAACTTGCGGGGATGTTGCGCCTTAGCAATCGCTAAACCAACTCCGAGAGGTTATTGACCACGCTGGAGCACGATCAACCTGACCACGAGGGTCTATTTCCTGCAAGCAAACGAAGAACAAGCAAGAAACTAGGATTGCAATCTGGATATTGCAAATTTAAGAGGAAAACTTTATTGATGAAAGTGGGGTTCTATGACGTCTTTGTCTGGTCGTTGAACACAAACGAAGTACGCGAAGTTGTAGCTATGGTGAACTTTAATCTAAACAAAACCCAAAGTCTAAATGATGACCTAATGGCTGTATATATGGAGGAGTAGGGGGGATTTCGTGACCCCTTGGAGGAGGGGTACGGAACCAACCGAAACTCTGTTTCCCAACACATACAGACTCTAAAAATAGCCTATACTGAAGTGTTTTGCAATTACATGGGCCTGGCCCAAAAATAAGGTGGCACAACACCTATATTAAGCTATGGACGAATTTTATGAAAGGGCATCTTGAATATTTCGTCCATGTCCTTGTACATCATCATGGTGGCTCGAAAGTGCTGAAATCTCCACCAGAAACTCCGCTCTTGTTCCCCTTGTGCATGCCCTCATGTCCATGCTTGATCATGCTCCAATGTTCATCATTCTTGTCCATGCTTGGCCCTTCATTTATAAGCTAAACAAATATATCCAATTGAGGCATTATCATATTCTCATGAACATTATAATCATTACCAAGAAACGAAAGTACCTGGTAATTTAATTCGCGTGCGCGAGCTCTAGTAATCGGTCCAGTATATGTATCAGTAGGGGCTATGGGTGTAACTTTGTTAGTGATGTCCTCATTAGGTTTTCAGCGAAAATCATGACTAACCATGTCAACAATAACTCTAAAAAATTATATTAACTAATATCAATAGCATAAACAACTAGAGAGCAAGAGTAAGATATCTCAAATGACAACACTTTGTCAAAACAACCATGATATAATATGACGACACTGGTATCTCGCTAGCCCTTTCTGTGACCGCAAAACATAAATGCAGAGCACCTCCAAAGTTCAAGCAGCGACTAAACAATATAATTCATGGTAGAAAAGATCCAGTCATGCTAACACCCTACATTAACTACACACAATGCATGAGGATGACAATAGTGTTCTCAGATCCGGCGCTTGTTTCAGAAGGTGATGACTCAACATAAAAGTAAATAGGCAGTCCCTTCACAGAGGGAAATAGTGATTTGCGGAGGTGCCAGAGCTCGAAGCTTATATTAGAGATAAATGAAATTTTGGGAAATGCACCCTTCCTGTTTACGTCGCGATTGAAAGTTATTAATATCTTCCATGCTAAACACATTAGTGGCGGTTCCCAAGCAATAAAGTAAAGGTTTTACTCCGTGGGAGTTTTGTTTGATTATTTGTAATTTTTTCTTTTTGATTTCGGGACTGGTAATCCCTACTACCGCCCCTCTCATGCAAGGACAAGTGAATAAACACACATCATGGTAATAACCCGCTTAGCATGGAAGATACCGACTACCCCCTGTCGCTCTATAAACAATCCAGGCACACAAAAATAGATGTTCATTTGAAATTTAGAGGTGGCACATGCAAATTTACTTAGAACGGCAGGGTAATACCACATATAGGTAGATATGGTGGATTCCTCTGGAATAATTTTGGTGTAAGGATTTTGATGCACAAGCAGTATTTCCACTTAGTACAGGTGAAGGCTAGCAAATAGGTTGGGAAGCGGCTAGCTAGAGAGAAAAAACGGTCATGAACATGCATTATGCATAATAAACATTGAATACTAGCATGAGTAGGATATGGACACCATGAACATAAATATCATAGAGGCTATTCTGGTTTTGATTAAACTACATGCGCGAACATGTGCCAAGTCAAGCCACTTGAAACATTCAGAGGAGGATACCATATCATCATACCACATCACGATCATTTTGATGTATCATCCAGTCGACTCCTAGCTACTTAAGCATGGCATGAGAAACTATAATCTTTAATTATCATTGCAAACATGTTTCATCATAATATGTCGAATCATGGATACTAGGTTAAACATATTTACTAAAACACAACAAGTTGAGTTCACACCAGTTTCTCTCTGCCTCAGCCAGTTCATCAAATATCATCATAATTGCCTTTAACTTGCACGACCGAATGATATGAGAATAATAATAGTGCAAGAGTGCTATGGACTAAGCTAGAATCTGCAAACATTCCATTCAAAAAGGAGAAGGCAAGGCAATTTGGGCTCTTTCTTAGATAAACGATAATGCATATGAGAGCCACTCAACATTTTCATTGTGGTCTTCTCCTTGGTATGACTCAAAAACTAGAAAATAAATTCAGAGAAACACACTGAAATATTTTTGGAGTTTTTAGTTTTTCTTGAAGAAGGCAAAATAAAGAAAGAAAACAAAAACGAGAAAAACTATTTAGACGGGAGAGCTCCCAATAAACAAAGAGAAGAATCGAGAAATATTTTTTCGGTTTTATTTTAATACTACAACTAGTTAAACCAGAAAGAAAAAACGAAAAGAAACAAGAAATATTTTTGGGTTTTCTCAAAGTTTTCCAAACGCACAAAAAGAAAGCAAGAAAAATAAATCAAGCATGGATAATACAATAAAAAAGTGTGAACACCAATAACTGGAATGAAATGTGTGAACATGAATATAATGTCGGTGGAAACACATACTCCCCCAAGCTTAGGCTTTTGGCCTTGCTTGGCAATCAACATCCGTAGCAGCCATCCGGTCCCATGTCAAAGTGCTGGGGTTGCGACACCTGAGCGTCCCACTCCTAAGGCTCCTCCTCTGCGGCTTCCTGTGTGTTCCGGTAGGCAATGATATCGTCTGACATGATCTTGTATCCTCCCCTAAAAATAGAATCAAACAAAGTAGGTGCAGGCAATAGAATAATATCATAGAAGGTTCTAAGAAATATTATGAATAGAGTTATCAATATCGGTGAACTGACGATCCTTCATTGCATGATGATCTAAATAAACTTTGGATAAGAGATGATCATGTTGGCGTACCTGAATGTTAAAGTGACTCTCTAAGCGAGTAGCATAAATGCCACCATGAATTTTACGCTTAGTCCCGTCAAGATGTAAACTACATGCAATAATAAACCCTAGGCTAAAGGTTCTATCGCCGTATAGTGCATGGCGTAAGACAGCGAAACCAGGGGCACTAAGTGCACAAACCTTCTCTCTAGAAAGTAAACACTTACCAATGAATAGAGAAAAATAATGCACAGAAGGAAACAACAAGCTAGTGGTATTGGCACTCGATACACCTCTCTCATCTCCCACTGACAGAGTATGATAAAAGTCCTCAAACTCTGCAGGTCTAGGTTCTCTTATTTCCCCGTCAGAAGGAATCAAGCATAGGTTACAAAAGTCAGTGAGTGGTATCTGATGGGTTTCAGAATATAAGTTAAACTGCATCTCAGGGGGGTCATTCCTACTCAGAAAATGAAAATTTTGCACAATGGAATTTGTAAGGAGATGGTATTGTTCACACTCAGCTATGATGAAGTTGGTTAGCCCGGCGTTTGCAGCGAATGGGGCGAACTCTTGATGAATCCCGGCCCCCACCATGAAGGGAGTATGCGACCACTCGCATGGCCGCACTTTTTTGAGTACGGAGGTCATTGTCCGACGATTCCACGATAACTCCTTGGCATTTTTCTTGGAAGTAAACTTACTAATGAAACTCATCTTATTCCTACAGATAAAATTCTGAAAATTTTAGTCCACAAAAAATTTGTCAACCAAACTTCACAAGATTGATAGCAACTACTTATAAGCATGCATAGAGGCCATAATGAGCATTCAAACTACTTAGAACTCTAATAATTCAACATGCAAGATCATCTACAATAGCACCAAGAGTAGCTAATTATTCAAAATACAACCCACTAAAGAAAAAACTAATTAGAGCAATGGAGGAGTCACATACCAAGTAGAAATCACCCAAAACAGTTTCGGTAACGGAGCTTCGAGCAAAGAGATTGAAATCCGGGGGTTTGAGGGCAAAAACACGAGAGAGAGAGAGAGAGAGAGAGAGAGAGAGAGAGAGAGAGAGAGAGAGAGAGAGAGAGAGAGAGAGGGGGAGAGATAAGTGAGGGGGGCCACATGGGGACCACAACCCACCAGGGCGCGCCTAGGATTGCTGGCACGCCCAGGTGGGTTGTGCCCACCCCGTGCACCCCCTGTGATGTTATTTGCACTAAAAATTCAGAAAAATTCATTAAAAATCATGTTTAATTTTCAGCACATTTTGAGCATTTTTATTTTTGGGTCATTTTTATTGCACTGGAAAAATAGAAAACGGGGTGAACAGGGCATCTTATTTTATTTAACTAAGAAAAATAGCAAACAAAAGATACGGTTAGAAGGTAGTGCCCACTAACTTCATCAACTTCATACCTCTCGAAAATGATCCATTAATAAGGTTGATCAAGTCTTATTAACAACCATTTTCAATTAGCATGAAACCGAAGAACTTTCGTTGAACACTAAGTTACCTCAACGGGGATATGTATGTCCCCAACAATAAGTATATCATATTTATTTTTGGCAGTAGGTAGAGGTAGGTGAAAACTTCCAATGGTGAGTGTTGGAGATTTTTCAATAATATTAATACGATTCACTTGGAATTGTTTCTTCGGAAAGTGCACCGTATGCTCGTTACCATTGATATGAAAAGTGACCTTGCTTTTATTGCAATCGATCACAGCCCCTGAAGTATTCAAAAAGGGTCTACAAAGGATAATTGACATGTTGTCGTACTCGGGCATCTCAAGTATAACAAAGTCAGTTAAGATAGTAACGTTTGCAATAACAACAGGCACATCCTCACAAATACGGATAGGTATGGCAGTTGATTTTTTAGCCATTTGCAAAGATATTTCAGTAGGTGTGAGTTTATTCAAATCAAGTCTTTATATAAAGAGAAAGGCATAACACTAACACATAAAGTAGTTTTAACATAGTTTCTTCTGATGGAGCAAGGTATAGTTGGTATTCCAGGATCTCCAAGTTTTTTTGGTACTCCATCTTTAAAAGAATAGTTAGCACGCATGGGGGATTTTAGCTTCCAGTATCATTCTTTTATTAGTAATGATGTCTTTCATGTATTTTGCATAAGGAGGATCTTTAAGATATCAATCAAGCGAGTATGGAAGAAGACTGGCCTAAGCATTTCAGCAAAGCGTTCAAATTATTCAGCATCTTTTTTCTTAGTTAAGTTATGTGGAAAGGGCATGGGTTTTTGTACCCATGGTTCTCTTTCTTTACCATGTTTCCTAGCAATAAAGTCTCTCTTATCATTCTTTTTATTTTTTAGGTTGTGGGTTATCAAGATCAACATTAGGTTCTATCTCAACATCATTATCCCGGTGGCACATCTTGTGGAAAGATGTCAGCAAACTCCTCAAAATGTTAGTGACAGCAGGAGGCAAAGAGGAAGGAACGTCCTCGAATGAAAATGATGCCTCTTTGCACAAAAAAGCATAGCAAACAGATTTGCTAAAATCTAAATAATCAATATCAGATTAGGTGGCAAGCAAACGTCCAGACAATGATAAACAACCCATGTGCATAATTCAAATTTGAACTACATGCACATGCTCTAGTGCAGAAAAATGGGGTGACATATGAAATGTGTGTCCTTGGGTGCATGCTTAGGTCCCATGCAGGAAATGGGAATGAATTTCAAATACCAGGGCACTGATGATTGCCGGCTAAATTTTGAGATACTTTGTTTTTAAATTCTAGTAAATCTAAAACTCATGTGAAATTCATGAAACTTGGCATGCTATCATGGAATGCACCCGACATGATGTGGTATTTCTCGTTTCCATTTTGAGAGAAGGCGCACTCGAAAAACAGCCAACAAAGGCATTTTGAAAAAATAGTTGCCACTTTAACATCTCAAAAGTTTGCTTAATTTAAATCGTGTGTGTTCTGTTAACCATTCACGTGACGCCGCGTGTCTGGCTTTTAATGGCTATAGGAGGTGTCGCAGACAGCTGCTTGACTGAATGGGAGGTGTGCGAGCGCAGTCCGGTGTGCAGGCTGAACGAGAGGCGTGCAAGCTATCCTCCAATGTGCATGCTCACTGGGAAGCGTGTGAGTTGTACGCTGCGCAAGCTTACTGGGAAGCGAGCCCTTTGACTTCCATGGCCGTCTGCCTTCCTCGCATCCTCTCCATTAATGGTGCCCGAGCCGCTATTTAATACGGGCGGTCTTACTGTTCGCCCCCTATTCCCCTCCCTCCCGTAGACCTCCCCCACCAAGGCTATACGAGGGTCATTTGCCACTAGTCTTCAAGTTTGGTGAAGTCGACTCCGAGACGGAGGAGATAGAAAAAAGGAGGAATGGGGCCTCATGGACATGGCCCTGAACGAGATGGATGCGGTGGTTACTGCCCCCGCGTCCGCGCCAGCGACCATCCCCGTAGCATTGACGGGCTGGTCGTCGAGAACTATCGCGAAGGTGGAAGCCACGGGCGTCAGCGAGGTCTCTACAAACCCGCGCGAGCTCGTGTACATGCCAGCACTCGTTCCCGTGCGTGCCCCTCCACCCACCGTGGCACCGATCTCCGTGCGTTTGCCTCCACCCACCGCGCCCATGCCCGTGCGCGCGCCCTCCTCAGCGGCATGGGACGCCTCCGTCGACCGCTACCGCACAGCGCCACCAGTTGCCGTCCTCCCGCACCCCGCCCGTCGATCGCGTGACGACATGATGTTTGATTTCCATGTGAAGAACATTATGTGCTTCCTTAAAGACTTAAAAAATGGCGTTCCGGAAGACGACAATGCCACGCCGCCACCACCGCCAGAAATAGTTTTTTGGGGGTTTAATACTCTATCTCGATCATATGAATGTAAATTCGCAGTATGAATGAATGAAAGAAATGGTTTGAACGAACTTGCGTTTTTGTCTCTTAATGTACAGACTTATAAAATGATTTTCTTTTGAAAAAAACATCAATGGTTTTTAAATATAAAACACTCATCGCAAACCTTTTAGTTAGAACACCCGTATGCACCGACAGCTTCCCCAGGAAGCCAAGGGAAAATGTGCCGAGCAGGATTTGTTCAGCTCTTGATCGCAAATGTTTTAGATAGAACACCAGTATGCAAAGTGAGTGTTATGGTCTTCCCCCGTAAGTCAAGGGAAAATTCACAGCGCAGGATTTGTGCATCTCTTCAACGCAAACAGTTCAGACTGAATATGGTATGCAAAGCCAGACTTCGGCGCTAAGCCAAAAGAAAATGTGTCGACCAGGATTTGTACATCCCTTCAATGCAAACAGTTATTTGGGATGACCCGTGTGCAACCACGTAGAAACAATTTGGTAAGATTTGCATCTGTCATATTGGGTATATTTCCATTTGTCAAACTGGAAAGATTGACATTTGTTGATCTAGTAACATTGCCATTTGTCAACTTTGTAACACTACGGTTTCTCAAATTATGCAGCTAAAAATCACTAGCACTATCTATTTTTGCAACTAAAATTCAGTAATTAAGCATAGATTTCATTCATAGATTAAGCAGTCATTCTTTATACAAATAGTTCAACTCGACAGCTGAACCGGCCAAACTTTCCCCAATTATTGTCAACCACGTACTGAAATAGCTAGTTCAACTATATAAACTAGCTAATTTTAAGTACGTTGTATAGTTTCACCACATCTATAGTCAGATGAACTGAAAAAATAGCCCCTAAATACTACTACTACGGATGGGCTTTGTACTACTTCCAGCAGCCTCTCCTCTGCCGAGTGCACTCAGTAAGAGGCAGAGGAGGAGGAGCCTATCGATGAGCTGGACAACTGCAATACGGTGCCTGCCGCTGCTGCACTTTCAGTGACGCTCACATTGAACGTCCTCTGCGGCTCCAAACGACCCTCTCGAAACAGTGGTTCTCCTCGTAGATCTTTTGATTCCTCGCCTCTACGATGGTGTGTGCTGCGGCCACGACGGCGATAAGGCTCTGTGCATGCTCAACGAGGCGCTCCTCCTCCTCCCGCAGGAAATCGGTGTAGCACGCAAGGTCGCTGACGCACATGTGGGCCTCCACCTCCGCCTCCCGCCTTCGGGCGGTGGTGGCAAAGCAGGTTATGATCCCGGCGGTCGATGGTGGGCTGGCCGTCATGGCGGTCGACGATGGGGTGGCGGCCACGACCACCACCTCCCGCCTTCGGGCCACGCCGGCGGTGCGGGTGATGGCCACAGTGGCCGGCAGTGGGGTGGCGGCCATGACGGCCACCTCCCGCCTTCGGGCCGCGGCGGCGGAGCGAGCGATGGCCCTAGCTTTCGACGGTGGTGTGGCGGCCACAACAGCAGACGATGGGTGGCGACAACGGTAGCTGGCAACAGCTGCTGATGGGAAGCGGCAGCGGAGCGTGTGGTGGGTGTTTCGCGCACACCCAACAGGCACGCCACACACACTACACTATGTCGAGGACTGCGCCGCCGCCGCGGTGTAGCCTCCTAGCTGGTGTTATTCTCTGATGACGGCAGAGTGAATGAGCGATGACGACGGACTGGTGCCATTGGCGATTGTGGGAGAAGCAGACGAGATAAGCTACAGGGAGGGAGGGGAAAATGCGACGCGGGACTCGCCGGCCGCGAGGGTTTATATAGCAGGTCGGTAAGCATTGGGATTTTGGGGGATTTCACCGAATCGGGCGGGAAGCTTGCGCGAGAACCTGCGCGGTTGCGCAGGAACGGGCTCACCACCATTTGGCCAAAAGAACGCCCTCGCGTGCTGCTCAAGCTTGCGCTCTAAGCCGTCTGCGGCAGCGGGGTAACAAGACGTGCGAGAGGAGGACGAAAGGACACATACACATATGGTTAATAAAATAAAAACATTTGCGATTAAATTACCTACTACCCGCGTCCTGGTTTATAAGTCGTCTATGTATTTTTGTGCCAAATTTTGGCAATAGATTTAACTAATAAAATATGAATGCATGTCGCCAGAGATTATATTGTTGGATTCGTATTTGAACATAGTTCCCAATTATATAATTTTTGTAACATGCATTAACATTTTGTTGGTTAAATTTAAATATGGCACAATATATATATATATATATATATATATATATATATATATATATATATATATATATATATATATATATATATGTGTGTGTGTGTGTGTGTGTGTGTGTGTGTGTGTGTGTGTGTGTGTGTGTGTGTGTTATTCTTCTATAGACACAGCAAATCAGACGACTTATTAGCAGCAATTGTTTGTGTTATTATTGGTCTTCGCACACATTTATGATTACAGACATGTTTGTCGCGTATTACACACATCTTGTTTAGTTGAACCGTTTGTATTGTGTTGCCTAATCACACATAGTTCATCCTAGTGAACTGTATGTTGTATATCGTACACACCCTCATCCGGCTGCCCATTTCTGTTGTTCTGCATCACCGCAAACAGTTCTTCCGGATTAACCGTTTGCCACTCATCGCACACGCAACTCCAATATCAGCCGTGTTTGATGTCACCGCCTTCGCAAACGTTTTGCATCTTTTTTGACGGTTTTATTACATCACCGTTTGTGATTGATGCATCGCACGTAATTTCGTCGAAGGGTCTCTGATTTGACTGTCGCGTTTGGACCATCCTGCAGTAGGGTACATCCGAATAATATTCCAACTACTTGAGCTGATTTGAAAACTGCTATGCGTACTCGTTGGGTTCCACCATATTATCAACGTGAATTACTACAAAAATTGCAGCTTTTAAGACAAGGGAAAATCTTTGTAGAGGACTATTATCAGGAATTACAAACTGGCATGATTAGATGTGGTATTGTTGAGGATAATGAAGCTATGCTTGCACGTTTTATGGGTGGATTATATAGAGAGATTCACACCATTTTAGAGTATATGGAGTATAACAATATCACTCATTAATTCCATCTTGCTTGCAAAGCTGAACGTGAAGTGCAGGATCGACGTGCCTTGGCGCGAACTAATTTTTCTGCAGGTCGACCTTCATCATGGACACCACGTCCATCATCTACTTCCACTCGTCTGGCTGCACCACCGCCTACATCATTCGTTACTTCTAACCGTGATAAAGGCAAACAGGCACCACCACCATCAGCCAGGAGTACACCTTTCAGTCCTGCGCAGAGCTCTTCTTCATCCATGGCATCCACAGGGCCAACACATGATGTTATATGTCGCCGTTGCGCTGGTCGTGGTCACTATGCGAGCAAATTCCCATCTCATCGTGTCATGATTGTTACTGAGGATGGTGGGTATGAGTTCGCTAGTGATTATGATGACGAGAATCTGGCTCTTATTGCGAGTGAAGAGCACGGTGAAGATGATTCTGAGCAAGAAACTCAACACATGGCTGCTGACGACGCTGATAGGTATGAATGTTTAGTAGCTCAACGTGTTTTGAGTGTGCAGGTCACACAAGTTGAGCAAAACCAGAGGCACAATTTGTTCCATACAAAGGGAGTTGTGAATGAACGTTCTATTCGCGTCATCGTCGATGGAGGGAGCTGCAACAATTTGGCTAGCATGGAGATGGTAGAGAAGTTGTCTCTCACCACAATACCACATCCACATCCTTACTACATCCAATGGTTCAACAACAACGGCAAGGTTAAGGTAGCATGTACTGTTTGTGTGCATTTTAGTATAGCTACATATGCTGATTATGTTGATTGTGATGTGGTACCCATGCAAGCATGTTCCTTATTACTTGGTAGACCATGGCAATTTGATAAAAATTCTGTACACCATGGTAGAACCAATCAGTATACTCTTGTTTGTAAGGATACACATATTACTTTGCTTCCTATGATTCAAGATTCCATTTTGAAAGATGGTATTAATCGAGCTAGTAAAGCAAAACAAAAGCAAAATAAGAGTGAAAATCAAATTGTGGCTAAACAATTGGAGCAACAAATGCAACCTAGTAATAAGACATCATCTCATGTTGCTTCTGAAATTAAATTGAAAAGTGGATGTTTGCTTGCCACCTAATCTGATATTGATTATTTAGATTTTAGCAAATCTGTTTGCTATGCTTTTGTGTGCAAAGAGGCATCATTTTCATTCGAGGATGTTCCTTCCTCTTTGCCTCTTGCTGTCACTAACATTTTGCAGGAGTTTGCTGACCTCTTTCCACAAGATGTGCCACCGGGATTACCACATATTCGAGGGATTGAGCATCAAATTGATTTAATTCCAGGTGCATCGCTGCCCAACCGTGCGCCATACCGTACCAACCCAGAGGAGATGAAGGAGATTATGCGTCAAGTATAGGAGCTGCTCGACAAATGTTATATACGCGAATCTCTTAGTCCTTGTGTTGTTCCTATTATACTAGTTCCAAAGAAGGATGGTACATCGCCTATGTGTGTTGATTGTAGAGGCATTAATATTATTACTATTCGTTATTGTCATCCTATTCCTAGGCTAGATGGTAGGCTTGATGAATTGAGTGGCTCTAAAATATTCTCCAAAGTTGATTTGCGAAGTGGATACCATCAAATTTGTATGAAATTGGGAGATGAATGGAAAACAACATTTAAAACTAAGTTTGGATTAAATGAGTGGTTAGTCAAGCCTTTTGGGTTAACTAATGCACCTAGTACTTTCATTAGATTAATGAACGAAGTTTTACGTGTTTTCATTGGACGTTTCGTGATTGTCTATTTTGAGGATATACTGATTTATAGCAGATCTTTGGAGGAACATTTGGAACATTTACGTGTTGTTTTTATTGCGCTACGTGATGCTCGTTTGTTTGGTAACCTTTGGAAGTGCACCGTTTGCATCGTTTGAGTATATTTTCTTGGCTATGTTGTTACTCAAAGGGAATTGAAGTTGATAAAACCAAGATTGAAGCTATTGAGAGTCGGCCGCAGCCCAAAACGGTCACACACGTGAGGAGTTTTCTTGACCTCGCTGGTTTCTATAGGCATTTTGTGAGAGATTTCAGCACCATTGTTGCACCTCTCAATGAGCTTACAAAGAAGGTTGTGCCTTTTGTTTGGGGTACTACATAGGAAGAAGCCTTCACGGTGTTGAAAGATAAGTTGACACATGCTCCATTACTCCAACTTTTTGATTTTAATAAGACTTTTGAGGTTGAATGTGATGCTAGTGAAATTGGGTTTGGAGGTGTGTTACTACAAGATGGTAAACCTGTTGCATTTTTTTTTGAAAAAATTGAGTGGGCCTAATCTGAATTATTCTACTTATGATAAGGAATTATATGCTCTTGTTTGGACTTTAGAAACATGGCAACATTATTTATGGCCCGAAGAATTTTTTATACATTCTGGTCATGAATCTTTGAAACATATTAAAAGTCAAGCAAAACTGAATCGTATACATGCTAAATGGGTTGAATTCATTGAGATTTTACCTTATGTCATAAAACACATAAGGGGTAAAGAAAATGTTATTGCTGATGCATTGTCTCATCGTTATACTATGCTTTCGCAACTTGACTTCAAAATATTTGGTTTGGAGACCATCAAAGATCAATATGTGCATGATGCTGAATTAATGATGTATATTTGGTTTGCTAGAAGGGAGAACGTGGAACAAGTTTGTCGTTAATAATGTGTTTGTGTTCCATGCTAACAAGCTATGCATTCCTGTTGGCGTTCTTGGAACCAGGGTACCCAGACTTGCCCGCCTGCGCCCCATGACGTGGCTTCTTTTCAGGCCTGGTATGGCCGATCTTCAGTATCGACACTCAAGACCCTTGCGAGGGACCAAGCCTCGCGGGGCCGACGACACCAAGACCTCCGGAAGGGGCAGCCTCGGCTGGCTGTCCCCCAAGGAGCGGAGAACTCTATGCAACCCCCCACCTCGCGAGGTTTGCATGACGCAAGCAATGACGACCAAGGCTAGGCGGGCGCCAGCGGGCGCCAGCGGGCGCAATACAGAGTTTCCTCTTTGGTGCTAAGGAAGCAGGCTCGGGCGCAGAGTCCCGAGGAATCTGCCAAATGTTTCGATTTCGTTGCAACAAGACCAAGACCGCCAGGAGGAAGGACGGAGGTCATCACCGAGCCCACCATGGCGTCAGGATTAGAGGCTTTGCAGGCAAATACCACCTTTAGTCAGGATAAGATGTACTAGTTGTGCCCTTCAAAATTGGCCGTTGTGGGATCCCTTCCCGCCAAACATTTTGGGGAAGAGGACCAAGGCCACTATATAATTAGGATAGCCACCACCCATCAAAGGGATCGGATCCATTCCACCCTAACAAGCTCACTAGCTCATACGAGCCCAAGAACACCTCTCCTCCGGAGGTTGTTCACTCATTGTACTAGTTCATCCACAGCCCATCTCGAGGCGAATCCACCACACTGCTAGAGTAGGGCCACTCACCGCTACGTGGGCTGAACCAGGATAAACTGCCTCGTGTCGCTTTTACCTTCTTGTTCTTCGTGATAGTTCGTGAGATGGTGAGTAGTTGGATAGGCGAGGTTGAGATCTTCGCACGCACCCCAGAGTTCGAACCTAGTAGGGTTTTGCGGAGCCTTGAATCTGACATTTGGCACGCCAGGTAGGGGTGTGTGAAGCTCCTCTCCGTCCGTTCGGTTCATTGTTGTTTCACAGCCCAATGGCTGACCCCCGCCGCGTCCGTGCCAAGCACCGGGCCGCTGTCTCTGCTCGCGTGGCCCAGACGGCACCCCCCGACGACGGCATCCCCCTGTCGTTCTCCTTCACCAGCGGCAAATGCTGCCACTGGCCCCGTTGCCCACGAGTACTAGGAATCGTTGTTCCCGCTCTCCGCGCGGCGTGACGGTCGCACTACAACCCCGTCACTGACTCCAGTGGCTACTTCGTCCTCCCACGCCCGTCGCGGCTCGGAGAACTCGCAGGCCGCGCTGCTCATGGCGCGTTAGCTCTTGCGCTACCACTCGGTCATTGACCTCTACGAAGAATGGCTAGACCGCATCGCCGAGCTTGTCAGCGCCGTGGGAGAAGCTCCAGCATCATGCTGTTCACTGCCTCTTCCACAACCTCAGGCGGGCGACGAGGCCCGCGGCGCACCTCCTCCACCGCTCCGGAGAGACGTCTTCCCCGAGCCAAGGCGCGAGGCCCCCCAGCGTTACCAGCAACGTAGGGTGGCCGCGCGAGATGAAGAAAGTTGTCAAGTGGTGCAGCGGCCGCAAGGCGAGGCGCGTGCGCTTCATGCTCCGCCTCATCAGGGTCGCGCGGCTCCCCGCGCGGTGGCACACGAACACCCAAACCAGGCTCCACCTCAGCAGCAAGCACCAGTCAGCACGGCGGGGTGCAAGGCGTTCACCACGGATCTCCGTCGTGTCGTCTGGCCCAGCAAGTTCAAGCCAGATCTACCCCCATGTTACGATGGAACACCAAACCCAGCAGAATTCTTGCAGCTCTACGAGCTGAGCATCGAAGCGGCTAATGGCAATGAGAAGGTCATGGCCAACTAGTTTCCCGTGGCTCTCAAAGATGGCGCTCGTTCGTGGCTCCTGAACCTCCTGAAGGAATCGATCTCCTCCTGGGGTAGCTGCGTGAACGCTTCGTTTCCAACTTCAATGGGACCCGCGTCCGTGTCCCGGTGGTAGGAAACCTGCGGTGCATCAAGCAGCAGCCAGGAGAGACCATGTGCAAGTACATGCAGCGTTTCACAGACGTCTGCATCAAGATTCCCAAGATATCTGATGAAGCCATCATCTCGGCGTGCACTGATGGCGTCCGGGACGTCGGGATGAAGGAGGAACTCGCCATTCAGGAGGGCCTGTGCTCGGCTCTGGAGATGTTCAACATGGCGATCAAGTGCGCAAAGGCAGAAGAGGGTCGCCTCTCGCTCGTCGAGCTTCCTGAGGCTGACCAAGAAGACAAGAAGGCCAAGACCAAGGAGGCGAAGCGCAAAGGACCAGTAGTACTCATGGCTGAGCCTGAGATGAAATGCGGGTGCGATTACCCCGATTCATCTAAGGGCAGTTGCCCGTTCTGCACCTTCCACAACGTGCACAACCACAACACCAACGATTGCCAGGAACTCAGGGCCATCCGTGACGGACACTTCGGACGTCGTCCCGAGCACAGTGAATGAGGATACGGTCACGGAGGTGGCCGTGGAGGAGCATGCTAGGAGAACCGTGACTCACGCCAAGGCTGGAGTGAGCGGCCTCGCAAGGATCACTGGCAGGGCCAGCCTCGTGAGGGCCCATGGAGAGACCAGCCTCGCGAGGATCATTGGAGGGACCAACAGCGTGAAAATCACCCCCGAGACAACGTAGCCCTTCCTCCGCTGCCACCACTGCCAAGAAGGAACGACGGCCACCATCAAGATGAAGGGGCTGGGGGATTTCAGGAACTGTGCGCAGTGGCATGAATCCTGGGAGGCGCATAGGCCCCTACATCTCATTGCGTCTTCAAGCAGTTTGCCTGTAAGTGCATCTAGTGCCCCTTAGTGATTTTGGTGTATTGAAGACTTATAGGTTAAGGGACTAATGTGTTTATGAGTGTACACAGGTCTATAAGTCTATGAGGAGTTTGATATTTACAGAGAAAGTCGACCCCTAAAATGAAGTTCTTCGACTGAAGACTTTGGATTTCTGAAGACTTTCTGAAGACTTTGAAAGTGAAGAAATTGGTGTGACCATGAAGACTTGGTATTCATTTGAATAACATGAAGCGTGAATACTTTTGTTTTTGTAGTTTCATTTTCTCTTTCTTGAGTCATAGGAAACACCGTACTGTTAAGGGGGGTCGAGGAATTACTAAGGAAAAATTTCCATGTGATGCTCAACTCAAAATCCTAGACCTACCAATCCCTTCGAGTGAAGCCATTGAAAATCTCATACAGTTCAATCATATTCTTCAGTGATAGAGACGAAGTTCTTCTGGTCTTTGAGGAATTTGTTCTGACTGAAGAGTTAGGAATTCGCCAGTGCAGATTACCTACACAGTGAGGAACATGATAGCCCTGAGGAATTTGATACTCAAATTTCCGACCGTTGTTGTGCTACGCGCCAGCTGTCCCAAAATATCTACCTACCTAACGGTCATATCATTAAAGGGCATTTATGTCTTATCATGTCGGGCTACTCTCTAGGCTATAAATAGCCGCCCCCTACAACCACTAGCTGGATGGCTGCTCCGAGAGAAACTGACACTTGTCATAAGAGCAACCCATCCTCCGAGGACTTTGAGCGAAGATCATCAAGTGAGGAAAAACCCAAAACCAAACCCAAACACCTACAAACCCAAAAGTGATTGAGCATCACTAAAGAGATTGATCCTGAGTGGATCCAACGCTTGTTACCTTTGAAGAATGTGCTTCTTCCAGACGGTTAGGCGTTATGGTCTAGAGCATCCAAGAGGAATTGTGGATCGCCGAGTGACCGAGTCTGTGAAGGTCCGGAAGTCACCTGAAGACTTACCACGAGTGATTGGGCGAGGTTTGTGTGACCTTAGCTCAAGGGGAATATGTTGAGGACTTGGTGTCTTGGACTGTGTGTCCAGGACTGTGTGTCCTCAGGTTTAAATACCTAGCCGCCCTAACCAGATGTACAACTGACACAACAGTTGGAACTGGTCTAACAAATCATTGTCTTCACCAAGCTTACTGTTTCTATTTCCTCAACTCTTTCATTTCCTCATATCTGTGTTGTGTGCTTATTCATATATGTTTGAAGACTTTGACTGAAGACTTTCTCAATTTCCTCACTTCAATTTCTTCAGTCTGTTTGTCTTCAGTCTATGTTATCCTGTGATTACGCTTTCTGTACTCTGTGCTTGTCTTCATTTCTTCATGATGACCATGCTTGTGTTCTGTTATGTTTACTTCTGAGTACTTATTCCGCTGCAAGTAGTTCTTCGCTAAGAAATTTCCTCACCCGCAAATTCCTTAGTGAAGAATTCATAAAAATCGCCTATTCACCCCCCCCTCTAGTCGATATAACGCACTTTCAATGCCTGAGAAGTGAATGTAGTCCTCCCCAAGCTCGATATAGCGCGTCCTCTCTGATGGTCCAAGTGCGCCATCACCTTCAACTTCGCTGACCAGCTCAAGTGCGCGGCCGCGACCGGCGCCCTACCTCTGCTCAGCTCACCTACCACCAGCAACATGCTCGTCACCAAGACCCTCATCGACGGCGGGGCGGGACTCAACGTCCTCTCTGTCGAGACCTTCAACACGCTCCAGGTGTCGTACGACCAGCTCCAACCCACCAGGCCTCTCTCTGGAGTGACCAGCGGCTCGACAACACCAATAGGACAGATCCGCCTTCCTGTCACCTTCGGCAACCGCAAGAACTACCGTACAGAGCTCATCGACTTTGACGTCGCCCACATCCAGCTCCCATACAACGCCATCCTTGGATAACCAGCTTTAGCCAAATTCATGGCGGCGACCCACCACGGCTACAACGTCCTTGATATGCCGGGAAGCGGCGGCGTCATCGTGGTTACCTATGATGAGAAGGATGCGGTGTGCGCTCTCGAGCGCGCCTACCAAGATGCAGCAGTGGAGAACCCCGACACGGAGGGCTTTGCCTACCCTCCTAAAACTATCTCAAAGAAGAAGAAGCAGCTGCTCGCCCTGGAGCCTCACGAGGAAGCAGCACCTGACGGTCGCGCCTCAGGATCTGCACCCGTGGATGAGGCACCTTCCTCCCTCGCGTAGGAAGGCGCGCCCGGTGCCCCTCTCCGACTGGGCTCGGGGGCTCTCCTATGGAGGGCCGCTGACCTGGACAACGCCACGAGGGAGGCGCTCACGCACCATCTGGAGGCATGCTTCATCGCACGTTTCCGCAAGGAGGGCACAAGGCGTGAAGCGCCAAGTGCTCAGGAGTTCATTGACCAGATCATGGAAGACTTGCGGGTACCAAGAGCAATGCGAGGCGAGCGTCGCCCCACAACACCAAGTGCAGCTGTCATCCCAGGCTCGGGCGGCAGGCTGCACGTCGGCGTCAACATCCCAGGACTCAATAGAGTCGCATCCCAGGAGCTCTATTGGCTGTCCCAGGTGGGCTGGTGCGAGGGCCCTCCTCACAGCTATGTTCGCATGCCTTTCGGCCTGCCGAACCAAGCTGCCCTGCAATAGTGCCACATGCGGGACGTCTTGGCCGCTCACAAGGCAAGGCATCTGGAGATCCTGGTGGAGGGGGCACTGGTCCTTCACGAGCTCCCAGAACCTGAGGAGCTTCGCGAGATCCCGGAGCCAAGCGACTCATGAGGAGCAGCATCTGCAGTAAGTGTCTTCGGCTACTCCAACACTTCTCCACCAACGGTGCCAGGTGACATTTCCCATTTTGTTCAGTTGGGGGCGCCCCTCGGGCTGCATCATCCCTAGGCCGCGTGGGTCCGTCCTGTGGCATGTCTCATCTTTTCGTTTGAATTTAGTGGGGGTGCCCCTCGGGCTGCATCATCCCCAGACCGTGTGGGTCCGTCTGTATGGCATGTATCATTTTTGCTCGGACTGGGATTGGCTTTGCTTGAGATTGGGTTTTTCACCTCGTTTTTTTAAAGTCCCTTGTCTAGTGTTTCGTTGTTTGAAGTGTCGTGCACCATGACCAGCAGGCAAGGGCATGCAAACCAGTTTCCCTTTTTGCGGCTTGGGAAGCCTCCATGGGAATCATGCGCCGGGGGCTCCTCCCGGGGTTGTTACATGAAGAAGCTTAAGCACAACGCATGTGCTCGGGTCTGTCCCTGCAGCGTTGACAAATCCAAGTGACCGAGCTCTGTCTGGCGGGTTCGCCCCACTCACATCACCTCATGAGGTCCTTGGTGCTTGATCTTCCCATGCAAGTGACCGAGCTCTGTCTGGCGGATCTGTCTGGCGGAAGTTCATTTCGGTGCAGGTTATAGTTGTCACGCAGAAGCTCTTGAAGACCAGGCGCAACCCGCCTTGAGGTAGAGCCTCATGGGTCCCGCGCTGGCCCACGGGTGCCCATATACACCTCCTCCAGCTGGGTTGTACATGCCCGGAGTGCTCCCCCGGAGGGACCTCCACCCACACAACCAGTGGAAGCCCCACGCTCCATGCTGGTGACGACACGGTCGAGGCATGTCTATGCCCACGCCATGTGGTAGCCCTATGCTCAACGCTGAGGATAAACAACTGGGGGCACCCCCGGGTCGCACTAACTCCAGGATGGCCTCTCGGTTGACTGTTCAGCCTCTTCCTGAGATGAGCACGCAGGGGACTGGACACGGGGGTTGCGCCCAGGTCGGTCAGACCTGGCACAAGCCACCTCACCAGGTCCTTGTACCTGGTCCTTGCATGCCCCTCCCAGGCAAAGGTTGATGGGAAGAAGGTATGGAACTCACAAGGGCAACTCGCACGTCAAGGGGGACCCCTGAGCATTGCGAGTCAGGGGCCTCACTGGCCTCGTAGCCCCTCACCCCTTGGTCCTGTCCTGGTGATCTAGATGCCCCAACGGCGGTTGAGGAATGCGCGGGGTCGGGCCCCGCCGACACAGAGCCCACCCTCGTGATGCTCTGGCTCACAAAAATACTAAGCATGTTCGTACATTAAGGGGGACCCCTAGGCATCGCATCCATGGGCCTAACTGGCCACATAGCCCCTCGGCCCTTGGTCTTGTCCTGGTGATCCAGACATCCCAATGGCGGTCGAGGTATGCGCGGGTTCGGGCCCTGCCAACACAAAACACCAAAGGCAAACAAGAATAGAAAAATCCAAAGTAAATGATTACATAGCATATTGTTTCCTTCCCGAAAAGTTCAAAGCAAAGTTCTTACGCCTCCACGAGGCACACCAAATGTCGCAGGGATTAAACGGGAAGCAATAGCATCATCATCCTCTCCTTCAGCCTTGGATGCCACCATCGTCCACCTGGGGAGGACCGTCATCAGCAACGTCGCCATCATCTCCCTCACTGTCTCCTTCCGCGGCATTGGAAGGCTCGACTAGGCGGAACTGCTGCAGCAAAGCCTCCACCTGCCCCTTCATGACTACGGTGGCTCTAACAAACTGTTGCCTCCGAAACTCTTTGTCGGACAGAAAACTCTCACCACCCAATTTGAAAAATAAAAAATAAAACCCTCACCATCCCCATGTCGCAAAAACCCTCACCCTGGCCGCCACCCCCTCCAATCCCCATTCACACTTGCACAAGCTCCTCCGCGACTCTGCTGGCACCGCCTATCACCGCTTCAACCACTTAGCTTGATGCATGTCACCACCGCTAGGCTGCCGACAAACCCCGCCGCATTTCGCCCCTTCCGCTTGCCGCAGCCTATCGCCATTGACTTTCTTGACGGTGCTCGTGGTCAACCCAGCTCCGCCCGATTGGGGAATCCGCCAAATTCAGGGTTTTTTCTCATGGACAAGGTAACTAATTTAATGAGATATTATCTCATCTCTTATCTCAGTTCACATGCCTCCATTAATCACCCGGCCAAAATGGCCATGAATTCATTTTTCTTCGAGTTGATTTGAGGATTTTCTTTCATCATACGGTGCACAGTGCGTGGACACATCAGGACTTTGCAGCCTCGGCCAGACATGCATGGAGTTCCATCTCACCGTACCAGATGACTTGAGGATGCGCACGGTATGTTCAATCTCACCCTAAATCGCTTGGCATGACCTACTTTCCTGAACATGTACAACATATTGTTGCATTTGAATAAAAGGTGCCACATGCAACATATACGTCAAAGGGGATTTTTTCCTCTTCTTTCTATATTAGGCAAATTAATGATGTATTGTTCTTTCAATTACTCTCATATTTCCATGACATCATGGTTACCCTATCTGTTTAATTATAGATTTTTGTCCTTTGGTTTCAACTAATGTATGGTACTTTCAATTTCGCCCATATTTGCATGTTACCATATTCTTTAACAATCCTACCATTTTCTGCAGCGCGTTCCTTGCTATGCAACATAATCTGTAGTACACAATCTTGCCCTTTACATAAATCAAGACTGCGGGGATGTCATACTGAACACGAACCATGGATTTACAATCGTTGCTTCCGTAAGACTTGATGAATGTGGTCACTCCTATTTTGCCATGGGCCTTTGGACAGAAATTTCTAAGTTTTATGTACTGAAAGTTGGCACTAAAATTGCACTGCACATAAAAGAGCCTGGCCATGAGAAATATGCTAACTTCCCCGACGATATTGATTATTTGAACTACATGTGCATAATTCAAATTTGAACTTCCCCGACGATATGCTAACTTCCCCGACGATATAATCCGTCCAGACTTTGTTCGAAGTAAGTGTTCTTTTCAAGTATCTGCATGTTGAATTACCCAACAATATCAAAGGAATTGTGTAGTATTTAAGCCACCAATTGTTATTCTATTTTCTTACTCTATTCCTACCTACTAACTTGTAGTTACCAATACACTTTTCTATTGCCCTGTTTTAACTAAATATTCCCTCTACTCCTACTTCTATCAGAAAGAGCCGCTTAGGAGGAGACTCCGGAGGTGGAGAACGGGGTTGCCGACAAGCGGAGCCGGGTTGAGCAAGAACCGCAAGCGACTCCAGGAGGCCTAGACTTCATCAGCAGCCTCCCCGATGATATGTTGATAGTCATCATCTCCCTCCTCCCAATCAAGTATGGGGTGTGGACAACCATCCTTTCCTATGGTGACGCCCCCTATGGCACTACACCCCTCTCGACCTCATCGACACCCACGAGCTCTGCCATGGCTATCGCAAAAGCCTGGATGCGTTCTCGAAGATCCTCGGGAGTCACCATGGCCCAAGCAGAGGACTTAGCATGGGCAAGTTCTATTCCAAGTGCCAGAACCCAGCCAAGCTTGACAATTGGTTCTGATCCCCCGCCCTAGATCAGCTCGAGGAGCTCACTTTTGATGATGGGCATATGCGCTCGCTGCCAATGTCAGCACTCCGCCTCGCGCCCACGCTGCGCATCGCCAAGTTCAGTAACTGCCATCCCCCTAATGACGCGCTCGCTCTTATTCTACCACGACTGAAGCACCTCGAGCTCATCGCCGCCTGCCTCCCAAACGGTGGCATGGAGCGCCTCCTCCATGGATGTACTGCACTCGAGTACCTTCGTCTTCAGGTGATCAATCGGTTGAGTAGCTTCCACATCACCTCCGTGACTCTCCAGACTATTTATGTGTGTTGCTGGTGCTGCGAGAAGACATCACAAAATATGAACCACAATATGGTCATTGAGGACACACCTTCACTTGAGAGATTACTTGTAGTTGATCAAGAAGGTCCCACAAGAATCAATATCATTTCTGCGCCGAAATTGACAGTGGTGGGCTACTCGTCTGACAAATACTCTGAACTTGTTATTGGATCCACACCTATTCAGGTACAACAGCTGCCTTCTACCTCTCCTTCTAGAAATTACATTATTTCTAATTTTGAAGATCTATATTCGTCTGTCATCCAGAAAATGATTCCGACAAGCTTGACCCCAAAACTGCGCACGGTGAATGTCTTTGCACTAGAATCTATTGGCCCCAACCTGGACCAAGTTGTGAGTTTCCTGAGATGCTTTTCGTGCCTGGAGAAGCTATATATCGAGGTGATGTTCCTTTCCTGTTAAATGCTAAACAAAAGGGAGTTCAATTTTTGACACCTTTTCCAAGTTTACAATGACAATGTACTACGATTTTTGAACGATTTTTGGAGGATTTCAGTACATACATGCCCCCTCCCCATATTTGTTTCTTGATCCATATGGTTACAATATATACGCATTTCTCCATTTGATTCATCTATACCAGTTTTCATAGGGAACTTTTCATCCACTCCAACCTCTTGTGAAGAAGGTTACATTTTTCTAGATTGTAATCATTACAAACCCTGCAAGCCAAATAGGCATGTAGTAGTGTACAAAATTGCATGTAGGCACTAACACATTTTCTTCTTTTGCATATAAAATTAGCCCCGGTGGTGGATAATGTGATACAATATAACAATCACATCGAATGCCTAGATATGCATCTCTCAGAAATTATTTTTAGCTGCTACCGAGGGATCTTACCGGAGATTATATTTGCCAGGTTCTTTGTTGTCAGAGCAAGGGTGTTGAAGGTAATGAGGTTTTCCCTACATTTATTTCGCAAAAAAGAATGGTTTGTTGATCAGCGCCGGTGGCTGCAGCAAAATGTAATAGGCTCCAGAAAAGTTGAACTTCAGTTTGGAACTTGAGATGATAGAGTAATCGGAAGTCATAGTGTCAACCCCATACATGACTTATCAGTGGCTGACCCCATTGCAAAAATTATGAGGTTTCAAAACCAGCCTTACAAGTAGTAATATTAGTTTGAACCTCTCTTATAGGAATGTTGATGCGGAGCATCCTATGGGCATCACCATGCCAAGAGTTCATTTGGCAAGTGACACGTGCGACATCTACTTCACATACACTAAGGTGAATCATCTCCTTTACGCGTGCTCACTTGACCCCTTTGAGGATGGTATACTACTTGACACTTATTCCATGTGCATGCATAGGTATTGCCGGAGCTTCACCATTGACGAGGAGTGCAAGCACAAGAGCACACCTACATCATCCCCGACGGAGGCATGGAAGAGAAGACGGAAGAAAGGAGAAGAAGACGGAGCGACTGCTGGAGTCAGGCCGGACGTCCGGACGTCCATCCGGATCATCCGGACCTTCCCCTGGATCGTCCGGGTAAGTGCGCAGAGGACACCCGAAGGCTTCCACCGAAGCCGGATCATCCGGGACTCCGTCCGGATCATCCGGACACCCCGACGCCCGGATCATCCGGGACCCCGTCCGGATCATCCGGCCTTGCCTGCGCGCATGTATCCGGGTCGAGGCCCATGTACCTGTTTCGCCCTCACTTACCCCTTCCTGGCCCTAGACCATATATACTCCTCCACCTCCACCATTTTAGGGTTAGCAAATGTGATAGTTCATTTTAGACTAGAGCTTTGCTCATCCATTACGGATCTACTCCACGAGAGAGACCACGTCCCCTCTACGGAGAAGATCCACCTTGGATTCAAGACCCCTAAAGGGAAGATCCAAACTAGATTCAAGACCTCCTCTTGGAGATGAACTCTACCTTGTATCTTTCCCTTTGTTGTTCATGTACCTTGTGATCTTGTGTGTTTGATTACCTAGTGGATGTGTGATTGGACTTGTTCTTAAGTGTTTTCCCTTGTGATTACCCTTTGTGTTCTTCGTGTTCAACGTAGGTTTCCCTCCTCTTCGTGAAAAATCAGCCTAGAACGGGTTGACCCCGCATCATATGGTATCATGAGCCTTGGTTTCTCACGAATTTGGAGCCCCCTCGCCGTTTTCTAGTCTTGTTTTGTTGTGTTCTTCCCCAAATTCGAAAATTCCCCACAAAAAATAGCCCCAATGTTTTTTGTGATTTGTTGGTTTGATGAGATTTTGTTGATTTTGATCCATGGATTCGCTTGGTTTCAAGTGGATCTAGCATCTCCACAAGTTTCCCCACTTTCCATCCACGAAATCCTCACAATTTTGAGCCCAAAATCATCCATTACCGCCCCCAAATTCGTCCCCGAGAGAAAATTCCGAGCGGAGTTGACCCGCCCGGATCATCCAGACAAAGTCCCGGATCATCCAGACACCTCCCGGATGAGCAGGACCTTCTCCCGGACGTCCGTGTAATCCGCGCACCCGAATACCCGTGCCAGAGCTGACAAACGCGGATCATCCACACGTTCTCCCGGATCATCTGGACAAAGCCCGGATGAGCTGGACTTTCTCCCGGATGTCCGGGTAACCCTGAAACTGACGCGGCTGAAATTTTGTTTTGGCCATAACTAATTCATCCGGAGTCCGTTTTTGAGGTTCTTTAGCTCGTTTTGAAGCTCTTGACATACCCCATACCACAAAAATACTACCATCATCATTTGACTCCATCAAAATTTGTCAAATTTGGCAAGTTTGCCTAGGCCTTCCACCATATCATCCGCATAGCCACCATAGCCTTCCACAACCTAACCCATTTTGTCCACCATAGAATTTGTGGTTGCTTGAGTAGTAATTTGAGTCTCCTAAGGTGTTTAGGCTACTTAGGGACAATTTCTTCTTCATCAACCACCACCACTTTCGCATACACATTGCCCACTATATATTTCCGCCACCCAAACCTAACCCAATTTTGTTTGAGCTTGTTTGAGTTGTGGCTTGTGTCTCCTAAGGTGTTTCGGCTACTTAGGGACGGTCACGATAACTCCGACACGCATAATCCATCTTTCCATTCCTCTTTGCCAAGTGCATAACCACCACCGCTTTCCCACTACCATCATTTGACATTTGTCCTTGAGATTTTGAGTTGTGGTTTTTCCGTTTCCTAAGGTGTTTCGGCTAATTAGGAACGGGTCTACATCAAGAACACCGCCTCTCATCATCGACTCGGACGGTAACCTCGACGACATTATTGTATATTCCCCTTACAATTGCATTGTTAACCCCTAGCCCATTTTGCGTCACTTGCCTATCGAGACTAGCCTTTGAGTGTTGCCGACAACGTTACTTGTGCACATTAGTGATCCGCCCTTCCATTGCATACATACCATATCTTGGTATCATCATATCATCCCTTGTGTCACAAGATTGTTTCCACATATACACAATTGCTATCTTGGTTTGCGCATTTCGCATTGTGGCCATACAAAAAAAAGAATAAGCTTTTAAGCAAAAAGAGAAAGACAAAGAAGCTTGTAAGCAAGAGCCATAGCATCGCATCATATGATATCATATCCGATCATCTTGGATCAACAACGGGAACCATACATACATAACATACTTGGGATAGAAAGTTGATACATTTTGCATCTCATAGGTTGTGCACAAGTGTCGTATCCGCCTATAGAGCAATCGTGCTAGCGTCTCTCTAGAGTTGTGCAACACGAGCGTTTTTCGTGGACTCCACATTTTGTGCTCATTCTGTGGTTGCACGACCCAATTTATCTATCTGTGTGTGTGTTTCCGTGTGCCACCCATATTGCTATTGGTCTACTTGTTTCACTTGCGAATTTGTGACTCTCTTTCAACTTTATTGACTCTTGCTAACTTTTTGCATCAAATTTTTGTGCCACTTGTCCAAACCGTGCCACTCGATAAGCTTTACTTGATAGGTGTGAGTGAACAAGTCCAGTACCAATTCCACTATTCTTTCATTTCACATTGAGTGAAACGGGATACATCCTCAACATTGCGCAAAGGTAACTTGGTATTGTTTATCTCATCTCCTACTTACATTTGCTCGAGTCTTGTGATGGATAGGCAAAGCATTTCATCTCCGGTCTACACCAACAACGACAAGTTCGATGCCGTGACGAACAACTTGTGTGCCACCATGGATGCTCAAATGAAGGAGCTCAAAGCCCTCATCAAGAACCGCAAGAGGTCTTCCTCATCTTCGAGAAGACGCTCAGTGCACATCCTTCCGAGCTACCATCTCCGGCAAGATCTCATCGGCATCAACACCATCAACGACAAGAACGCGAAGGTCAAGAGCTCAACTCCAACAACTGCTCAACGACTTCACCATGTACCTTGGCATCTTTGCCAAGCGACTTTAAGGCATCTTCGCCTTTGGACATACGACATCTTCGCCAACAACCACCTCAAGATTATGCTCAAGAGAAACTTCCCAAGCTCAAGTCCGCGACTTCCACGAGCTACTACGACCTCGACAACGACCACGAGATTCCTTTCTATGGGACTCAAGACCCCGAGGAGTATCTCGAGTGGGAGCGCAAGATGGACAACTACCTCAAGCTACATCACATTCCTCCCGGAGATCAAGTGAAGTGCGCCACAAGAAACTTCCACGACAACGCGTCAACATGGTGGCTTCACACACCCTCGACGAGCTTCAACGTGAATTGGCCCAAGACGAAGAAAGCTATGCGGCAAGAGTTCGTGCCTCCAACCTACACGGAACAACATCTACACCAATTGGAGGCTAGTACCACCATGATGTCCAAGCCCAACGAGCTCCAAGACGATGCTCCCACGTTCGACTTCACTGTCATCCCTCTTTGTGGCTTTGATGATGCCGAGTCTACTTTGACTCTTTTTCAAGACGGTGCAGCGAGACTACGACTAGAGAGCCATTAGGGGACCAAGCTTTGAAGGCGACCGACATGGTGACGAGCAAGGATGATGCTTCCATCCTTGGTGGCGAGAGTGATGATGTGCCATCTTCGGCCTTCATCCACGGCGACGATGACGAGATGGTTGAGCATGGGATTTTCCCTTCGACCACGGTGTCGTATGATGACTTGAGTGACTTGTGCCACCATATCGAGAGTGAGAGTGAGTTCACCACTAGCCCCATACATGACGAGTTGCCCCAATTCCCGTGTGAGGAGAGCCACAACGCCAACCACTTGAGTGAGATGAGTGACTCCACCATATCTGAGTTTGAGTGCACCTATTTTGAGGGAGTGAGTGAGCCACCACATAGAGAGAGTGAGATAGTTGATAGGTCATGTGAGGCCACTTTCCACACTAACGACTTGACCTCTACCTCTATTATGTCTTCTCATTTGGTGCTAGGTCCCATATATGATGACGGCGCCGATCCTCAACGACTTCATCCTTCCTATGGACAAGATGATGGCCATGGTGGAATATGATGCACCCCCCACATGGTTCCATCAAGATGAAGATGATGACCACGATTTGGTCTTTCCCACCTCACCTACACCACCTGAGTGGAATGAAAAAGGTAACTAAGGTGAAGGTGATGCTCTCGTCCCACTAGTGGACTATGTTAACATTGATTGCTTGCATGATGTTGATGCACCTATTTCCATGCTTCGTGCTAGTATGATTTCCCCATGCAATGATTTACCCATTCATGATGAGCTTGATGATTGCCATGTGGAGTCTATTAGTTGTGATGCCATGTTGCATAGGATTTCTTGTGATAATTCTCTTGGTCACATCATGTTTGACAACCCACTTGACTTGTCATATGCTATGCATGAGATCAATAATATGTCCTATTTGCAATCTCATCGTAGTGACTATGCATATGCCATTAAGATAAATCCAATTTGCACTTATGGCATACATGACAAGCCCATGGTTATTGGCATTTGTTTTTCTTGTGATGATATTGACATGCTTCCTTTGCATCATATCCATCATATGCCATGCCATGATTACCTAGCTTCGGACATGCATTGTTTTGGAGGTTGTTCCACTTCTCCACATTATGCTTTTGATATTGCTCATGAGGAGACCCCCATAGTTTCCTCATACATTTTAGGAGATTTTGATACATCCCAACCATTGCATGATCCCCATACTTGTGTGCACAATATGCTCCCCATGAATGCAAATGCTATTGTTGTGCCACATACTTGCTCTAACTTGTATCCCCATTGTGCTATACATGACAACTATTCTTTCATGATGGATGACATATTTCTCTATCGTGCCTCAATTTTTTTTTTGAGCATTGCTTATCTTGTGCTAACTCTAACGTGCACATACACATCAAGATGGATGATGTGTACATTTTACCACGCACACACTTTCTTTGGCTTGTGTCTCTTTTGTGTAGGTACACATGCACACTCGTCAACCTCGCAAGAGCACGAGTTGACGAAACGAGCTCTAGAGAGCAATGATAACTTCGGATTCCGTGGATTATCTTTCCCACCGCTCCCTTCGCGCAAAGACTTCGCGCATTCCTTCTACATGGCACTCACATGGTTATGGGTTATTGTCCATTATATCTCTTATGCCCCTCTTGCCATGTTCACTTTGCATGATATGCTCATTTATATGCCTTTGAAATGCATTTGTGACCCATGCTTCGCATTACACATGATGATTGATTCTCATACTTGTATGTGTATTTGCAAGCTTGGTGGAGATATTTCTTATTATTGCCATGTTTGCTTTGTGCCAAATGCCTATGATGATGCCTTGTGCATGCTATGTGCTCGTGTGCCTACTATTGGCTCACATGACATGATTGCTATGAACTCATCTAGTGTGTCGCATCTTCGCTCCACTAGTTCGCACGACATGATTGGTATGCTTGCTTATGTTGCATCACCGATGATTCATACTTGCTCCTTTCTTGCGGTTGATGTCAACCATTGCCATGCTTTGCACATGATTGATATTGCTTATTGTCATATGTCTCCACATGTTGCCTCTCTCATGCTACCATGTATTGAGTGCAACCATGATTTTAGTCTTGCCAATGAGATTGCCCCCATAGCATTCTCACATTTATTTGAAGATTTTGACATATTTCTTGTGAAGCATGTTTGTTTTACCTCTTTGCACCATATGCCTAGTCCCATGAATATAGCCATTGCTGCATCATCTTATGTATGCACTTTTGCTTCTAATGGTTATGTGCAAGAGAAGAGAACCATCGTGATGGATGATGTGTTTATCTACCATGTGCATACGTTCTTTGTTTTGTTATGTGCATGTGTAGTATACTTGGACTTCGTGTCGACTTCCACTTCAAGTGAGTTGACCATCCTAGCTCTTGAGAGCGAACCACCTTCTACCACGACGCTTCTACATCGCACTTGCTTGTGCTTCGGCATTGTGAAGAATGCACAAGGACATGCTTTCAAGGTGATATCCTTCTCTTTCGAGAACCCAAAACCCATGAGCATGAATATTGTGGATCATACTACATGTGTTGCTCGCACCATGAGACTTATTTGTCATCTTGGAACCCTTGATCGCGCACATGTTAGTGATATTACTTTCATTCATGATAGCCACATTGCCATGCCTCATGCTATATATGCCTTGTGTGTTGCACCCAATTCTTGGATTACTTGTCCCTATCATATGCTTGGTTGCAACAATGTCATCTTTTCACATATGCCATGTCCCATTGCTTTTCGCATGATTGACTTGATTGCCTCACACATGTTGAACAATTGCTCTTTCTATTGTGTTGAGTGCCACACTATTTTCACTACACCCTATGCACGTTATGCTTGGATTGTCTTGCACTTGACCCATGTGTTTAGACACTTCATTTTACTTGGTGTTGTGAATGATTATTACGCCTACCATAGACCTTTCATTGAGCGCTTTATGCATGCTTGCTATGACCATGAGGTAGATGTTTATTCTCTTGTCACACATATTTGCATCACTACCTCCCAATTGCATACTTGGCACCAAGATATATTTTCTTGTGCTCAATAGATGTGCTTACATGCCATGCCACAACCCTTTGTCACACCCTATGTTATGCTTGATGACAACACTTGTTGGGTGAAT
The DNA here is from genome assembly GCA_902687465.1 of Secale cereale. Classification (NCBI taxonomy): domain Eukaryota; kingdom Viridiplantae; phylum Streptophyta; class Magnoliopsida; order Poales; family Poaceae; genus Secale; species Secale cereale. The sequence continues at coordinate 287,910,052 of LR738713.1, forward strand.
CACCTCTTGAATGCTTGGTTTTGCACTAACGCTAACCACATTTGTTTTTCCAAGTGTTTGTTGTCCTTGCTCCTTTTGAAGGAATCACTAGACGGTGCGACATTGGAGAGTACCCATTTCGAGCTTCAAGATGACGAGTACATGGTGATTGTCCAAACCTACACGGTGACACCATCTCTTTCCCACGGTGATTTGGTTTTCGATCCGAGGTCGGATCTTTCCCAAGGGGAAGGGGATGATGCGGAGCATCCTACGGGCATCACCATGCCAAGAGTTCATTTGGCAAGTGACACATGCGACATCTACTTCACATACACTAAGGTGAATCATCTCCTTTACACGTGCTCACTTGACCCCTTTGAGGATGGTATACTACTTGACACTTCTTCCATGTGCATGCATAGGTATTGCCGGAGCTTCACCATTGACGAGGAGTGCAAGCACAAGAGCACACCTACATCATCCCCGACAGAGGCATGGAAGAGAAGACGGAAGAAAGGAGAAGAAGACGGAGCGGCTGCTGGAGTCAGGCCGGACGTCCGGACGTCCATCCGGATCATCCGGACCCAGCCGGATCATCCGGACCTTCCCCCGGATCGTCCGGGTAAGTGCGCAGAGGACACCCGAAGGCTTTCACCAAAGCCGGATCATCCGAGACTCCGTCCGGATCATCCGGACACCCCGACGCCCGGATCATCCGGCCTTTCATGTGCGCATGTATCCGGGCCGATGCCCATGTACCTGTTTCACCCCTCACTTACCCCTTCGTGGCCCTAGACTACATATACTCCTCCACCTCCACCATTTTAGGGTTAGCAAATTTGATAGCTCATTTTAGACTAGAGCTTTACTCATCCATTACGGATCTACTCCACGAGAGAGACCGCGTCCCCTCTACGGAGAAGATCCAACTTGGATTCAAGCCCCCTAACAGGAAGATCCACAGTGGATTCAAGACCTCCTCTTGGAGATGAACTCTACCTTGTATCTTTCCCTTTGTTGTTCATGTACCTTGTGATCTTGTGTGTTTGATTGTCTAGTGGATGTGTGATTGGACTTATTCTTGAGTGTTTTCCCTCGTGATTCCCCTTTGTGTTCTTCGTGTTCAACATGGGTTTCCCTCCTCTTCGTGGAAGATCGGCCTAGAACGGGTTGACCCCGCATCAAATGTTCAGTGGATTAGCTCGGGTGTTTGCAGCTAATGAGCTGAATTTCATTTCTAATATCAGTTTGAACCTTGTAATCTTCGAATTTGAGCCATATAACTTTGGAATTTGAACCTTGTAATATTTTGAGCTTTTGTGGTACAATCGTTGAAATGGCATCGTATGAGACTCGTATATTGGTAGCACTATTTTGACCTTAATATGCAATGGACTTAGATTTTATTAACCATTCTCGAATTTGTTTACCTTGTCGATCTCATAGCACACGATCTGTATAGCTAACTCGATTGCAATCTTCGACATTATTGCACACAATTGGTTTCTTCAATCGTGTGCCCTCTAGATCACATAATTAATTATCGCACTCGAGTGTCCATCATCACCCTTCTGTGTAACTTTGACCTCATCACCCACGGGTAAACTTATGACCGAAGTCATTCCACACACTTCGTTTTTACAAAGCGTTTTGCCAATAAATGCCCATGATTTGTCCCTCTTCTAGCCGACGTGTGGCCAAACTAGCCGGGCGGGAAGCTTGCGCGGTAAACTGCGCGGTTGCGCGGGAACAGGCTTGGCAATGATACAGTTTGCGCCTCTTTGAGCCCATGCGTGGTCAAACGAAATGCATGTGGTGTTCTCAAGCGTGCACTAGAATCCTCCGCTATGAACGCGGTGACAAGACGTGACGATTACAGGCCGGCCGGCCCCCATTTATTACAGTGTCCATTTAAGCCTTGTGTATCTTCAACCTTTCGATCGTGCCCCACTATTGAAAGAAGCGCACCCACCACGACAAATTCTTAGAGGGTATCATGTGCGGCTCCAATGGCGCTCCGAGCGGCCGCCGCCGACGAGCAGCAGTTCACCATGCATGACGTGGTGGACACCCACAGAAGGTTCACAGAGCTCTCGGTGGTGTACACCAACAACCCGGGGGTGGAGCACTCCATCCACATCCTGAGCTGTTGCTTGCTGAGGGGAAGTACAAGGTGGTCCGGTTCGACCTCGAGTACACCCGTGCTCATGCCGAGTTTCGTACCAAGGTCGTCGTCGCCCAGATGTGTGTGCGCAATCATGTCCTCGTCTACCACTATTTCCTGGCCACAAGGCCTTGTGAGCATTTCTCCAAGTTTGTCAACAACCCCCACTAAATGTTCGCTACGGTAGACATCACCAACGATGTAAAGGTGCTCAAGAATTCAAGCATCACCTGCCAGAATCTTGTCGACATCCAGGGCCAATACAAGATCTGGGAAGCAATGAGCATGAGAAGGACTCACTGGTTCACCTCGCTGAGGCCATCATCGATCCCTACTATAGAGACATGAAGGATTCCTGCAACAAGAACAGGTGTGCCTGGAACTCGGCCTGGATGGAGAAACTTGACAAAGCTCACGTCGTGTACGCGGCCAAGGAGGCATACATGAGCTACGATATGTACAGGCGGATCATTGACATGAGGAAGTGCCTCCTTCCCCAAAACGGCGAGGGGTCCAGCCGGAAGCATAGCAATGGCAAGCGTCGTCGCAACAAGAAGTAGATTATTAGATCCTCGTTTCTCCTAGTTTAGTATGCATGTAATTACTTTCTTTGGTGTGTGGAAATGTTATGTGTGTAGTCACTTGTGTAATTGTATGCTTAATTTGGTTATGCAATGTTGTCTTTTCAAGTATATATGTTGATGCTCTGTAGACAGAGCGTAGATGTTGTGCGGACAAAGCAAATCACATCACACACGGACTAAACAATGGAACCATCGGTGATGTTTTCATCAATCACTCATAATTGTACACCAGCAATCATTTGCTCACAACACACACGTCTTGTTAACAGGAATTGTCTGTGTTGTTATTGGTCTTCCCATACATTTCCTATTGCAGACATATTTGCCGCGTATCACACACATCTTGTTAAGTTGAACCATTTATGTTCTCTTGGCTCAACGCAAACATTTCATTCGTGTGAACTGTATGTCGTATATCGCACACACATTCATCGGGTTGGCTATTTATTTTGTGTTACCTAATCACAAACAGTTCATCCGAGTGAACTGTATGCCGTATATCACACACACCTTCATCTGGATGCCCGTTTCTGTTGTTCTGTCTCATCGCAAATAGTTCTTATGGATCAACCGTATGCCCCACATCACACACGAATCTAAAATCTGAACCGTGTCTGATGTATCCGGCATCACAAACATTTTGCATCTTTTTTACGGGTTTTTTACATCACCGTTTGCGATTAATGCATCGCACACAGTTTCGTCGAAGGGTCTCTGATTGTAGTGTCACGTTAGCAGCATCCTGTAGTAGTGAATGTCCATTAAGATAGTAACATTTGCAAATACGATACGCACATCCTCACAAATACCGATGGGTATAGCAGTTGATTTATCGGCCATTTGCAAAGAGATTCAGTTGGTATCAACTTATTCAAATGAAGTCTCTGATACAAAGAGAAAGGCATAACACTAACACATGCTCCTAAATCACATAAAGCAGTTCTGACATTGTTCCGTTTAATAGAGCATGGTATAGTTGGTATTCTAGGGTCTCCTAATTTCTTTGGTATTCCACCCTTAAATGTATAATTTGCAAGCATAGTGGAAATTTTAGCTTCCGGTATCTTTCTTTTATTTGTAACAATATCTTTCATATACTTATCATAAGGAGACATTTTCAGATTATCAGTCAAACGTAAGCACAAAAAGACAGGTCTAAGCATTTCACCAAAGCACTGAAATTCTTCACCATTTTTATTCTTTGAAGTTTTAGGAGGAAAAGGTATGGGTTTCTGAACCCATGGTTCTCTTTCTTTACCATGTTTCCTAGCAATGAAGTCTCTTTTTCACAATTTTTGTTTTTAGGTTGTGGGTTATCAAGATCAATAGTAGGTCTATCTCCACATCATTACCATACTAGGTTGAACATCATCATGAACCTCATCATTACCATTGACACTAGGTTCATGTTCATTACTAAATTGTGTTTCAGCATCAAAAATAGAAATATAATTTGGATTTTCAGGTGTGTCTATGGTAGGTTCACTAGAAGCACGCAAAGTCTTGTCATTTTTCCTCTTAGATGAGCTAGGTGCATCTATATTGATTCTTTGAGAGTCGTGTTCAATTCTTTTAGGATGACCTTCAGGATACAGAGGTTCCTGAGTCATTTTACCACCTCTAGTCATAACTCTAACAACATGATAATTTTTCTTATTGTTCATCTCATTAATCAAATTATTTTGTGCTTTGAGAACTTGTTCTACTTGAGTTTTTATCATGGAAGCATGTTACCAACAATCTTAAGATCATCTTTAACTCTAGACATATAGTCAGTCAAGTGTTCAACCATACAAGCATTTCGTTTCAGTTGTCTACTAACATATGCATTGAAGTTTCTTGTTTCACAATAAAGTTATCAAATTCATCCATGCATTGACTAGTAGATTTATTATGAGGAATATCACCTTCATCAAATCTACAAAGAGAATTTTCCTTTACTACCTATGTCGGGGTATTGAGACCATGTATTTCTTTGATAGGTGGTAAATTCTTAACATCTTCGGCTTTAATAATTTTTTCTTTCATTGATTTCTTTGCCTCTTGCATAGATTCAGGACTTAGAAAAATAATTCCTCTCTTCTTCGGAGTTGGCTTAGGAGGTTCAGGAAGAGTCCACTCATTATCATTTCTCAATATATTATTCAATAGTTCTTCATCTTGTCCAACAGCTCGTTCCCTGAAAACACAACCAGCACAACTATCTAGGTGGTCCCTAGAAGCATCGGTTAGTCCATTATAGAAGATATCAAGTATTTCAATTCTCTTGAGAGGATGATCAGGCAAAGCATTAAGTAATTGGGAAGCCCCCCCCCCCCAAGCTTGTGGGAGACTCACTTCTTTAGTTTGCACAAAATTAAATATTTCCTATATGACAGCTTGTTTATTATGAGGAGGAAAATATTTTTCAGAGAAGTAGTAAATCATATCCTAGGGACTACGCACACAACCAGGAGCAAGAGATTAAACAATATCTTAGCATCACCCTTTAACGAGA
>LR738713.1:287925646-287948494 GCA_902687465.1 Secale cereale
CAACAACAACAACAACAACAACAACAACAACAACAACAACAACAACAACAACAACAACAACAACAACAACAACAACAACAACAACAACAACAACAACAACAACAACAACAACAACAACAACAACAACAACAACAACAACAACAACAACAACAACAACAACAACAACAACAACAACAACAACAACAACAACAACAACAACAACAACAACAACAACCTCCATGTCGCTTCGATCAAGTAGGATGCACATCCATGACATTTTGGCCCGAAAGTTTTTTTTTCTGTCATGCTTATGACACTCCTATGACGATAATTGTGAGAAAAACACATATCGTCATATATGTGGTGGCTCCTACTTCTATGACAAAAAATAGGCTTTTCGTCCTGGGCAGGCCGGAGATGCACCCGCATGACATTCTATGGGCCATCCATGATGGAAAACAATCATGGTAGAAGTGAGGGCGAGGAAAATTTTGGGGAGTTCATTTATGGACAGGCCGGAGACGCACAAACCTCCGTGCATGAACATGACCCCGTGGAGGGATGGTTGAACAATAGCCGGTGGAGGCTGGATGAACAGTAGCACGTGGATGAACAATAGCAAGTGGAGGCTGGAGGAAGCCACTGTGGATGAATAGTAGCAGGTGGAGGCAGGAGGAAGTCGACGGTGGATGAACAGTACCCCGTGGAGGCTAGAGCAAGGCAATAGACGGTGGATGAATACTAGCCCGTGGAGTCTCGTTTTGTGGTACCCACACCCCACCCGATGAACAAGACCCGCGTTTCGGCCGTAGCGCTCCAACAAAAGTCTGTTCCCTCTGTTTTGCGGTACGCCAGACCCCTCCCAGTGAGCAACATCTCGTTTCGACCGTAGCCGGACAAGCAGAAGGCCGTCTCCTCTGTTTTACGGTACGCCAGACCCTTCTCGATGAACAGGACCCCATTTCGATCATACGCACTCGAACAGAAGGCCGTTTTCCTCCATTTTGCGGTACGCCAGATGTCGGTTCGGCTATTCCGCCCAAGCCGGTTAGCTCCTGACGAACACGACGCGATTCGTTACCTCACGATGAACACAAAGCTCTTTCTCCATTCCGACCCAGCCATTTGGCTGCCGGTGAAGACAATGTCGTTGCTGCCGTCTCCATGTACACGAGCCCTGGCCATACGTATGCGTGAGTACGTGCTCGTGACCCCGCCTGTATGTACGTACATGCCCGTAGTTTTCGGGGCGTGGATGTACGTACGTGTACTCCTTTTAGACGTATACCCCATTTAGTGTGGATGTACGTACGACACGTGCCACTCCTTACTCGGTCATGGTTCATCGCTGCAGAGAGACCGATCGACAACTATGTACTTACACGTTTGCGACCAGGCAGACAACTCTACGTACACTTCGACCTGGTGGGTCCCAACTGTCAGGGAGGACAAGGAGGCACTTCCTTGCGTGCGAATATATAGTTGGCGGGTCCCATCTGTCAGGGGCGGAATCAATTTGTGTACCCATAATAAGGAGGCACTTCCGCGTGTGAAGATGTTGCTGGTGGTTCTTAAGTGTCAGGGGCAGGAATAAGGAGGCACTCCCTTTGTGTGAAGATATATGTGGTGGGTCCCAGCTTTCAGGGGAGGAATAATTTTATTTTCGCGTAATAAGGAGGCGGTTGCATGCGTGCGTCCATGGACCTGGTGCGTCCCCACTGTCAGCCTCTCCACGTATAGTCCTGTTTTGATGACTCTCGTTTGTTGACCACGTTAACCATGCCACGCCGAGCACACCAAGGTGGTGGACGACGACGAGGCCTAGGAAGGGAACAACACGAAGCCGGGGAAGACTACGCAGTTGTTTCCCACATGGAGGGGAGTACAAGGTTTTGATGGTTCGTCTACTGTCGCCGGAGAATAACAGGAGGTGTGGATGAGTAGAGGAATGGCCAAGCCAGCGATGGGAGTAGGGCGGGGCGGTGAGGCCTGCGTGGCAGCACAACCGGCCAAGGAAGGTAGGAGCAGGTGGTATGGTCGGCACTGGTTTGGGAGGGTGGAGCAAAAAGACCAGAGGTTGAAGAAGCAACTTGGCCGTTGGATTAACATCCTACGGTCACTACAGCAAGAATCGTTTATATTGACTAAGTTGACAATGCCCTGCGTCCGCGTCAACTCAGTAGGCCCACAACAGCCTCCAAATAAGGTGGGTCCCAGCAAGCAAGAGGAGGAATCATTTGTTTTGCATGTAATAAGGAGGCACTTCTTGCGTGCAAAGATATAGTTGGTGGGTACCAGCTGTTAGTGGGAGGGAAACGTTTTTTTCGCGAAATATAGCGGCCCTTCCGGTGGGTCCCCGCTGTCAGGTGGAGGAATCAATATCTTACGCGTAATAAGGAGGCACTTCCTTGCGTGCGACCCTAGATCCAGCTGTCAGCCTCTCTACATACAATACGCTTCCGATGGATGTCATTCATTGACCACGAAGCGCCGAGAGCACCAAGGCGGTGGACGACGGCGAGGCATAGGAAGGGAATGACACGGAGCTGGGGACGACTAGGCAGTTGTTTCCCACATGAAGGGGAGTAGGAGGGTTTACTGGTGCGTCTGCCATCGATGGATAATAACATGAGGTATGGGTGAGTAGATGGATTGCTAGGCCAGCGATGGGAGTAGGGATGGGCGGTGAGGCCTACGCGGCAGCACAGCTGGCCATGGGAGGCGGGAGTAGGCAGTCTCACTGGTGCTGGTTTGGGCGGCTGGAGCAGGTAGACTAGAGATTGAAGAAGCACGACGGCCATTGGATGGACATCCAACAGTCACTGCTCTCGTGTGTTGACTAAGTTGACAAGACCTTGCGTACGGGTCAACCTTTTTTAGGAAAGCGTATGGGTCCACCTAGTAGCCCACAAGTCAACCTCAAATCTGTTGAAAACAACATATGACCCATCTGCCTTTTTCTAATAATTTTACAGCCCATTTGCTAGTTCTTAAGGATTTTAAAGCCCATATTCATGTTTTAGCATTACAACCCATATTCTGGCCAAGGCTAAAAATTCAACGAAATTTTGCATATTTCGGTGCGGTCTGAACTGTTTGTAATCCCGAAACTTTGAGTCACATTCAAACTAATTTTAAAAATAAATTTATATCAATTTAAAATCCAACATAATTTTCCACGGAAAAAAGAATGAAATTTGAAATCTCGAAATCATAAAAAACAAAATTTGAAACTAATTGCTGGTTTGCTAGGTTTTCTAAATTTACTGCCTATTTCTTACTATAGCCCATTTTCTCGGCAAGCGAATACATCCTCTCTCGTCTTGAAAGATTTGCAGCCCAGTAGGGCTGAGAAAAGCAAGTAGGCCTTCTTGGGTATTGTTAAAAGAAAGAACCAGGCTAGCCATTTTCGAAAAGAGAAAAAACAAGTGGGCTCATCATGTGGTAAACATAAAATAAAAGCCTGGGCTAGATGGCTCGCAGACCCTGCACAACCCCATTGATACCCTGCTCGTTCTCTAAAACTAAATAACAACTGCATCGACTTGATGGGTCCCTTGTGTCAGCCGATCGCTCTGTAATTATCTCCTTAATTGACTATACATTGAAATGGCATGGAACCCAGATGTGAAACCATTAGGAGGAATCGTATTTTTTGGGGTTGTAAAAATGAGGCACCTGCTTGCGTGCTGCCATGACCCTGGTGGGTCCCTACTGTCATCCTCTCCACGTACAGTCGTCTCCTTATTCCTCCCTGTTGTTGACCATGTTGTTACAATATTTCTCTCTTAATTAAATAAATGGCAAGCCATTTTCCCTGTTTCAATAGTCACAGGCAAGTTGATCCATCAATAACAACATCTAACTCCATCTTACAAATTGTACAAAAGCGCGAGGGTCATCAGGTTTCGACAAAACGCAGATTGAATATGGCAATAACATCTAACTCGACCACTGTTTTTGGTAGGCACAGTGAAATGGATTGGTCTGATCCATAAAATCAACATCATGTGCCAAAAAAATTACTAGCATATGACGACACACTAGTAAAGCGAGGTGCTAAACAAACGGTTTTAACCCCTTCCCGCGATGACATTTTGAACCATCGCCTAGTGAGTGACTGTGATAGGGGGAGTCCTTCCCACACGACCCATAAACCATCGGGGTTATGCCCTCCTGGCACACACGTTCGGCGAAATAAGGTCGTGTGCGACCGGCGAGCAATCAAATACGGTTATACGTACAATAGTGCTAAAACTCAATTATACATGCGAAATCATTTACGGTCGTAAGTTCATCCCACACAGTCAGTCCCAGCTAAATGTTTCCGTTCGTATATACATCCCACACAGTCGCTCCAAGGAAAACATTTATGTTCACAAGTACATCACCTACAATTTTACAGGTTAATTCGTTTGTGATAGCTTTTGCAATGCACACGGTATTAAGTATTAACAATTTAATCATTTGCGTTATTGAATGCATCACACATGGTGCGTAGAAGAAACTATGTGGCAAAGGCTGTCCATCACACACAGTTTTTATGTGGTAAACGTTTGCTCCATGTGGCCTAACGCAAACATTTTTCAAGAGGATGTTATGTGTGATTGTTCATTAATCCAACACGGTTTATTCCTAGAAACTGTGTGCGTTGCCTCAGGTCATTGCCCATTGCGTTTTCTCAATAACCGTTTGCAATAGAAAACCCCAATTAGCAGGCTAATTATCCTATTATTAATAATTTATTCATTAATCTAAGTAACATTTCATATTAAGCACACAATATATTTCATTTTCATAATTGAAATACATCAGAGTACACCATGATATAGCTTCAGCACTCAGCTACCCCGTTACACAACTGCACCAGCACCAAGCTTCACATGCAACATGTATAACATTTCGAAATTAGCATCATAGACGATACATAGACAGATGTATCTCATATGGAAAATTGCTGAAACGGAAGGTGAATATTGAGCCTTCATTGATGTTGAAGGTCTTTGCAACTTTAGGCCAGTGTCTGTGGATGATTGACCGTCCATCCTTCGTCCTCTTCAGGAACACTTCAATATTGAACCATGGGTGTTGTATGAATACCTTCCTCGCCTCCTGACCATACAGGTGGTTTGAGAGGTAATCATCAGTGAAGTGCTTTGGAAAGGCATGAAAACAAGGATCTGCATAAATATCTTCTCTATATTAGAAATGGAGCAAAGGAATAAAGAAGGCAATGTATAATAGTTAGTACCATCCCGTAGTGAACTGATGTCTTCTTCATTGTGCAGACAAAGATCTTGTTGTTTTTTGTCGCTAATTTCATTATCCTAACAATCTTTCTTAGTTTCTTGACTTGACTGATATTCATGGACAACTCATTTCCCCATATGCAAAAAGGGTCGAATAGTGGGTCAAAACCTCTGACAGCAGGACCTACATGTGTAAGACCAAATTGTTAAAAACCTAAATATTAGAATGGTTCCTGCAATTTCACAATAATGTGCTATTAGACAAAGGATCATGCATGTGCAAACCTTGATTGTAAACCTCAGTGCTTCCCATTGTTTCCCTGTAACACATATAAGGTAGTTAGTGATCAGGTTAAGTGAGGGTTCACATGCTATTAGTAAAATATGCCGATGAAAAATAATCACATTGTAGATTCATCAGATTAATTCAAGACACATGGAAAACCCATTTATCCAAACCAAGCATGATTAAAAACTAGGAAATATAGCAATTGTATATGTTTCACATGTATTAAGTGCAACCAAATTCGATTATTCCTCACATGCACAACAATACAAAATTCTACCCACGACAATTGTACATCGCATTGTAGAATTGAACCAAGCAGTTAACTAAACACCATAACAAATGAACCAAACATTAACTGAGCACCACATTGCACAATATAACATACTCGTAATAGAAGATTAGACAGTTAACCAAAGCAAGCATGCTTAACAACTTGGAAATATAGCAATTGTATTTGTTTCTCATGTATTTAGTATAGCCAAATTCGATTTATTTCTAACATGGTATACAATAACATAATGCACCCACAACAATTGAACATCGCATTGCAGAATTGAACCAAACAGTTAACTAAACACCACAACAAATGAACCAAATGTTAACTGAGCACCACATTGCACAATATATAACATACTAGAAGATCAGACAGTTAACCAAACCAAGCACGCTTGAGAACTTGGAAATATAGCAATTGTATTTGTTTCTCATGTATTCATAAAGAAAAATTCGATTTATTTCTCACATGGAAGACAATACAAAATTGCACCCTGAAGAATTGAAACATCATATTTACATAATTGAACTAAACAGTTAACTGAACACAACAACTAATTAACCAAATAGTTAATAAGTGAGCACCACATTGCACGATATATAGAACATATACACTAGAGCAATAGATTGCATGGTAAAAGTAGATAGCACAATTCACTATAATTTGTTAAGGAAAGGAAGTAGCTAGCAAACTGAACATGGGTCCTTATAGTGAGCTAAATTGACAAACTACTCCTCATTGTCGGAGACATCGATGACGATTGGCTCCTTGGACATGGAAGAGGGCGAGGCCTCCGCATCGTGAGTGCCCTCGTCGTAGTGATGAGTTGCCTGAGCCGCTCTGGGCACCATCCTGCTGGCTCTCGAGTTGAGGTAAGCATCTGCACGTTGAGAAAGCACCTCGTAGTCTTCGTCGAAGGCACCGAGGGTGGCCTCGAGAAAATGCCACGAACTCTCATTTAAAGCAGCCAACCACGTCGCGGCATTGGTGCGCGAGGCGCCGATGATGGCCTCGACGGCGGGGTGCTCCTCCAAGATCTGGGGGTCGGCACGAATGGCAGCCATCGCGAGCTCATCCGTGCGTGCGGCCGCGATTTGCTTCTCCGCTGCCAAATGCTCCTTGAGCTCCTGGCTATACTGCATGCACCATGGCTTAGGGCAGTGCTTATTTGGTGGAGGGGATGGTGATTTGGGTGGAAGGTGTCATGCCGGCGATCGGGGCATGTGGGATGTGGAAGGAGGAGGAGGATTGGGGTCGGGTGTGGATTACCTGACTAGATAGATGAGGTCGAGCAGCGTGAAGGAGGGTCACCGGTGAGGAGGTGGCGCTGCAAGCAAGGAGTGAAGGTTTCAACTTGGAAAGGAAGGCGGAAATAGGGGTAATGTGGCTTTTGGTAAGGGGGCGGCGGGGAGGTAGATATTTCCGCGGAAGCAAAAAAATTGAATCGGTTCAGCGAAAAAACTGGCGCACAAAGTGTCATAAGACATGGTGCTACCTCTTGAGCCTGCGTTGTATTCCCTCGAAGAGGAAAGGGAGATGCAGCACAGTAGCGTAAGTATTTCCCTCGGTTTTTGGGAACCAAGGTATCAATCCAGTAGGAGACCACGCGCGAGTCCCTCGCACCTGCACAAACAAATAAGAACTTCACAGCCAACGCGATAAGGGGTTGTCAATCCCTTTACGGTCACTTACGAAAGTGAGATCTGATAAAGATGTTAGTTTATATTTTTGGTATTTTTAGTTTATAAGAACAGCAAATAAAAGCGGTAAAAGTGAAGTAGATGTAGATTGATATGTTGAGAATAGACCCGGGGGCCATAGTTTTCTCTAGTGGCTTCTCTCATGATAGCGATATTCTACGACGGGTAAACAAATTACTATCGAGCAATTGATAGAAAAGCGAATAATTATGAGACTATCTAGGCATGATCATTGTATATTGGCATCACGTCCGAGACAAGTAGACCGACTCCTGCCTGCATCTACTACTATTACTCCACACATCGACCGCTATCCAGCATGCATCTAGTGTATTGAGTTCATAAGAACAGAGTAACGCCTTAAGCAAGATGACATGATGTAGAGGGATAAACTCAAGCAATATGATATAAACCCCATCTTTTTATCCTCGATGGCAACAATACAATACGTGCCTTGCTGCCCCTACTGTCACTGGGAAAGGACACCGCAAGATTGAACCCAAAGCCAAGCACTTCTCCCATTGCAAGAACTGTAGATCTAGTAGGCCAAACCAAACCAATAATTCGAAGAGAATCGCAAGGGTATTATGAGCACACATAAAAAGTTCAGAGAAGAAGCAAATATCTTCCATAGATAACCTTGGTCATAAACTCACAATTCATCGGATCTCGACAAACACACCGCAAAAAGAGATTACATCAAATAGATCTCCTCGAAGAACAAGGAGAACTTTGTATTGAGATCCAGAGAGAGAGAGAAGAAGCCATCTAGATACTAGCTATGGACCCGAAGGTCTGTGGTAAACTACTCACAACTCATGGTGATGGCGATGATGATGATGATGAAGGCCTCTGTGATGGATCCCCCTCCGGTGGAGCTCCGGAACAGGCTCCAATATGAGATCTCCACGGGAAAAAAAGGTACGGTGGTGGAATTAGGGTTTTCTCTCTGTTCACGGAGTTTCTGGGGTACGTAGACTTATATAGGAAGAAGGAGGGCATCGGGGGACGCTCGAGGGGGCCAAGAGGCAGGGGGCGCCCCCCACCCTCGTGGTCCAGCCCTCTGTCCCCTGACGTGGTTCTCAAGCTCCGCGTGTGTGATTTTCTCCAAAAATATCTCTCGCAAAGGTTTCATTCCATTTGGACTCCGTTTGATATTCTTTTTCTGCAAAACCGTGAAACAGGCAAAAACAACAATCTGGACTGGGCCTTTGGGTTAGTAGGCTAGTCCCAAAAATGATATAAAAGTGAATGATAAAGCCCATTAAACATCCAAGACTTCATAAATAATAGCATAACAATCAAAAATTATAGATACGTTGGAGACGTATCAAGCATCCCCAAGCTTAATTCCTGCTCGTCCTCGAGTAGGTAAATGATAAAGAAAGAATTTTTGATGTGGAATGCTAACCAATATAGTTTTTCAATGTAATTCTCTTAATTGTGGCATGAATGTTCAGATCTGAAAAATTCAAGATAAAAGTCTATATTGACATAAGAAATAACAATACTTCAAGCATACTAACAAAGCAATCATGTCTTCTCAAAATACTATGGCTAAAGAAAGTTATCCCTACAAAATCATATAGTCTGGCTATGCTCCCTCTTCATCACACAAAATATTCATATCATGCACAACCCTGATTTCAGCCAAGCATTTGTTTTCATACTCTATCTTTTCAAACCTTTCAACTTTCACGCAATACATGAGCGTGAGCCATGGATATTGCACTATGGGTGGAATAGAGGTGGTTGTGGAGAAGACAAAAAGGAGGGAGATAGTCTCACATCGACTAGGCGTATCAATGGGCTATGGAGATGCCCATCAATAGATATCAATGTGAGTGAGTAGGGATTGCCATGCAATGGATGCACTAGAGCTAAATATGAATGAAAGCTCAACAAAAGAAACTAGTGGGTGTGCATCCAACTTCCTTGCTCACGAAGACCTAGGGCATTTGAGGAAGCCCATCGTTGGAATATACAAGCCAAGTTCTATAATGAAAATTCCCACTAGTATATGAAAGTGACTAAGAATGAGAGTCTCTACAATGAAGAACATGGTGCTACTTTGAAGCACGAGTGTGGAAAAAAGATAGTAGCAATTGTCCCTTCTCTCTTCTCTCTCATTTTTTGGAGGGGATTTTTTTTATCAGCCCCTCTCTATTTTTTTGGGCCATCTCTTTTTTTTATTGGCCTTTCCTCACATGGGACAATGCTCTTATAATGATGATCATCACACTTTTTATTACAACTCAAAATTACAACTTGATACTACAACAAGTATGACTCTACATGAATGCCTCCGGCGGTGTGCCGGGATATGCAATGAATCAAGAGTGACATATATGAAAAATTATGCATGGTGGCTTTGCCACAACTACGATGTCAACTACATGATAATGCATGGCAATATGACAATATGATGCGTGTCATATAAACGGAACGGTGGAAAGTTGCATGGAAATATATCTCGGAATGGCTATGGAAATGCCATGATAGGTAGGTATGGTGGCTGTTTTGAGGAACAATATGGTGGCTGTTTTGAGGAAGGATATATAGTGGGTTTATGGCACCGGCGAAAGTTGCGCGGTACAAGAGACGCTAGCAATGGTGGAAGGGTGAGAGTGCGTATAATCCATGGACTCATCATTAGTCATAAGAACTCATATACTTATTGCAAAAATCTACGAGTCATCAAAACAAAGCAATCAACGCATGCTCCTAGGGGGGAGGTTGGTAGGAGTTAACCATCGCACGCCCCCGACCTCCACACAAAGGTTGGCACTCTACAAATACCGCATGCTCTAAGTTCGTCACATAGCGGTTCACCATACGTGCATGATACGGGAATCACTAACCTTAACACAAGTATTTCTTAATTTCATAATAACTCCACTAGCATAACTCTAATATCACTATCCTCATATCTCAAAACATTTACCAAGAATCCAACATCTCATTCTATTCAATGCACTTGGTGTGATTTTTTTTACTACATTGACATTGGTTGTCTATCATGTGAAGACTAGTTTCTTTAGCCTAAACACATTACCATGCTGTTTTAATAGACTCTCAAAAGGATATAAATGAAGCATGAGAGTTCAACAATTTCTACGAAATATTACCACCACCGTGCTCTAAAAGATATAAGTGAAGCACTAGAGCAAAAACTATTCAACTCAAAAGATATAAGTGAAGCACATAGAGTGTTCTAATAATTTCTAGGACATATTTAACTCTATAAAATAGGTGTGTCCAGCAAGGATGATTGTGGAAAACTAAAAAGCAAAGACTCAAATTATACAAGACGGTCCAAGCAAAACACATAACATGTTGCGAATAAAAATATAGCTCCAAGTATAGTTACCGATGGATGAAGACGAAAGAGGGGATGCCTTCACGGGGCATCCCCAAGCTTAGGATTTTGATTATCTTGAATTTACTTGGGGTGCCATGGGCATCCCCAAGCTTAGTTCTTTGCTACTCCTTGTTCCATAGTCCATCAAAGCAATACTCAAAACTTGAAAACTTCACAACACAAAACTTAGACAGAAATTCTCGTGAGCTCCGTTAGTATAAGAAAGCAAACCACTACTCAAAGGTGCAGCAATGATTTCATTCTTTGTTTATATTAGTGTTAAACCTACTGTATTACAACTTCTATATGGTTCATATCCTCCAATACTACTCATAGATGCATCGGAATAAGCAAACAACACACGAAAAACAGAATCTGTCAAAAATAGAACAGTCCGTAGTAATCCGCAGGTTTCGCCTACTTCTGGAACTCTAAAAAATTCAAACTAAATTGGTAAATTTATGGAATTTGTCTACCAATCATCTTCAAAAATAATCAACTCAAAAGCACGCTCCAGTAAAATCTGAAGACTACTTTAGCGAGCGCTAACGATTCTGTTTTTCACAGCAAGATCATATAAACTTCACACAAGTCTTCCCAAAGGTTCTACTTGGCACAAACACTAAACAATACATGAAACCACATATAATCAGAGGCTAGATACAATATTTATTCCCTAACTGCAATAAAACCAAAAAACATAAAATTGGGTTGCCTCCCAACAAGCGCTATCGTTTTACGCCCCTAGCTAGGCACGATACAAGATTGCCATCTTTGGAAGGCAATCCATAAGTGGCTCTCATGATAGATTCATATGGTAATTTGATTTTCTTTCTACGAAAGATTTCCATGCCTTTCCTTAATGGAAATTGGAATCTAATATTTCCTACCTTCATATCAATAATTGCACCAATCGTTCTAAGGAAAGGTCTACCAAGAATAATAGGACATGAAGGATTGCAATCTATATCAAGAACAATGAAATCTATGGGCACATAATTCCTATTGGCCACAATAAGAACATCATTAGTTCTTCCCATAGATTTATTAATAGTGGAATCCGCAAGATGCAAATTTAAAGAACAATCATCAAGCTCATGGAACCCTAGCAAATCACACAAAGTTTTTGGGATAGTGGAGACACTTGGACCCAAATCACACAAATCAACAAAGTTGTTTAGATGGGTAGTGGCATCTTCACTAGGAAGGCCGGAGAATTGATCTTTCATGACAAGATTCAACAAAGCAGCATTGATCTCACAAGATTCAGCATCGGTAATAGGAGCAATCGGAGTGCTAATAAAGTCCTTGTTGTTGGTATTGGAGAAGTCACACAATTTGGTATTGTTCCGAGCCATAGTAACAAGCAAGTAATCCAACACACACAAGCAAACAAGAAGCAAGCGAACGATAAACACACAGCGGAAGAAAGGCAAATAAAACGGCAAGGATGAAGTGGGGGAGAGGAAAATGAGAGGCAAATAAATGTAATGCGAAGGATAAGGGTTTGTGATAGGTACTTGGTATATGACTTTTGCGTAAGCCTCCCCGCAACGGCGCCAAAAATTCTTCTTGCTACCTCTTGAGATTGCGTTGTATTCCCTCGAAGAGGAAAGGGAGATGCAGCACAGTAGCGTAAGTATTTCCCTCAATTTTTGAGAACCAGGGTATCAATCCAGTAGGAGACCACGCGCGAGTCCCTCGCACCTGCACAAACAAATAAGAACTTCGCAGCCAACGCGTAAGGGTTGTCAATCCCTTTACGGTCACTTACGAAAGTGAGACCTGATAGAGATGATAGTTTATATTTTTGGTATTTTTAGTTTATAAGAACAGCAAATAAAAGCGGCAAAAGTAAAGTAGATGTAGATTGATATGTTGAGAATAGACCCGAGGGCCATAGTTTTCTCTAGTGGCTTCTCTCATGATAGCGATATTCTACGGCGGGTAAACAAATTACAGTCGAGCAATTGGTAGAAAAGCGAATAATTATGAGACTATCTAGGCATGATCATTGTATATAGGCATCACGTTCGAGACAAGTAGACCGACTCCTTGTAACATCCCAAATTTTCAATTTGTAATGTTATACATAGATCATATTGCATTGCATATTTCTTTGCATTTTGTGCGTTGCGATCCTCGAAATTTTTAAGCAACTCAAGGACCCTCGGAGAGAGTTGGGAATTCTACCGTTTTCGTATTTGAGTTTTCTCAAATACCGGTAAGGGATCACCTTGGTTTTAATTTTTTTTCTCTCCTAAAAATATTTCTTAATAAAATATACGAGCGGAGATAATATGACTTCTCCAAAATAAAAGACATATTGGAGGAAAAATATTAAAATCACTTTTGGTTTTTATTCGGATTTATTTGCGATTTTATTTGCATAGGAAAAATGCGCGTTTTTCAAAATTGCATTTAGGTCCGGGAAAAATGTTCACTTTTTCCTAAATTTTATTAGAGGACAGTGAAAATTTATGTCGGAATTTTTGGAGTCCGTTTAGTATTTCTTTCCTTAGTTTTCGTGCGTCGGGACTCGTTTTAAAAAAAAAGGCGAACCGATCTTGGGCCGTAACCGATTAGGACTCTTCCTAGTCGGGCCTTTATAAGCCGAGGCCCAGCCGCCCTCAGCCTCGCTCACCCCGTCGCCTAAACCCTAGCCGCCGCTCGCCGGGTCCCGCGCCGCCGCCACCCGCCGCTCGCCGCCGCGCCGCTTCGTCGCCCGCCGCTCGCCGCCCCGCCGCCGGTAGTCGCCGCCACCGGAGTTCGCCGCCGCCGAGGTAGTTGCCGCCGCCGCCATTTTTTTTTTGTTGGAACCGTTCGTATTTTTTTTTGAAAACCCTAGATCTATTTTTCTAAATAGATCGGTTTGGTTTTTTTCGGTTTAGTTAGTTTGCGGACGTTCGTCCGTACGTTCGTTTTAACGAACGTTGTTCGCCCGTTAGCCGCAGACAGCGAACGTTCGTTCGTTTCGTCAGTTTTCTTTTTGTGGTATTTATCCGTGATTATTTCGATCGCGATTTCTGCCCTGATCTTATTTTTTGTTTTTCTTTTCGCTCGAGAGTCAGAATCAGGTGATTCGAAATCCCAGATCTTCGACTCGACGCCCTCTTTCCGTTTAACCAACTTGAACAAGGTTTTGCTACTGTAAAATTTGGCCCTAGATCAGTAAAAGGATCTTGTTTCTTTCGCAGTTGGAGTTTCGTTGCTTCGTTCGATTTGATTCTTTTTGGAAACCGGAGTTCTTAAGTTGGACTTTCTGGTTAGATCTTCTAGTTTGGAGTTCTGTTTGTGCATCTTTGCTTGATTGCTTATGTATGCTATTGTTTGCTTGCGATAGAATACCCAGATTGAGAAGCGTGCTACTACGAGTCTCTAGGTTTTGCGAATCATCAGCAAGGCAAGCAACACTTTGATCATACCCCTTTATTACCCAGTTTTTATGCATTAGATGAAACCCTCACACATTGCATGAGTAGGATCTCTTAACTTGTGGGACTGGGAAGTAGATTGAGGTAGAACCTATTACCTGCATTATTTTCAAACCCTTGGGAGTTACTTCTACGCAATGCTTAGGTTATTATGCTATGCTCGTAGACGTGTTTCAGGTTTGAGTGAAATCCATGACAGATGTGAGTTGTTAATTAATGGTTCAACTTAAGGTGGCTCCTTGAATACACATCTGGGTGGATTGGTTGCAGGGCACCTGGAGAATCCAGTGTTGTCCTAGGAAATCACCGGGTTTCGTGTGATTGTCCTATGGAATGCCACCCAGGCTCAAAGGGATCATAAAGCTATTCATGCTAGAAACTTTCGTGTGCAGCCACAATGCCATAATGGGCTCTGGCATAGTATGAGTAAGTTGTGTGAGCTTTTTCGGTGGTGGACTAGCAGATGTAGGGGAAAGTACATGTACCGGTCCACCCGGGGTAAAGAGTGAATGCTTCTGAAAGACTGTGTCTCGGTCATCCGTTTCTCAAACACCATGTAGTGCGAAAAATGCAACGGAGGAGATCGAATCTTGGGGGAAAAGTGCACAAACCTCTGCAGAGTGTACAAACTGATCATGATTAGCTGTGTCCCCGGTTATGGACAATCTTGAGTATCTGGTACTTGAACTATTGGTTGATCTCATCACTCTAAAGTAAATTTGTTGGGTTAATGATTACTTTAATTGGGATTGAGTTGGAGGTACCTTCTCAATGATGTTTCAACAACCATGATAGTTAAAATAAAATGCATTCCTTTGTTGTAGGAAAAAATTGGCTTTACGCAAAAACTATTAACCTTAGAGCCTCCACCAGCCAAATATGCATATAGTGTTAGCCTTTATTCTGTTACTTGCATTTTCTGTGTTATCTTGCCAGCATATTCCATGTGTTGACCTGTTTCGGGCTGCAACATGTTACGTTGCAGACTTTTCAGACGAGGAGTAAGACGTTCTAGGTCGTCTGTCATGCACTCAGCTATGCTGTTGGAGTTGATGGACTCACTTATCTTCCAAGCCTTTCGCTGTTATTTTGTTAGATGGCCTTAAGCCATAGACTTTTGTAATAAGTTCTCTTTTGAGACATTCGATGAAATAAGTGTGTGATTGCCACTCTGTTATAAATCCTTCAAGTACTGTGTGTGTCAGCATTACCGATCCAGGGATGACACAGAACACAGAGACTTCGGTCCCTTTGGATCGTGGTCGCTACACTCCTGCCTGCATCTACTATTATTACTCCACACATCGACCGCTATCCAGCATGCATCTAGTGTATTGAGTTCATAAGAACAGAGTAACGCCTGAAGCAAGATGACATGATGTAGAGGGGTAAACTCAAGCAATATGATATAAACCCCATATATTTATCCTCGATGGCAACAATACAATACGTGCCTTGCTGCCCCTACTGTCACTGGGAAATGACACCGCAAGATTGAACCCAAAGCCAAGCACTTCTCCCATTGCAAGAACTATAGATCTAGTAGGCCAAACCAAACCAATAATTCGAAGAGACTTGCAAGAATATTATGAGCACACATAAAAAGTTCAGAGAAGAACCAAATATCTTTCATAGCTAACCTTGATCATAAACTCACAATTCATCGGATCTCGACAAACACACTGCAAAAGGAGATTACATCGAATAGATCTCCTCGAAGACCGAGGAGAACTTTGTATTGAGATCCAGAGAGAGAGAGAGAAGAAGCCATCTAGATACTAGCTATGGAATCGAAGGTCTGTGGTAAACTACTCACAACTCATGGTGAGGGCGATGATGATGATGATGATGAAGGCCTCCGTCATGGATCCCCCTCCGGTGGAGCTCCGAAACAGGCTCCAAGATGGGATCTCCACGGGAATAGAAGGTACGATGGTGGAATTAGGGTTTTCTCTCTGTTCACGGAGTTTCTGGGGTATGTAGACTTATATAGGAAGAAGGAGGGCACCAGGGGACGCTCGAGGGGGCCATGAGGCAGGGGGCGTGCCCTGGGAAGGGGGGCGCGTCCCCCACCCTCATGGGCCAGCCCTCTGTCCCCTGACATGGTTCTCAAGCTCCGCGTGCGTGATTTTCTCCAAGAATGTCTCTCGCGGAGGTTTCATTTTGTTTGGACTCCGTTTGATATTATTTTTCTGCAAAACCCCGAAATAGGAAAAAAACAGCAATCTGGACTAGGCCTTTGGGTTAGTAGGTTAGTCCCAAAAATGATATAAAAGTGAATGATAAAGCCCATTAAACATCCAAGACTTCATAAATAATAGCATGGAACAATAAAAAATTATAGATACGTTGGAGACGTATCACACGGTCCCTCATTCAGCATTGTGTACGATATGTGAACATCACAAACGGTTCGGATAGCTTGATACGTCTCCAACGTATCTATAATTTTTTATTGTTACATGCTTTATATTATCTATCTTGGATGTTTTATATACATTTATATGCTATTTTATATGATTTTTGGGACTAACCTATTAACCCAGAGCCCAATGCTAGTTTCTATTTTTTCCTTGGTTTTGAGTTTCGCAGAAAAGGAATATCAAACGGAGTCCAAACAGAACGAAACTTTACAGGGATTTTTCTTGGACCAGAAGACACCATATGAACTTGGAGTACACGCCAGGGGATCTGCGAGGAGACCACAAGGTTGGAGGGCGTGCCCAGGTGGGTAGGGCGCGCCCCTACCTTGTGGGCCCTTCGTGCCTCCCCTGGCCTACTTCTTCCGCCTATAAATTCACATATATTCCAGAAACACCAGAACATCCATCGAAACCACTTTTCCGCCGCCGTAGCCTTCTCTTCTCGCGAGATCCCATCTGGAGGACTTTTCCGGTACTCTGCCAAAGGGGGAATCAACCACGGAGGGCATCTACATCAACCCTATTGCCCTTCCGATGAAGTGTTAGTAGTTTACCACAGACCTACGGGTCCATAGCTAGTAGCTAGATGGCTTATTCTCTCTCTTTGATCCACAATACCATGTTCTCCTCGTTGTTCTTGGAGATCTATTCATTGTAATCTTCTTTTGCGGTGTGTTTGTCAAGATCCAATGAATTGTGGGTTTATGATCAGATTATCTATGAATAATATTTGAGTTTCTTTTGAATTCTTTTATGCATGATTTAATATATTAGTAATACTCTTCGAACTATCGGTTTGGTTTGGCCAACTAGATTGGTGTTTCTTGCAATGGGAAAAGTGCTTTGCTTTGGGTTCAATCTTGCGGTGCTCAATCCCAGTGACAAAAAGGGACAGGACACGTATTGTATTGTCGCCATCGAGGATAACAACATGGGGTTTTCATCATATTGCTTGATTTAATTCCGCTACATCATGTCATCTTGCTTAAGGCGTTACTCTGTTCTTATGAACTTAATACTCTAGATGCATAATCGTTTCGGTCGATGTGTGGTGTAATAGCAGTAGATGCAGGCAGGAGTCGGTCTACTTGTCAGAAACGTGATGCCTACATTCATGATCATTGCCATATATGTAGCTATAATTATTCGCTCTTCTATCAATTATTTGACAGTAATTTGTTTACCCACCATAATACTTGCTATCATGAGAGAAGCCTCTAGTGCAACCTATGGCCCGCTGGTCTACTTTTCATCTTATAAGTTTCAGATCTACTATTTTGCAATCTTTTACTTTTCAATCTATAAACCAAATACCCAAAAATATTTACTTTACTAGTTCATCTATCTCTATCAGATCTCACTTTTGCAAATAACCATGAAGGATTGACAACCCCTTTATAGCGTTGGGTGCAACTTGTTGTTTGTTTGTGCAGGTATTTGGCGATTTGTGTGTAATCTCCTACTGGATTGATACCTTGGTTCTCAAACTGAGGGAAATACTTAATCTACTTTGTTGCATCACCCTTTCCTCTTCAAGGGAAAAACCAACGCAAGCTCAAGAGGTAGCAGGAAAAATTTCTGGCATCGTTGCCGGGGAGATCTACTCCAAGTCAAGCCAGGATTTTTCTTCTTTTAACTCGCCAATCTATTGTGCCGTTGAGATCTACGCCAAGTCAAGACCTACCAAGTACCCATCATTAAACTCTCATCTCTTGCATTTACATTATTTGCCATTCGCCTCTCATTTTCCTCTCCCCCACTTCTAAAATTATCTTCGAAACGATTTGCCTTTTGTTCGCCCTTCTTTCATTCGTCTTGTTCGCTCGCTTTTGTGGTGCCACTCTGTCTACATCGTTTCCATGGCCAACAACACTCCACCCCCTTTGTCTTCAGAATTTAAAGTCCTTCACTTCAAGCAGAAACCGGGGGGAAAATTGAAAGACGCTTGGTATAGAATTATAAAGTATTTTCACACCAGTGCTATAAAGGGGGATACGAGGGTTCTTCTTTGTAATTTTTATATCGGTTTAAATATGCTTCGTAGAGAAATTCTCGATTTTGCTGCTAAGGGAAATTTTATCGAGGTTGATGCCAACATCGCTTATGACATAATAGAGGGAATAGTGGGGGCACCTTCTCAAAAGGAACCTAATTATGTTCTTGAGGGGATGAAAATTTTAGAAAATTTGAGTAAAGTGCAGAAAAACTTGATTTATTTACAGAAATCCAATGAGCCTCTGAAAAACATTAGTGGAAATCTTCATCGGATGAACATGTTAATTACTCATTCCAATAAGCGACTAGACGCTTTGGATTTAAAATTCTCTTCTCTCTCGGAGAAAGGTGGGAAGCGGAAGGAACCTCCAGAAATTGAAAGTAACCCCACTAAGTTGAGCAAAACCAAATATGATAATACCTAGATCTATTTGCGTTTTATGCCTAGCTAAGGGCATTAAACAATAGCGCTTGTTGGGAGGCAACCCAATTTTATTTTTACTTTTTACTTTTTGTTATGTTTTTCAAGTTTTACGCATTATTACTTCTGTAGTAATTGTGTTTTGGTGTTTTAATTAGTGTTTGAGCCAAGTAAGACCTTTGGGATGGCTTACGGTGATCGTTGATTTGATTTTGCTGAAAAACAAAAACTTTTACGCCCAGTGCAGAAAATTCAATAATTCATAGGAACGTAGAAACCTTCTAATTGTTTTACACAAAATTGATATACAAATTCCCCACGTCGTCCTAAGTTTTCAGACTTTTTAGAGTTATGAAGTATGCGAAGTTTCCAGATTGCTACAAACTGTTCTATTTTTGACAAATTCTTTTTTCTATGTGTTGTTCGCTTACTTTGATGCATCTATGGATAGTATCGGGGGGTATGAACCATGGAGAAGTTGGAATACAATAGATATTACACCAATATAAAATTAGAATAAGATCACAACGGTATCTTGAGTGGTTATTTGCTTTGTTTTACTAATGGAGCTCACGAGACTTTCTGTTGAGTTTTGTGTTGTGAAGTTTTCAAGTTTTGGGTAAGGATTTGATGGACTATGGAATAAAGAGTGGCAAAAGCCTAAGCTTGGGGATGCCCAAGGCACCCCAAGGTAAAATTCAAGGATGGCCAAGAGCCTAAGCTTGGGGATGCCCCGGGAAGGCATCCCCTCTTTCGTCTTCATCTATCGGTAACTTTACTTGAGGCTATATTTTTATTCACTACATGATATGTGTTTTGCTTGGAGCGTCTTGTATGATATGAGTCTTTGGTTTTTAGTTTGCCACAATCATCCTTGATGTACACACTTTTTGAGAGGGACATGCTTCAATTGTGATTTATTAAAATATTCTATGTGCTTCACTTATATCTTTTGAGCTAGGCAATTTTGCTCTAGTGCTTCACTTATATCTTTTTAGAGCACGGCGGTGGTTTTATTTTATAGAATTGTTGAACTCTCTTGATTCACTTATATTATTTTGAGAGTCTTAAATACCAGCATGGTAATTTGCTTGGGTTATCAATTTAGTCCTAATATGATAGACATCCAAAGGAGATATAATAAAAACTTTCATATATAGAGCATTGAATATTATGTGAAGTTTGACTCCTTGTAATTGTATTGAGGTGTTAAGATGGTAATATTAGAGTCATGCTAGTGGTAGTTTGTGAGGTTAAATAAATAATTGTGTTAATGTTTGTGATTCCCGTAGCATGCATGTATGGTCTCCTAACTATGTAACCAAATTGGAGCACTTTGTATTTTGAGTGTTTGTCTTCGCGTGAAGGTCGGGGGCGCGTGATGGTTAACTCCTACCAACCTCCCCCCTAGGGGCATGCATCGTAGTACTTTGCTTCGAGAGCTCATAATTTTTTTCGCAATAAGTATGTGAGTTCTTTATGACTAATGTTGAGTCCATGGATTATACTCACTCTCACCCTTCCACCTTGCTAGCCACTCTAGTGCCGCGCAACTTTCGCCGGTACATAAAACCCTCCTTATACCTTCCTCAAAACAGCTACCATACCTACCTATTATGGCATTTCCATAGCCATTCTGAGATATATTTCCATGTAACTCCACCGTTCCGTTTATTATGACATGCTTCATCATTGTCATATTTCTTTGCATGATCATGTAGTTGACATAGTATTCATGGCAAAGCCACCATTCATACCTTTTCATACATGTCCCTCTTGGTCGTTCCACATCCCGGTACACCGCCGGAGGCATTCATATAGAGTCATATCATTGTTCTAGTATCGAGTTGTAAGTAAATAAAAGTGTGATGATCATCATTATTATAACATTGTCCCATGTGAGGTTATAAATAAAGAGGCCAAATGAGTCTCGAAAAAAAATAGAAACGGTCTCCAAAAAAAGAAAGGAGACTACAAAAAAATAAGAGAAGGACAATGTTACTATCCTTTTCCACACTTGTGCTTCAAAGTAGCACCATGTTCTTCATGATAGAGAGTCTCCTATGTTGTCACTTTCATATATCACTAGTGGGAATTTTTCATTATAGAAACTGGTTGGTATATTCCAACGATGGGCTGCCTCATAATGCCCCAGGTCTTCATGAGCAAGCAAGTTGATGCACACCCACTAGTTGTCTTTTGAGCTTTCATACACTTATAGCTCTAGTGCATCCGTTACATGGCAATCCCTACTCACTCACATTGATATCAATTGATGGACATCTCCATAGTCCATTGATTTGCCTAGTCGATGTGAGACTTTCTCCCTCCTTTTATCTATTACCACCTTCTATTCCATCCATAGTGCTATGTCCATGGCTCACGCTCATGTATTGTGTGAAGAGTTGAAAAGGTTTGAGAATGTTAAAGTATGAAAACAATTGCTTGATTGACAACGGGATAGGCATGATTTTTTACTTTGTGTTAAGAAGAGGGAGCATAAATGACTATATGATTTTGTAGGGATAACTTTCTTTAGCCATGTTATTTTTGAAGCGTCATAGATTACTTTCTAGTATGCTTGAAGTATTACTGTTTTGATATTGATAAAAAAATTATTTTGAGTCCTATGGATCTGAACATTGATTCCACAATAAATAATATTACATTGATAAATATGTTGGGTAGCATTCCACAAAAAAATCTGTTTTTATCATTTACCTACTCGAGGACGAGCAGGAATTAAGCTTGGGGATGCTTGATATGTTTCCAACGTATCTATAATTTTTTTTATTGTTCCATGCTATTATATTATATATCTTGGATGTTTTATATGAATTTATATGCTATTTTGTATGATTTTGGGGACTAACCTATTAACCCAGAGCCCAGTGCCAGTTTCTGTTTTTTCCTTGTTTTGAGTTTCATAGAAAAGGAATATCAAACGGAGTCCAAACGGAACGAACCTTTACGAGGATTTTACTTGGACCAGAAGACACCAGATGGACTTAGAGTACACGCCAGGGGATCTATGAGGCGGCCACAAGGGTGGAGGGCGCGCCCAGGGTGTAGGGCACGCCCCCTACCTTGTGCGCCTCTCGTGCCTCCCCTGACCTACTTCTTTCGCCTATAAATTCACGTATATTCAAGAAACCCTAGAACATCCATCAAAACCACTTTTCTGATGTCGTAACCTTCTCCTCTCGTGAGATCCCATCTGGAGGCCTTTTCGAGTACTCTGTCGGAGGGGGAATCAACCATGGAGGGCATCTACATCAACCCTATTGCCCTTCCGATGAAGTGTGAGTAGTTTACCACAGACCTACGGGTCCATAGCTAGTAGCTAGATGGCTTCTTCTCTCTCTTTGATCCACAATACCATGTTCTCCTCGTTATTCTTGGAGATCTATTCGTTGTAATCTTCTTTTGCAATGTGTTTGTCACGATCCGATGAATTGTGGGTTTATGATCAGATTAACAATGAATAGTATTTGAGTTTCTTCTGGATTCTTTTATGCATGATTTAATATCTTAGTAATTCTCTTTGAACTATCGGTTTGGTTTGGCCAACTAGATTGGTTTTTCTTGCAATGGGAGAAGTGCTTTGCTTTGGGATCAATCTTGCGGTGCTCAATCCTAGTGACAGAAAGGGACATGACACGTATTGTATTGTTGCCATCAGGGATAACAAGATGGGGTTTTCATCATATTGCTTGAGTTAAT
>LR738713.1:287948504-287960157 GCA_902687465.1 Secale cereale
TAGCTAGATGGCTTCTTCTCTCTCTTTGATCCACAATACCATGTTCTCCTCGTTATTCTTGGAGATCTATTCGTTGTAATCTTCTTTTGCAATGTGTTTGTCACGATCCGATGAATTGTGGGTTTATGATCAGATTAACAATGAATAGTATTTGAGTTTCTTCTGGATTCTTTTATGCATGATTTAATATCATAGTAATTCTCTTTGAACTATCGGTTTGGTTTGGCCAACTAGATTGGTTTTTCTTGCAATGGGAGAAGTGCTTTGCTTTGGGATCAATCTTGCGGTGCTCAATCCTAGTGACAGAAAGGGACATGACACGTATTGTATTGTTGCCATCAGGGATAACAAGATGGGGTTTTCATCATATTGCTTGAGTTAATTCCGCTACATCATGTCATCTTGCTTAAGGTGTTACTCTGTTATTATGAACTTAATACACTAGATGGAGAATCGTTTCGATCGATGTGTGGAGTAATAGTAGTAGATGCAGGCAGGAGTCGGTCTACTTGTCACAGACGTGATGCATATATTCATGATCATTGCCATAGATGTCGTTATAATTATTCGCTCTTCTATCAGTTGCTTGACAGTAATTTGTTCACCCACTGTAATACTTGCTATCATGAGATAAGCCGCTAGTGAAACCTATGGCCCCCGGGTCTACTTTACATCTTATAAGTTTCAGATCTACTATTTTGCAATCTTTTACTTTTCAATCTATAAACCAAAAACCCAAAAATATTTACTTTACTAGTTCATCTATCTCTATCATATCTCACTTTTGCAAATAACCATGAAGGGATTGACAACCCCTTTATAGCGTTGGGTGCAAGTTGTTGTTTACTTGTGCAAGTATTTGCCGATTTGTGTGTAATCTCCTACTGGATTGATACCTTGGTTCTTAAACTGAGGGAAACACTTATTCTACTTTGTTGCATTACCCTTTCCTCTTCAAGGGAAAAACCAACGCAAGCTCAAGAGGCGGCCCCAGCAAACACCAAGAAGGTCCCCGTCAGGGAGGACGGCACGGGTGGGCTTTTACCATAAGCTCCACCCTTGATAACAAATAGGAAGGCGCGCTCATCACCTTCCTGCGGGAGAATGTCGACGTGTTTGCATGGCAAGCATTCGACATCCCCGGCGTTCCCAGGGAGGTGATTGAGCACCACCATGTTGTCTGTCCCCATGCGTGGCCCATCATGCAGAAGGTGAGGAAGCAAGCGTTGGAGCGCCAAGAGTTCATCATCGAGGAGATCAGGAAATTTGAGGCGGCAGGCTTGGTTAGAGGAGTGCTCCACCCCACGTGGTTGGCCAATCCAGTAGTAGTGCATAAGGCAAACGGGAAATGGAGGTTGTGTATCGATTATACGGATATCAAGAAAGCATGTCCAAAGGACCCTTTCCCTTTGCCACGCACTGACCAGATAGTGGACTCCGCTGCTGGGTTGTAACATCCCAAATTTTCAATTTGGAATGTTATACATTAGATCATTATGCATATCATATTTTATTGCTTTTGGTGATCCAAGAAAATACTAAGAAACTCAAGGACCCTCGGAGAGAGTTGGGGATTTCAATATTATCATATTTGAGGTTTCTCAAATTTTGAAAATATGATCATTTGATTTTATTTATTTTATCTTCAAGTATTTCTATTTTAAATATATGAGAGAGGGAGTAAAATGACTCTCCCAAAACTAAGAAATATGGAGGATTTAATAAGAAAAATCAAACAAGTTTTATTTGGAGTTTTATTTGAATTAGGAAAAGAGTAAAATGCACAGGTGGTCATTGGACTTATCGTGTACGCTCACTTTGATCACTGTACTTAAGAATACGGTTAATACGGTCACTATATACATGCGAAGATGATTATACGGTCACTGTGAAATCGTATAGCTCCGTATTCCATCCATTTGACATGTCAAACAACACACATGACGTCTCATCACCTTATTTCTCTCTCTCTCTCTCTCTCTCTCTCTCTCTCTCTCTATGCGGGTCCTACCTGTCAGTGGTGGAAGTAAGAAGTAGAAGGAAAATAAAAATGCTGCCGTGGGGATTTGAACCCCATACCTCGCAGGCTAACCAGCTGCTTCGGTTCTAACCTTATTTAAAATTAGAGGAGAAATCTCTTCGTATCTGTTAGACGTTCACGTGACAGCCGTTGGGATATTTCTTTTGTGTGTATGCTCATATAAGACCATTCTATTGATTTAGATGATTGTGCATTCTAATTCATAGTGATTTCTTCCATATCAGTTTTACCGTACCAAATTGCACCATCGCAAGCAAGCGTAATTTGGCTAACATTTAGATTTTTTTTTTGAACTTAGCTAACATTTACATTTCTTTTGGTAGCATTTATAAGCATAATTTAGAGTACTTAACACGTGGATATTAATTATTTTTATGCATTTAAACATTTATCAATAAAATCTTATATAGACATATATTAACCATTTTGATAACTGCACTCCACCGTAATTAGCTACAAGATGACCGCATGCAAAATCCCTGGTTGTCTCGTGCTAAAAACAGAGCAACGACGCGCGCCAAATCTGCTGGAGCTGCCGCTGCTACCGCGTCACTGTCGGGCCGCCATCCGCGTGCATATATTGAACAAAAGAAATTGAAGTGCCAATCCAATCTCGTTTTCTTGAGAGGGAAGTGCTAATGCAATTTTTGCTTTGAATCACACGTAGGAGTACACAGTACTGCCAAAACTGCTTTTTAAATCCTAAAATACCCGACCACTAAAGCCGAAATGATTATGATTTAAATCCCAAATGGCTCACACGCAAAAAGAAAATGCAATGTTGTCACGTGAATCTAGTAGCGATATAAAAGGTTTTTTTGCTCAAGTTGGACAAGGCCAGAGACAGGTGCAGCTGGCGCAAAATTTAATTTCCCCCTACCCTTTCTTCCACCCACTTACAGGTAGGCCCCACATAGTCAGAGAAAAAAACTGACGAGGCCTTGTTTGACCGGTCAAATAGATGAAATACAAAGCTATACGATCTGGCAGTGACCGTATAATTACCTCAACACGTATATAGTGACCGTATTAACCGTATTTTTAAGTACAATGACTAAAGTGAGCGTATGCGATAAGTTCAATGACCACTAGTGTATTTTTGCATGTTTTCAAAAATGCATTTTAGTGCCAAGAAAATGTTCATCTTGTTATAAATATTCCATTTAGACGGTGAAAATTTGTTTTGGCAATTTTAGATTTTTATTTTATTTTCTAGATTTCTTTTTCGTAGCGCTGGCGTTAATTAGAAAACAAAAATAGGGGACCCGACCCGACTGGGCCGAAGCCCAGCCGAGCCAGGCCCAAGCCGCCGCCCGCACCGCCTTCCCCGCCAGTGACGGCCGTAGCCGAGCCGGACTCCCCCACCGCCGCCGTTGCTGCCCCCTTCCCCAAGCCTTCTACCCCCTCCCCCCTATATAAATGCATCACCCTCCCCCTCAAGCCACCGCCCGCCGCAGCCGCCGCCCGCCGCCGCAGCCGCCGCATCGCATCCCGCCGCTGCTGCTGCTCGCCGCCGCTGTTGCTGCTGCTGCTCGCGACCACCGGTGCTGCTACCCGCAGCCACTGCTGCTGCTGCCCGCCGCCGCCACCACCGCCGCCGCAGCCGCCCGCCGTCTTGCCGCCGCCCGCCGATCGTCAACGAGGTAGCCGCCCGGTTTTCTTTTAGAAGACCGTTGGTTTTTTTAAGAACCCTAGTTGGTTTTTCTTTAGATCGGTTTTATTAGATCGGTTTTCTGTTTTTTCGGATTAGTTAATTAGTAAACGTTCGCCCGTTCGTTCATTCTAACAGACGAGTTCATCGTTTAGTCTCAGCTGACGAACATTCGTTCGTTAAGCTGTTTTAGTTTTCTTGTTCTAGTTTATTTTCTGATCGCGATCTCGGATCCGATCTTTGTTTTAGTTTATCTTTTTGCTCGTTTAACGGAATCAGGTGATTCAAGCGCCTGGAGTTTCATCTCGAAATTCTCTTTCTGTTTAACGTAGTCACTCAAGCGTTTGCCTCTGCTAAAACTTGGACTTAGGTCCAGATTGGTTTGGTAGTTGTTTCTCTTTCGCCGTTTGTCTTTCGTTGCTTTTCTTTTGCCGTTTCTTTTGCAAACCGAAGTTCTTAAGTTGAACCTTCTGGTTAGATCTCTTATTTGAGTTTTACCCGTGCATTAGTTAAGTACTTATTGTGTGCTTGTTTTTTTGTGATAGAGTACCCGGAGTGCGCCGCTTGCTACTTTGAATCTCTAGGTTTTGCAGATCATCAGCAAGGCAAGTAACACTTTGATCATACTTTCCAACTACCTAGTTTTCATTGCATTAGTCAAACCCTCACACATTGCATGAGTAGGATCAATTAACTTGTGGGACTGGGAAGTAGATTGAGGTAGTACCTATTACCTGCATTACATTCAAACCTTTGGGAGTTACTTCTACGTTTGTTGTTAGGACATGCTATGCTCGTAGACGTGGATTGGGTGAGTGTATCCATGCCAGATGTGAGTTGTTATTTAATGGTTCAACTTAAGGTGGAAACATTAACACACATCTGGGTGGATTGAGGGACCTGGGTATTCCAGCGATTGCCTGTTTTTCTTCGGACCGCCACCCAGGCTCAAAGGGATCATGAGATTATTCATACTAGAAACTTCCGTGTGCAACCACAATGCTATTATGGGCTCTAGCATAGTTGACTAAGTTGTGCGAACTCTTACAGTGGCGGACTAGCAGATGTAGGGGATGTAGGTTGGTACGGTCCACCCGTTTTTAAGGTGCGAGTATTTCTGAAAGACTGTGTCTCGGTCATCCGTTTCTCAAACATCATGCAGTGTGAGAAATTAAACGGAGGCGATCGAGTCTTGTGTGGAAAAGTGCACAAACCTCTGCGGAGTGTACAAACTGATCATGATTAGCCGTGTCCCCGGTTATGGACGTCTTGAGTATCTAGTACTTGGATATCATGTGAATCTCATCATGTTACTCTAATTTAATATTGTTGGGTATAATGATGATTTTAATTGGTGTTGAGAGGATGTCTATCTTCTCAACGATGTTTCAACTACCATGATAGTTAATTAAAATCCATTCCCTTGAAGTAGGGAAAAATTGGCTTTACGCAAAAACTGTAACCATAGAGCTTTCCACCAGCCATATTGCATATAGTATAGCTTTACTTTATTGCTCTCTTTGTGTTACTTTGCCAGCATATTCCATGTGCTGACCCGTTTTCGGGCTGCAACGTTCATGTTGCGGACTGTTCAGACGACGAGTAAGGTGCCTTTTAGGTCGTGGTTCTATACTTAGTGATGCCGTTGGAGTTGATGGACTCACTTATCTTCCAAGCCTTCCGTTGTTATCGTGTTAGATGGCCTTAAGCCATTTTTATTGTAAAAAGTTCATCGTTGGAACTATCGATGTAATAAGTGTGTGATTTCTACTCTGTTATAAATCCTTCAAGTACTGTGCGTGTCAGCATTACTGATCCAGGGATGAAAATGATGCACAGAGATCAGACTGTTTGAGGTCTGGTCGCTACAAGATGGTATCAGAGCACACGCTGACTGTAGGACACGACCACTAAGTTAAAACCCTAGAGCACTATTCACTCTTCTCTTTTCTGACTCCTCATCTTTTCTACTCTTTTAGGATGGTGGATGCAAAGAACAAGTTCACTCAACCGGATGAAGATACACCATTTGGACGACACCTGAAGGAAGTCACCAGATATCTTAACATTGGACTACCAAGTTTCACCGGAACCTACAATGCCACTCTACCTGAGGAGGAGCGTTGGTTGATTCAAGCTCAAGTTCCAGGAAGGACGTTCAAGCCCGTCACCGCACTCATAGCATTTTCTTTTAATGCGCCTACATGGAGCCTAGGCAGGAGCATGGCAGCCCACATCGCTATGGGAAGGATTGGAGAAGTCTACAAGCAGGAGCTAAAGGACACCATCTACCAGATTTGTGGACGCCGAGATGAGAATTGGGATATGATCAGCACCCGGAAGGATAGATCCATTGCAGCCTTCATCTAGGAGTTGAACCATCACATCCATCGCCAGGAGCACCAGATGTGTGCAGGGATGATAGATTTGAAGAAAGCACTAAATAGGAACTTGGAGATAGAAGAAGAACTCAAGTTTACACGCGACGGATACGAGGAGGAGATGCTAATACTTGTGGAGAAGAATGATGATTTGACTCGGAAGTTAGGGATACTCATGGGAGAAGAAGAAGAGGAAGAAGAACCCAAGGAGATTCCACCGGAAGACTACATCATCATTGATGACACGGATTCGGAACCCGATGATAGCAAAGACGAAGACTATGAAGATGAAGCTGGAGCAGATATCATGGAATCCTCTGTCGATCAAAATTTCTAGAAGACCTTCCCTTGACTAGTAGTTTTTCCCATTTAGTAGATTTAGAACACTTTTGTAACGATTAGATCCGTGTAAGCCCTTGTCTGAAATTGATTTTGGTGTGATAATTGTGTGTTTGCCTCATGTGCATATGGGTAGTGATTTTCCCTTAGACCTCTTTTCTATTCTAATCTCTTCCCTCTACACCCATCAGTTGCCTCCAAGACGTGAGCCTGGATTTGAGTTTCCCCCTGAGCTCACCCAGTTGATCCAGCAGCAGAACACCCTGATGCAACTACTTGTCCAGAATACTCAGAACAACCAGAACAACAACAACAACAACAACAACAACAACAACAACAACAACAACAACAACAACCCACCACCACCACCCGTGGACAACCTGACACGTTTCTTAAGATTGCAACCACCAGTGTTTGCTAGCAGCATCGAACCAATAGTCGCTGACGACTGGCTGCGCAAAATTGGAAGGGATTTGACCACTGCTAACTGCTCAGATGCTGAGAAGGTGCGTTTTGCCGCACACCAGTTGTCTGGACCAGCCGCAGCATGGTGGGAGAATTACACAGCCACTTACCCCGTAGCCAATGTGACTTGGGATCAGTTTCAGCAAGCTTTTCGTACCGCCCATGTCTCAACTGGATCTATGAGTATGAAGAAGCAGGAGTTTCACAATTTATGCCAAGGCAACCATACTGTGGCCCAGTACGTGGATGCGTTTAGTACCCTATCTCGTTATGCCCCAGATGATGTGGCCACAGATGCCGCTAAGCAGGAGAGATTCATGGAAGGGCTGAATGATGAGATGAGTGTACAGTTGATGGTGGCAACTTTCAATAACTACCAGGAGCTGGATGATCGCGCCCTAATGATTGAAAGGAAGCATCAACAGATTGAAAGTCGCAAGAGGAAGTATGGACAAGGAAAGTACAATTCTGGAGCATAGCAGAAGCCCCATTTTACCCCTAAAACGGTAGGACAGTTTCAACATACCCATGGAGGAGGTAGCTCGCACAATCATAATGGCCCTAAGAATGGAAATGGGAATGGAGCAAGTAGTAACCAGAGCCGCCCTACCCCGTCCACACCCACCAAGAAGGATTTCAGCCATGTCACATGTTACAAGTGCGGGAAGAATGGACATTATGCCAATGACTGCCCAGAAGCTAAGAATGGGAACGACAATGGAAGCGCCGCGTAGAAGCCCAACCCCTTCAACAAAGGACAAGTGAATCACATTAGCGTGGAGGAGGTTCAAGCTCAGCCATATGCAGTAATAGGTATGATTTTAGTTCAGTCCTTCACTGCACTCGTTCTTTTCGATACTGGTGCATCGCATTCATACATTTCAAGGGGATTTGTGGATAAGTATAAACTGCCAACCCAAGCCCTTAGGTCGCCCATGTTAGTAACCTCACCAGGAGCTGAGTATATGGCTAAGTTATGGTGTGATCAGTTGCCATTAAGGATTGGTAACTACATTTTCCCTTCGGACCTAATAGTATTAGAATCTCAAGGATTGGATGTGATATTAGGCATGGATTGGTTATCTAAGTATGAAGGGAATATTGAATGCGCCAGTAAGTCCATTTTGCTTACTACGCCAGAAGGAAGAAGGATCAAGTATGTATCCCGGCATGAGCCGAAAAGGAACAGATTAAATTCCTTATCAGGAGTTGTTCTGGAGGAAGTACCGGTAGTGAAAGATTTCCCTGACGTGTTTCTAGAAGAACTGCCAGGAATGTCACATGACAAAGACATAGAGTTTTTGATTGAGCTTTTGCCAGGCACAGGGCCAATATCTAAGAGACCATATAGGATGCCCGCAAAGGATTTGGAGGAGATTAAGAAACATATTAATGAGTTACTGGATAAAGGATTCATACGCCCAAGTTCTTCGCCTTGGGGATCGCCAGTACTTCTAGTGGAGAAGAAGGATGGATCGTTAAGAATGGTTGTTGATTACCGAGGATTGAACGAAGTAACGATCAAGAACAAGTACCCACTGCCGATGATCAATGATCTGTTCGATAGATTGCAAGGAGCTAAGGTATTTTCCAAGATCGATCTGCGATCCGGGTACCACCAATTGAAGATCCGAGAGCAAGATATACCTAAGACGGCCTTTACCACTAGGTATGGGTTGTACGAGTATACCGTTATGTCTTTTGGTCTGACTAATGCACCGGCATACTTTATGAACCTGATGAACAAAGTGTTTATGGAGTATTTGGATAAGTTCATCGTAGTGTTCATAGATGATATATTGATCTTCTCGAAGGATGAAGAGGAGCATGCAGAGCATTTGCGTTTGGTATTGGAGAAGCTCCGAGAACATCAGTTGTATGCCAAGTTTAGCAAATGCGAGTTTTGGTTGAAGGAAGTCGGATTTCTCGGACACGTTATATCTGGAGAAGGAATAGCAGTAGATCCCGCCAAGGTGGAAACTGTGACCCAATGGGAAGCACTGACAACAGTTGGAGAGATCCGGAGTTTTCTTGGACTTACAGGATACTACCGGAGATTTATTGAGAATTTCTCGAGGATTGCAAAGCCAATGACGGAGTTGTTAAAGAAGGACACCAAGTTCAGTTGGACAGAAGAATGTGAGGCCAGTTTCCAGGAATTAAAGAAAAAGTTGGTCTCATCCCCTGTGTTGATTCTACCAGATCAACATAAGGATTACGAGGTGTACAGCGATGCTTCACGTCGAGGACTTGGAGTAGTTCTTATGCAGGAAGGAAGAGTTGTTTCGTATGCTTCCCGACAACTGAAACCTCATGAGTTGAACTACGCCACTCATGATTTGGAGTTAGCAGCCGTAGTGCATGCATTGAAGACGTGGAGACATTTTCTCATTGGAAACCATTGTGAAGTATATACGGATCACAAGAGTCTGAAGTATATATTCACTCAGAAGGAGCTGAATCTCAGGCAAAGGAGATGGCTGAAACTCATTAAGGACTATGACATGAGATTGCATTATCATCCCGGAAAGGCTAACATAGTAGCCGATGCGCTAAGCCGTAAGAGCCATGTCAATACGCTAATGACGGAGGAATTTCCAAAGGAGTTAGCCGAGGACTTGCGAGACCTACGTTTGGAGATAGTTCCGAGAGGCTACGTAGCAACACTAGAGATCCAGTCTACCCTGATGGATAAAATCAGAGAAGCTCAGAAAACTGACGAGGAGGTTGCCTCTATAAAGGAGAGGATGAGCGAAGGAAAAGCTAAAGGTTTTCGTGAGGATGAACACGGCACCTTATGGTTTGAGGACCGCATTTATGTGCCTAATGACCCGGGGATCAGGAAGTTGATTCTACAGGAGGCCCATGATTCACCATACTCGATTCACCCAGGAAATACTAAGATGTATTTGGATTTGAAGGACATTTTCTGGTGGACCGGTGTGAAGAAAGATATTGCAGAGTATGTAGCAGTTTGTGATGTATGTCAGAGAGTGAAGGCAGAACATCAGAAGCCGGCAGGATTGTTACAACCATTGCCAATACCCGAATGGAAGTGGGATAAGCTAGGTATGGATTTTATTACGGGATTACCCAGAACTCGTTCTGGCTATGACTCGATTTGGGTCGTAGTCGATCGTTTAACAAAGGTAGCTCATTTCATCCCCGTAAAGACTACTTATACCAGTGCAAAGTTGGCAAAGATATACATGACCCGAATTGTATGTCTGCATGGAGTTCCGATGAGCATCGTATCAGATAGAGGAACCCAGTTTACCTCAAAGTTCTGGAATCAGTTACACGAAACTTTGGGTATGAGGCTAGAGTTTAGCACAACTTTTCACCCGCAGACA
This sequence comes from Secale cereale, assembly GCA_902687465.1. Taxonomy (NCBI): domain Eukaryota; kingdom Viridiplantae; phylum Streptophyta; class Magnoliopsida; order Poales; family Poaceae; genus Secale; species Secale cereale. Next base: position 287,958,735 of record LR738713.1, read on the forward strand.
GATGGACAGACTAAAAGAGTCAATCAGATTTTGGAGGATATGCTGACAGCCTGTGCACTAGATTATGGATCTAGTTGGGACGACAATTTGCCTTATGCCAAACTTTCTTACAACAACAGTTATCAATCCAGTTTGAAGATGGCCCCTTTTGAAGCGTTATACGGAAGGAGATGTAGGACTCCGTTGTCATGGGACGAAGTTGGAGACCGCAAGCTGTTCGGGCCAGATTTGATCAAGGAATCGAAACAGAAGGTGAAGTTAATTCGCGATAGGCTCAAAATAGCCCAGTCCAGGCAGAAGAGCTACGCAGATTCAAAATTGAAGGAGATCGTTTACGAGGTTGGAGACAGATTTTATCTTCGAGTATCTCCACTTCGAGGAGTAAAACGTTTTGGAGTTAAGGGAAAACTAGTGCCCCGTTTTGTAGGAACCTATAAGGTTACGGAACGCATGGGAGAAGTAGCCTACAAGTTGGAACTGCCCGAAGGATTGTCAGGAGTTCACGACGTGTTCCACGTTTCCCAGTTGAAGAAATGCCACGCGGAGATGACCGAGATACCGCTGAGGGATACTATGATGTTGGAAGCTATTCAGTTGGACAACGACTTGACCTATGAAGAGAAACCAGTCAAGATTCTTGAGTATGCGAGCCGAGTCACCCGCAGCAAGGTTATCAAGTTTTTCAAAGTTCAGTGGAGTCACCACACCGAGGATGAAGCCACCTGGGAAAGAGAGGAAGACCTACGGAAGGACCACCCTCACCTATTTTCTAGCCAACCCGAATCTCGAGGGCGAGATTCATCTTAAGGGGGGTAGGTTTGTAACATCTCAAATTTTCAATTTGGAATGTTATACATTAGATCATTATGCATATCATATTTTCTTGCTTTTGGTGATCCAAGAAAATCCTAAGCAACTCAAGGACCCTCGGAGAGAGTTGGGGATTTCAATATTATCATATTTGAGGTTTCTCAAATTTTGAAAATAGGATCATTTGATTTTATTTATTTTATCTTCAAGTATTTCTATCATAAATATATGAGAGAGGGAGTAAAATGACTCTCCCAAAAATAAGAAATACGGAGGATTTAATAAGAAAAATTAAACAAGTTTTATTTGGAGTTTTATTTGAATTAGGAAAAATTGCATGTTTTGAAAAATGCATTTTAGTGCCAAGAAAATGTTCATCTTGTTCTAAATATTCCATTTAGACGGTGAAAATTTGTTTTGGCAATTTTAGATTTTTATTTTATTTTCTAGATTTCTTTTTCATAGCGACGGCGTTAATTAGAAGAAAAAAAATAGGGGACCCGACCCGACTGGGCCGAAGCCCAGCCGAGCCAGGCCCAAGCCGCCGCCCGCACCGCCTTCCCCGCCAGCGACGGCCGTAGCCGAGCCGGACTCCCCCGCCGCTACCGTTGCT
>LR738713.1:287960272-288003850 GCA_902687465.1 Secale cereale
GCGACACTGTAGCCGCCGCCTCGCCGCCCGCCGCTGCTGCTGCTCGCCGCCGCCGCTGCTGCCCGCCGCCGCCACCACCGCCGCCGCAGCCGCCCCGCCGTCTTGCCGCCGCCCGCCGCAGCCGCCGCCGCCGATCGTCGACGAGGTAGCCGCCCGGTTTTCTTTTAGAAGACCGTTGGTTTTTTTTAAGAACCCTAGTCGGTTTTTCTTTAGATCGATTTTATTAGATCGGTTTTCTATTTTTTCGGTTTAGTTAATTAGTAAATGTTCGCCCGTTCGTTCGTTCTAACAGACGAGTTCATCGTTTAGTATCAGCTGACGAACGTTCGTTCGTTAAGCTGTTTTAGTTTTCTTTTTCTAGTTTATTTTCTGATCACGATCTCGGATCCGATCTTTGTTTTAGTTTCGCTCGTTTAACAGAATCAGGTGATTTAAGCGCCTGGAGTTTCATCTCGAAATTCTCTTTCCATTTGACCTAGTCACTCAAGCGTTTGCCTCTGCTAAAATTTGGACTTAGGTCTAGATTGGTCGGTAGTTGTTTCTCTATCGCCGTTTGTCTTTCGTTGCTTTTTTTTTGCCGTTTCTTCTGCAAACCGGAGTTCTTAAGTTGAACCTTCTGGTTAGATCTCTTATTTGAGTTTTACCCGTGCATTAGTTAAGTACTTATTGTGTGCTTGTTTGTTTGCGATAGAGTACCCGGAGTGCGCCGCTTGCTACTTTGAATCTCTAGGTTTTGCGGATCATCAGCAAGGCAAGTAACACTTTGATCATACTTTCCAACTACCCAGTGTTCATTGCATTAGTCAAACCCTCACACATTGCATGAGTAAGATCAATTAACTTGTGGGACTGGGAAGTAGATTGAGGTAGTACCTATTACCTGCATTACATTCAAACCTTTGGGAGTTACTTCTACGTTTGCTGTTAGGACATGTTATGCTCGTAGACGTGGATTGGGTGAGTGTATCCATGACAGATGTGAGTTGTTATTTAATGATTCAACTTAAGGTGGCAACATTAACACACATCTGGGTGGATTGAGGCACCTGGGTATTCCAGCGATTGCCTGTTTTTCTTCGGACCACCACCCAGGCTCAAAGGGATCATGAAATTATTCATACTAGAAACTTCCGTGTGCAGCCACAATGCTATTATGGGCTCTAGCATAGTTGACTAAGTTGTGCGAACTCTTACAGTGGTGGACTAGCAGATGTAGGGGATGTAGGTTGGTACGGTCCACCCGTTTTTAAGGTGCGAGTACTTCTGAAAGACTGTGTCTCGGTCATCCGTTTCTCAAACATCATGCAGTGCGAGAAATTAAACGGAGGCGATCGAGTCTTGTGGGGAAAAGTGCACAAACCTCTGCAGAGTGTACAAATTGATCATGATTAGCCGTGTCCCCGGTTATGGACGTCTTGAGTATCTAGTACTTGGATATCATGTCATCATGTTACTCTAATTTAATATTGTTGGGTTTAATGATGATTTTAATTGGGATTGAGAGGATGTCTATCTTCTCAACGATGTTTCAACTACCATGATAGTTAATTAAAATCTATTCCTTTGAAGTAGGGAAAAATTGGCTTTCGCAAAAACTGTAACCATAGAGCTTTCCACCAGCCATATTGCATATAGTATAGCTTTACTTTATTGCTCTCTTTGTGTTACTTTGCCAGCATATTCCATGTGTTGACCCGTTTTCGGGCTGCAACGGTCATGTTGCAGACTTTTCAGACGACGAGTAAGGTGCCTTTTAGGTCGTGGTTCTATACTTAGTGATGTCGTTGGAGTTGATGGACTCACTTATCATCCAAGCCTTCTGTTGTTATCATGTTAGATGGCCTTAAGACATTTTTATTGTAATAAGTTCATCGTTGGAACTATCGATGTAATAAGTGTGTGATTGCTACTCTGTTATAAATCCTTCAAGTAGTGTGCGTGTCAGCATTACTGATCCAGGGATGACACTGATGCACAGAGATCAGACTGTTTGAGGTCTGGTTGCTACATGGGTGTGACCTGCTATCATTCCTCTACACCTACTCAGGATACCACCAGATCTTCATGATGAAGGAAGATGAAGAGAAAGCAGCGTTCATCACCCCATGTGGCATGTACTGCTTTGTACGGATGCCTTTCGGGTTGAAAAGCGTTGGTTCGACGTTTGCCCGAGCAGTCCAAATTGGTTTTGAGCCCCAGCTACATAGAAATATGGAAGCCTATATGGTGTGGTCAAAACCAAGGACAAGGCCACGCTCATGCAAGATCTAGAGGAGACATTTGCAAACTTGCGCAAGATCAACCTCAAGCTCAACCTAGAGAAGTGTGTGTTTGGTGTCCCACCCGGCAAACTCCTTGGGTTCTTCGTGTCTCAACGTGGAATCGAAGCAAACCCCAACAAGATTAAAGCGATTGAGCAGATTGAGGCGCCAAAACGAGTCAAGGACATCCGTAAGCTCGCCGGCTGCGTTGCTGCACTAAGTAGGTTCATCTCCAAATCTGCTGAGCGCGCCCTCCCCTTTTTCAAAATTTTGAAACGGGTGGGTCCAATGAAATGGACTCCGGAGGTAGAGGCAGCGCTCCAAGATTTGAAGACATACCTCTCCTCCATGCTAACACTAGTCGCGCCTAAACCGCAAGAGCCGTTGCTGCTATATCTAGCGGCAATGAATCAAGTGGTCAGTGTTGCGCTAGTGGTGCAAAGGGAGTTTGAGGAAGAGGCAGCGATGGAGGTGGATTCATCGGATGATGGGCCAGAGCTCTCCCCGGCAGGGCTCGGCGCCGGCAAGACGGGGGCCCTAGCAAGGCTTGGTCCCGGTAAGAGAGATTCCGCGCAAGGAGGCGAGGTCAAACAGAAGAAGAAGATGGTGCAGCACTCGGTCTATTTTGTCAGTTCCCTCTTGAAGGGAGCTAGATCAAGGTATTCCGGTATGCAGAAGCTGCTTTTCGGCCTCCTTATGGCCTCGAGAAATATGTGCCACTATTTCTAAGCGCATGAGATCACCCTCGTCATTCGCCTCCCTTTGCAACGTATCTTGCACAACCCAGATGCAACTGGGAGGATTGTGGAGTGGGCATTGGAGCTATCAAGCTTTGGCCTCAAGTTTGAAAGCACCTCAACAATCAAGAGCCGAGCCTTGGCAAAGTTCATTGCAGAATGGACCTCAACGCCCGACGAAGAGGTTCAGGACATCACCCTTCCCGGCAAGGAGACCAGCCGTGATTGGATTATGTACTTTGATGGATCTTTCTCACTGCAAGGTGCCGGTGCCGGCGTGCTACTCGTCGCACCCACCGGAGAGCGCCTCAAGTACATAGTCCAAACACACTTTCCCTGGGAACAATCAACAAACAACACTGCAGAGTACGAGGACTGCTTGCTGGTCTTAGGATCGCGGCAGACCTCGGAATCAGGAAGCTTATCGTCAAGCAAGTTAACAAAGATTACCATAGCCCATTGATGGAGGCCTATGTGGATGAGGTGAGGAAGTTGGAGGAGCGCTTTGACGGTTTGTAGGCAGAGCATGTTCCTCGAGCAGAGAATAGCATTGCCGACAACTTGTCCAAACGCGCTGCCCTCAAGCTACCTGTGGAACCAGGTACCTTTGTGCTTCAATTAACCCAACTATCCGTTGAGCCATCTGCGGGGCAGAACAAACGAAGGAAGGTGGGCCCCAGCAAGTACAATCCCGCTGAGCTCCCAGGAGCTGCCGGCAAGGACGTTGCCGGGTACCCCAAGCTTGCCCGGGAGCAGCAACCTCCGGCAAGGGCCCAAGCCCCGACCGTAGAGGCAGCTGCCCCCACGGCCAAAGATGAGCCTTTAGTCCTTGCCGTCGAGCCCCAGGCTCCGGCATGGGCACAACACACTGTCCTTTTCCTCCAAACGGGAGAACTCCCTGTGGAACAAGAAGAGATAGAGAAAGTAGCCCATCGGTCCAGCATGTACCAGTTTGTGGATAATGCCGTGTACAGAAGGAGACCGAACGGCATGAAATTGAAGTGCATTCCTCAGGAGGCCGGACTAGAACTGTTGGCACAGATACACGGAGGCATGTGTGGCTCCCACATAGGGTCGAGAGCCCTTGCCGGCAAGGCTTTTTCTGGCCCACCGCCCTCCAGGATGCAACTGCACTAGTAACCAAATGTGAAGCGTGCCAGTTCCATTCAAAGAAGCTTCATCAACCAGCTCAAGCTCTTCAGACGATCCCTCTTTTCTGGCCATTTCTGGTCTGGGGGCTCGACATACGGGGCCCCTTTCCCCGTGCCGTCGAGGGCTTTGAGTACTTGTACGTTGCAATCAACAAGTTCACAAAGTGGCCGGAAGTGGAACCAGTGAGGAAGGTGATGGCACAATCAGTCGTCAAGTTCTTCAAGGGACTAGTCTGCCGTTTGGGTGTGCCAAACAGAGTCATCACCGACAACGGCACACAATTCACGAGCCAGACTTTCATGCAGTAGGTCCAAGGCCTCGGCAGCAAGGTTTGTTTTGCTTCTGTTGCTCATCCCAGAAGTAACGGCCAAGCTGAGAGGGTGAATGCAGAAGTGTTGCGAGGTCTCAAAACCAGGACTTTCGACATGCTGCAGAAGTGCGGAAGATGCTGGGTTGATGAGTTGCCAATGGTTCTTTGGTCAATCAGGATGACACCAAATCAAACCACTAGCCAGACACCCTTTGCCCTGGTATACGGGGCAGAAGCAGTTCTCCCCACGAAACTCATATACGGGTCACCTCGAGTGCTCACTTACGATGAGCTGAGCAAGAGAAGCAGCGCCAAGATGACGCGACGCTCCTTGAGGAAGATCGTCTTCAGGTTGTTGTGCAAGCCGCTCGCTACCAGAAAGCCTTGTGCCACTACCATAGCCGCAAGGTTCACGCCAGAAGCCTTGAGGAAGGCGACCTTGTTCATCGGCGAATCCAATCCGCCAAGAATTCAAACAAGTTGACGCCGAAGTGGGAAGGCCCTTATCGGGTAATACGAGTCACCAGGCCCGGTGCAGTCCGCCTGGAGACCGAAGATGGCATTCAAGAATGCGATTCCTGGATATCGAACATATTCGCAAGTTTTACCCCTAAGGCGTGGTTGCCGGGAGCCCCGGAAACCCCCTTTTTATACTAGCCTTGCCGGCAAGGCAAGTAACCCTATGTACAAAGCAAGGCACACACCCTGTGCGCAGTTAGGGAAAAGAAACCCTTTAGTATGTACAGTTCCCCGTTGATTTCCATGTCCATATATATGCGTATATACATGCTTGTCCAGGGTATTGTACTACCTTTTGATTCCATCAAGTGTTAATGGACTGCCAAGGTTCCATGCTCATGTCCTCTCTTCTTTTCAACCACGGCAAGGATCCTCGATCCCGCCAAGGACACGGCTCCGGCAACAAGTTGGAGGGACTGCCCGGCACAGCGACTCCTGGCAAAACAAACTGATAAAGTTCACCTCTTGCCCGTTCATGTTCATAACCTATGGCTTGTGCATTAGAAAACCCAGCCGCTCTCTTTTAAACTCGGGTGCTCCTGTTCCTCACCCGAATACTGCTTCGGTCAGGGCGGCTGCAGTACCCTTTACTAAAAGAAGGTTAGCGGGGGCTGGACCCTCTGTCTGCAACCTAGCAGATGTGATTCTCTAGCACGCACAGAGGGCGCCGGCAGGGCAGCTTGCCGACAGAACTCATTTGTTTGCGTTAAAGAGGCATTTTGCCTCTGCATGGACGTATACATGCATGAATCCCCGGCAAGGCTTGTCTTTTTCATTAACATGTTGATGCAAATACGGGTGTTACAGAACACATGCATGGGCTCGAGCCTCAAGAGATTACATTATTTATAAATTAAGATTCGGCAAGTGCCTACGTACTAAAAGTAAGATAAATGCCTCTTAATATCCATTCTTGTCCCTTTCCTCCCAGGCATCGCAGGTGAAGGCAAGGGAAGTGCGACGAGGAACACACCCGTGGAGAGCATGGCGAGGGTGACCCTCGGGGAGACGCGTGGCCGAGGGAGGAGTATGGTGCAGATTATGGTGCTACCACCGGCGATCAGTCGGAGTCGGAATTGGCGTCCTCTCGCCCGCTACTGTCGTCCTCACCATCACGGTCTTCCTCGTCACTATCGCTCGAGGAGGAGGTTTTGTCATCAGTGAAGCTCTCCACGCAGCACCCTAAGCGGATTCCCGAGCATCCGAAGACCTTGACGGAGAGCAGGTCGTCCTCCATTAATTTGAAATGGAGAATGTGCCCATCTAACAAGCTATGAGCGCGGGCGAAGGTCTTCCACCCACGGTGAAGGTAAATGATGTGAGGGGCCGGGAAGTCAATGTCGACCCACGTGCTACCATTCTCACAGCCCCTCATATCCAGCCTCAAGGCCTGCGGCGGGTCAAGCTCCATTTCTCGAGCAAACAGGATGGGGAGGTGGAGGTGACCACACACTGGCTTGTACGTCCTAATGAAGAACTAGCAGGGCTGGTCTCCGACATGGCCCTCCATTGGGGGAAGAGCCGCTGGCGGGAGCGCGGTCGGTGCGCCGCCTCGTCCTCCTCTCCTCCGAGCGCCACGGCGGCCTCGGCCTCACCCCCTCCCTCTTCCTCTCACGGCGGGCTCCACTGCCACGAGTTCCAGAGGGGCAGGGACACGTTGTCGAGCAGAAGCCCTCGTCACCACCGTTGGAGTGCCGGCGCGCCCTCTAACCATGGCGATTGGAAGAGAAGAATCAAGCAGGGAGGAGATGGGTGCAGAGACGCCGTCACTCTCCCCTTTTATAGAGGGGCGGGGCCAGGGCTCGCCCCCCCCCCTAACCTCAGAGCGGCCGCCCCATTCAACCAATCTAGCCACTAGAGGTGCAGGGAATCAGGACCGACCCGCTGCTCCAATCAGCGACGCCCGGTTTCCTGCCTTGGCGTTAATGCCCGTGCCCCCATATCCACCGCTTACCCTCCCTAAGGCATGGGGGACTCGTGGCAGGCAAGCTAGAGTCAAGAAGACAGGTGGGGCGATCCTAAATGAGCAGCGCCCCTGCGTTTTCCTCCTTTTACGGGGAAGACGCGGGCCGCCTCTTTACTATTCGCCGCAACGTGCCGCAAGCACACTGCAACCACTCTGCGCACGACCCCCACGTCATGCGCCCAATGCGAGTCGTGGGGAAGCACAACCGGCGAAGGAATCACCGTAGTTAAAACCCTACCACACATGCCCGTGCACCGTTCTGGGCCTGGCCCAACAAAGCTCCGCGCTTATGTGTGGCCCAGGCCCGGGGGCTCCTGTCAGTGTACAAAAGTAGGGGCCCTTTTGCACCCTTTTACTTGTGCACGGGCAGGTGTAGCCATGCCTACGGCCACGCTTAGGAAGAAGGAGAAGCACGAGACAACCAAGGCAAAACTCAAGCCAGAGGCATGAAGAACAGAGAGGCAAGGTGGACTCCTCCCCCGGCGACGCCCTTGCCGGGACGGCCTACGTGGCTCCCGGAAAGATTCTACCCGGGGGCAACTTGCCCAACACGAGCAAGGCCTCCACGCTTAGGTCTGAGAGCTCTGACACCATCGACAACGTCAAGACCAAGATTCAGGGGCGCCTGCGTGGTGGCATGCAGATCTTTGTGGGACCAAGGGGCCGCAGGCCTAGACAAGAGACCAGAAGACGAAGACCCCCGGCAAGAGCCTTGCCGGGGACGACTGAAGACCCCCGGCAAGGCCTTGGCCTTGCCGGGGACGATCGAAGACCCCTGGCAAGATCCTTGCCAAGGACAGCCACAAGACCCCGGCAAGGCCCCTTGCTGGGGACATGTGCAGAGCAACAGGCAGGCCCAGGCCCACCAAGGTTTCGCTGCCCCGCGGCCACTCCTACGCGACAACCAACTCACCAACTTCACAAGTGCCTGCGTGGCAACATGCAGCCCCTAAGCCAACTAGCCAAGGACCTGCGTGGTGGCATGCAGATCTTCGTGAAGACCCTGCCACCACACCGGCACAGCAGCCAACAGCCAGCGTGGCGTTGCATGCCTCGTCAGCCTGGATGCGTGTCAAGAGCAGGGCGAGGCGGCGACAGGCGGGACAAGCTCCTTTTCCGTCCCCGATACAGCTAGAGGACACATAGGTGGCGCATTAAATGCATTTGTCCTATGATGTCAGGAGATAACCTTGTACACTGTAGTTACTTTCCATCTCCTGTGTGCAACTCTGACAACCCCTTTGTCATATAAAAGGAGGCCCGAGGCGTACTGAGAGAGGATTCAGACTTTTTGGACAGGCACGCATAGTAGTCAGTCCAAGAGCTCAAGAACACCAAATATACACAGAGAAGCAGGACTAGGATTTTACGCAGCATCATGCGGCCAGAACCTGGGTAAAAATTCCCACGCGTTGATCGACTAGACCTGCTCTTTGCACAACTCTACGCCCTGCTAACCGTAGTAAGGGGTCCCCGGATCCCATAGGTGTCGTTTCCCCGATAGGCTTTGTACAAAATAGCATATGCCGAGTGTGTTCAGTAAGAGGAAGAGGGGGAGGACCCTACCGATGAGCTGGACAACTGCAATACGGTGCCTGCTGCTGCTGCACCTTCAGTGACGCTCACCTCGAACGCCCTCTACCGCTCCAGATGACCCCTCTCGGAGTGGCCGGACTGCTCGTAGATCTCCTGATTCCTCGCCTTTGTGTCGGCGCGTGCTGTGGCCACGACTGCGGTAAGGCTCTTTGCGTGCCCGACGAGGCGCTCCTCCTCCTCCTGTAGGAACTCGATGTAGCGCACAAGGTCGCTGACGCACCTGCGGGCCTCCACCTCCGCCTCCCCCCTTAGGGCGGCGGTGGCAGAGCGGGTGATGATCCCGGCGGTCGACGATGGGCTGGTAGCCACGGCGGCTAGGACCACCACCTCCCGCCTTCGGGCTGCGACGGCGGAGCGGGTGATGGCCATGGTGGTCGGTAGTGGGGTGGCAGCCACGACGGCCACCTCCTGCCATCGGGCCGCGGTGGCGGAGCGGGCGATAGCCGTGGCTTTCGACGGTAGTGTGGTGGCAGCATCGGTCGGCCATAGCTGCCGACGGATAGTGGCGGCGGAGCGTGTGGTGGGTCTTCGGCGAACACACAACAGGGACGCCACGCGCACTACACTACGCCGGGGACTACGCTGCTGCCGCGGTGTAGCCTCCGACCTGGAGCTGTCGTCTGATGACGGCGGAGTGGCTGAGGGACGAGGATGGACCGGTGCCATTGGCGATTGTGGGAGAAGAAGACGAGATAAGCTATAGGGAGGGTCCCTTCACATAAATGTAGAGCACCCCAAAGTTCAAGCAGCGACTACACATTGTAATTCATGGTAGTAGATATCCAGTCATGCTAACACCCAACATTAACTGTACTCAAACAGAAGAAGAAGGTGGTGCAACACCCGGTCTATTTTGTCATTTCCCTCTTGAAGGGAGCTAGATCAAGGTATTCCGGTATGCAGAAGCTGCTTTTCGGCCTCCTTATGGCCTCGAGAAAGCTGTGCCACTATTTCTAAGCGCATGAGATCACCCTCGTCATTCGCCTCCCTTTGCACCGTATCTTGCACAACCCAGATGCAACTGGGAGGATTGTGGAGTGGGCATTGGAGCTCTCAAGCTTTGGCCTCAAGTTTGAAAGCACCTCAACAATCAAGAGCCGAGCCTTGGCAAAGTTCATTGCAGAATGGACCTCAACGCCCGACGAAGAGGTTCAGGACATCACCCTTCCCGGCAAGGAGACCAGCCGTGATTGGATTATGTACTTTGATGGATCTTTCTCACTGCAAGGTGCCGGTGCCGGCGTGCTACTCGTCGCACCCACAGGAGAGCGCCTCAAGTACATAGTCCAAACACGCTTTCCCTGGGAACAATCAACAAACAACACTGCAGAGTACGAGGACTGCTTGCTGGTCTTAGGATCGCGGCAGACTCGGAATCAGGAAGCTTATCGTCAAGCAAGTTAACAAAGATTACCATAGCCCGTTGATGGAGGCCTATGTGGATGAGGTGAGGAAGTTGGAGGAGCGCTTTGATGGTTTGTAGGCAGAGCATGTTCCTCGAGCAGAGAATAGCATTGCCGACGACTTGTCCAAACGCGCTGCCCTCAAGCTACCTGTGGAACCAGGTACCTTTGTGCTTCAATTAACCCAACTATCCGTTGAGCCATCTGCGGGGCAGAACAAACGAAGGAAGGTGGGCCCCAGCAAGTACAATCCCGCTGAGCTCCCAGGAGCCGCCGGCAAGGACGTTGCCGGGTACCCCAAGCTTGCCGGGGAGCAGCAACCTCCGGCAAGGGCCCAAACCCCGACCGTAGAGGCAGCTGCCCCCACGGCCAAAGATGAGCCTTTAGTCCTTGCCGTCGAGCCCCAGGCTCCGGCATGGGCACAGCACACTGTCCTTTTCCTCCAAACGGGAGAACTCCCTGTGGAACAAGAAGAGATAGAGAAAGTAGCCCATCGGTCCAGCATGTACCAGTTTGTGGATAATGCCGTGTACAGAAGGAGACCGAACGGCATGAAATTGAAGTGCATTCCTCAGGAGGCCGGACTGGAACTGTTGGCACAGATACACGGAGGCATGTGTGGCTCCCACATAGGGTCGAGAGCCCTTGCCGGCAAGGCTTTTTCTGGCCCACCGCCCTACAGGATGCAACTGCACTAGTAACCAAATGTGAAGCGTGCCAGTTCCATTCAAAGAAGCTTCATCAACCAGCTCAAGCTCTTCAGACGATCCCTCTTTTCTGGCCATTTCCGGTCTGGGGGCTCGACATACGGGGCCCCTTTCCCCGTGCCGTCGAGGGCTTTGAGTACTTGTACGTTGCAATCAACAAGTTCACAAAGTGGCCGGAAGTGGAACCAGTGAGGAAGGTGATGGCACAATCAGTCGTCAAGTTCTTCAAGGGACTAGTCTACCGTTTGGGTGTGCCAAACAGAGTCATCACCGACAACGGCACACAGTTCACGAGCTAGACTTTCATGCAGTAGGTCCAAGGCCTCGGCAGCAAGGTTTGTTTTGCTTCTGTTGCTCATCCCAGAAGTAACGGCCAAGCTGAGAGGGTGAATGCAAAAGTGTTGCGAGGTCTCAAAACCAGGACTTCCGACATGCTGCAGAAGTGCGGAAGATGCTGGGTTGATGAGTTGCCAATGGTTCTTTGGTCAATCAGGATGACACCAAATCAAGCCACTAGCCAGACACCCTTTGCCCTGGTATACGGGGCAGAAGCAGTTCTCCCCACGAAACTCATATACGGTTCACCTCGAGTGCTCACTTACGATGAGCTGAGCAAGAGCAGCAGCGCCAAGATTACGCGACGCTCCTTGAGGAAGATCGTCTTCAGGCTGCTGTGCAAGCCGCTATCTACCAGCAAGCCTTGTGCCGCTACCATAGCCGCAAGGTTCACGCCAGAAGCCTTGAGGAAGGCGACCTTGTTCTTCGGCGAATCCAATCCGCCAAGAATTCAAACAAGTTGACGCCGAAGTGGGAAGGCCCTTATCGGGTAATACGAGTCACCAGGCCCGGTGCAGTCCGCCTGGAGACCGAAGATGGCGTTCAAGAATGCGATTCCTGGATATCAAACATATCCGCAAGTTTTACCCCTAAGGCGTGGTTGTCGGGAGCCCCGGAAACCCCCTTTTTATACTAGCCTTGCCGGCAAGGCAAGTAACCCTATGTACAAAGCCAGGCGCAGACCCTGTGCGCAGTTAGGGAAAAGAAACCCTTTAGTATGTACAGTTTCCCGTTGATTTCCATGTCCATATATATGCGGATATACATGCTTGTCCAGGGTATTGTACTACTTTTTGATTCCATCAACTGTTAATGGACTGCCAAGGTTCCATGCTCATGTCCTCTCTTCTTTCCAACCACGGCAAGGATCCTCGATCCCGCCAAGGACACGGCTCCGGCAACAAGTTGGAGGGACTGCCCGGCACAGCGACTCCTGGCAAAACAAACTGATAAAGTTCACCTCTTGCCCGTTCATGTTCATAACCTATGGCTTGTGCATTAGAAAACCCAGCCGCTCTCTTTTAAACTCGGGTGCTCCCATCCCTCACACGAATGCTTCTTCGGTCAGGGCGGTTGCAGTACCCTTTACTAAAAGAAGGTTAGCGGGGGCTGGACCCTCTGTCTGCAACCTAGCAGATGTGATTCTCTAGCACGCACAGAGGGCGCCGGCAGGGCAGCTTGCCGATAGAACTCATTTGTTTGCGTTAAAGAGGCATTTTGCCTCTGCATGGACGTATACATGCATGAGTCCCCGGCAAGGCTTGTCTTTTTCATTAACATGCTGATGCAAATACGGGTATTACAGAACACATGCATGGGCTCGAGCCTCAAGAGATTACATTATTTAGAAATTAAGATTCGGCAAGTGCCTACGTACTAAAAGTAAGATAAATGCCTCTTAATATCCATTCTTGTCCCTTTCCTCCCAGGCGTCGCGGGTGAAGGCAAGGGAAGTGCGACGAGGAACACACCCGTGGAGAGCATGGCGAGGGTGACCCTCGGGGAGACGCGTGGCCGAGGGAGGAGTATGGTGCAGATTATGGTGCTACCACCGGCGATCAGTCAGAGTCGGAATTGGCGTCCTCCCGCCCGCTACTGTCGTCCTCACCATCACGGTCTTCCTCGTCACTATCGCTCGAGGAGGAGGTTTTGTCATCAGTGAAGCTCTCCACGCAGCACCCTAAGCGGATTCCCGAGCATCCGAAGACCTTGACGGAGAGCAGGTCGTCCTCCATTAATTTGAAATGGAGAATGTGCACATCCAACAAGCTATGAGCGCGGGCGAAGGTCTTCCACCCACGGTGCAGGTAAATGATGTGAGGGGCCGGGAAGTCAATGTCGACCCACGTGCTACCATTCTCACAGCCCCTCATATCCAGCCTCAAGGCCTGCGGCGGGTCAAGCTCCATTTCTCGCGAAAACAGGATGGGGAGGTGGAGGTGACCACACACTGGCTTGTACATCCTGATGAAGAACTTGCGGGGCTGGTCTCTGACATGGCCCTCCATTGGGGGAAGAGCCACTAGCGAGAGCGCGGTCGGTGCGCCGCCCCGTCCTCCTCTCCTCCGAGCGCCACGGCGGCCTCGGCCTCACCCCCTCCCTCTTCCTCTCACGGCGGGCTCTAGTGCCACGATTTCCAGAGGGGGAGGGACACGTTGTCGAGCAGAAGCCCTCGCCACCGCCGTTGGAGTGCCGGCGCGCCCTCTAACCATGGCGGTTGGAAGAGAAGAATCAAGCAGGGAGGAGATGGGTGCAGAGACGCCGTCACTCTCCCCTTTTATAGAGGGGCGGGGCCAGGGCTCCCCCCCCCCCAACCTCAGAGCGGCCGCCCCATTCAACCAATCTAGCCACTAGAGGTGCAGGGAATCAGGACCGACCCGCTGCTCCAATCAGCGACGCCCGGTTTCCTGCCATGGCGTTAATGCCCGTGCCCCCCATATCCGCCTCTTACCCTCCCTATGGCATGGGGGACTCGTGGCAGGCAAGCTAGAGTCAAGAAGACAGGTGGGGCAATCCTAAATGAGCAGCCCCCCTGCGTTTTCCTCCTTTTACGGGGAAGACGCGGGCCGCCTCTTTACTATTCGCCGCAACGTGACGCAAGCACACTGCAACCACTCTGCGCACGACCCCCACGTCATGCGCCCAATGTGAGTCGTGGGGAAGCACAACCGGCGAAGGAATCACTGTAGTTAAAACCCTACCACGCATGCCCGCGCACCGTTCTGGGTCTGGCCCAACAAAGCTCCGCGCTTATGTGTGGCCCAGGCCCGAGGGCTCCTGTCAGTGTACAAAAGTAGGGGCCCTTTTGCACCCTTTTACTTGTGCACGGGCAGTTGTAGCCATGCCTACGGCCACGCTTAGGAAGAAGGAGAAGCACGAGACAGCCAAGGCAAAACTCAAGCCAGAGGCATGAAGAACAGAGAGGCAAGGTGGACTCCTCCCCCGGCGACGCCCTTGCCGGGACGGCCTACGTGGCTCCCGGAAAGATTCTAGCCGGGGGCAACTTGCCCAACACGAGCAAGGCCTCCACCCTTAGGTCTGAGAGCTCTGACACCATCGACAACGTCAAGACCAAGATTCAGGGGCGCCTGCGTGGTGGCATGCAGATCTTTGTGGGACCAAGGGGCCGTAGGCCTAGACAAGAGACCAGAAGACGAAGACCCCCGGTAAGAGCCTTGCCGGGGACGACTGAAGACCCCCGGCAAGGCCTTGCCGGGGACGACCGAAGACCCCTGGCAAGATCCTTACCAAGGACAGCCACAAGACCCCGGCAAGGCCCCTTGTTGGGGACATGTGCAGAGCCACAGGCAGGCCCAGGCCCACCAAGGTTTTGCTGCCCCGCGGCCACTCCTACGCGACAACCAACTCGCCAACTTCACAAGTGCCTGCGTGGCAACATGCAGCCCCTAAGCCAACTAGCCAAGGACCTGCGTGGTGGCATGCAGATCTTCGTGAAGACCCTGCCACCACACCGGCACAGGAGCCAACAGCCAGCGTGGCGCTGCATGCCTCGTCAGCCGGATGCGTGTCAAGAGCAGGGCGAGGCGGCGACAGGCGGGACAAGCTCCTTTTCCGTCCCCGATACAGCTAGAGGACACATAGGTGGCACATTAAATGCATTTGTCCTATGATGTCAGGAGATAACCTTGTACACTGTAGTTACTTTACATCTCCTGTGTGCAACTGTGGCAACCCCTTTGTCATATAAAAGGAGGCCCGAGGCGTACTGAGAGAGGATTCAGACTTTTTGGACAGGCACGCATAGTAGTCAGCCCAAGAGCTCAAGAACACCAAATATACACAGAGAAGCAGGACTAGGGTTTTACGCAGCATCATGCGGCCAGAACCTGGGTAAAAATTCCCACGCGTTGATCGACTAGACCTGCTCTTTGCACAACTCTACGCCCTGCTAACCGTAGTAAGGGGTCCCCGGATCCCATAGGTGTCGTTTCCCCGGAAGGCTTTGTACAAAATAGCATATGCCGAGTGTGTTCAGTAAGAGGAAGAGGGGGAGGACCCTACCGATGAGCTGGACAACTACAATACGGTGCCTGCCGCTGCTGCACCTTCAGCGACGCTCACCTCGAACGCCCTCTACCGCTCCAGATGACCCCTCTCGAAGTGGCCGGACTGCTCGTAGATCTCCTGATTCCTCGCCTTTGTGTCGGCGCGTGCTGTGGCCACGACTGCGGTAAGGCTCTTTGCGTGCCCGACGAGGCGCTCCTCCTCCTCCTGTAGGAACTTGATGTAGCGCGCAAGGTCGCTGACGCACCTGCGGGCCTTCACCTCCGCCTCCCCCCTTAGGGCGGTGGTGGCAGAGCGGGTGATGATCCCGGTGGTCGACGATGGGCTGGTGGCCACGGCGGCTCGTGACGGGGTGGCGGCCAGGACCACCACCTCCCGCCTTCGGGCTGCGATGGCGGAGCGGGTGATGGCCATGGTGGCCGGTAGTGGGGTGGCGGCCACGATGGCCACCTCCTGCCATCGGGCCGCGGTGGCGGAGCGGGCGATAGCCGTGGCTTTCGACGGTAGTGTGGTGGCAACATCGGTCGGCCACAGCTGCCGACGGATAGTGGCGGTGGAGCGTGTGGTGGGTCTTCGGCGAACACACAACAGGGACGCCACGCGCACTACACTACGCCGGGGACTACGCCGCTGCCGCGGTGTAGCCTCTGACCTGGAGCTGTCCTCTGATGACGGCGGAGTGGCTGAGCGACGAGGATGGACCGGTGCCATTGGCGATTGTGGGAGAAGAAGACGAGATAAGCTATAGGGAGGGTCCCTTCACATAAATGTAGAGCACCTCCAAAGTTCAAGCAGCGACTACACATTGTAATTCATGGTAGTAGATATCCAGTCATGCTAACACCCAACATTAACTGTACTCAAAGCATAAGGATGACAATAGTGCTCTCGGGTCTGGTGCTTATTTGAGAAGATGATGACTCGACATCAAAATAAATAGATAGTCCCTTCACAGAGGGAAGCAGTGATTCGGAGAGGTGCCAGAGCTCAAATCTTAAATCAGAGATAAATTTAATTTTCGGAGGTGTGCCCTTCCTGTCAATGTTACAACCAAGAGTTATCAATATCTTCCATGTTAGACAAATTAGCGGCGGTTACCAAGCGGTAAAAGTAAACGTCTACCCCCTCCACCAACAAAAACACTCCATGGCAAGTCGAATCCTCGGGTACCATCCATACCAACAACAGTCCTGGGGGAGTTTTGTTTAATTATTTGCAATTTTTTATTTCGGTACTGGGCACCCTATTATCGCCCTTATCGTGCAAGGATGAGTGAATAAACACTCATCGTGAGAATAACCCGCTTAGCATGGAAGATACTGACCGCCCCTTGTCGCTACATGAGCGGTCTAGGCACACAAAACATATGTTCATTTGAAAATTTTATAGGTGGCACATGAAAATTTACTTGGAACGGCAGGGTAATACCGCATATAGGTAGATATGATGGACTCATCTGGAATATCTTTGGTTTAAGGATTTTGATGCACAAGGAGTATTCCGCTTAGTAGAGGTGAAGGCTAGAAATTAGATTGAGAAGCGACCAACGAGAGAGCGAAAATGGTCATAATCATGCATTGAGAATAATTACCATTGAGCACTAGCATGAGTAGGATATAAACACCTTGAACATAAATATCGTGGAGGCTATGTTGATTTTGATTCAACTACATGTATGTACATGTGCCAAGTCAATCCACTTGAAACATTTAGAGAAGGATACCATATCATCATACTACATCAGAATCATTTTAATGCATGCTGACATCCAAGATAAACCATTATCCACTCCTAGCTACTTAAACATGGCATGAGCAACTATAATATATAATTGTCATTGGAAACATGTTTGATCCTAATAAGATGAATCATGGATACCAGGTTAATAAAATTTACAAAAAAAAACAAGCTGAGTTCATACCCGCTTCTCCCTGCCACAGTCACTTCACCAAATATCGTCATTATTGCCTTTCACTTGCATGGCCGAATGATTATGAAAATAATAATTATGCAAGAGTGTTGTGGACTAAGCTGGAATTTGCAAACATTTTATTCAACAGGAGAAGACAAAGTAATATGGGCTCTTTGTTAGATCACAGTAATGCATATAACAGCCACTCAACATTTTCATCATGGTCTTCTCCTTGGTACGACTCAATAAAAAGAAAAGAATTTAGGAGAAACACACTGAAATGTTTTTGGAGTTTTTAGTTTTTCTTGAAGAAAGTGAAGTACAGAATTAAAAACAATAACGGGAAAACTATTTACATTGGAAAGCTCCCAACAAGCGAAATAAGAATCTGGAAATCCTTTTGGGTTTTCTTTTAGTACTACCATAAATCAAGCTTGAAAGAAGAACCAAAAAGAAGCAAGAAATATTTTTGGATTCTCAAAGTTTTCCAGACACACAAGAAGAAAGCGAGAAAATAAATCTAACGTGGATAATACAATGAAAAAGTGTGAACACGGACAGCTGGAATGTAAATGTGTGAGCATGAATATAATGTCGGTGGAAATACGTACTCCCGCAAGCTTAGGCTTTTGGCCTAGCTTGGTAATAACCATCCATAGTACCCGTCTTGATCCATGTGGAAGTGTTGTGGCGGCGACACTTGAGCGTCCCACTCCTAGGGTTCCTCCTCTACCGTTGCCAAGTTGTAACTGTAGGCAATAATGTCCTCAGGCATGACCCTATATCCATTCCTGGCAATAGAATCAAACAAAGCAGGTGCAGGCAAAGGAATAATATCACGGGTTTCTACACTAAAAACCGGATTGTAACGAATGTTATGAAATGAATCAGTGGCATCAGTAAACTAGTGATACGCCATCGCCTGGTCTTCTAGATAAACTCAAGTCCAAGTATAATCATGTTGGCGCATCGGAACATTAAAATGACTCGCCAAGCGAGTGGCATAAATACCACCATGAATTTTCCCCTTAGTTCTGTTAAGGTGCAG
Source organism: Secale cereale (assembly GCA_902687465.1). NCBI lineage: Eukaryota > Viridiplantae > Streptophyta > Magnoliopsida > Poales > Poaceae > Secale > Secale cereale. The sequence goes on from LR738713.1 coordinate 287,978,246, forward strand.
GGGGCGTGCAATAATAGCTCCTAGGCTAAAGGTGTGATCATCGTATAGTGCAATCATCGTATAGTGCACGATGTAAAATGGTGTGGCCGGGGGCACTAGGTGCACCAACCTTCTCCCTAGAAGTTAAACACTTCACGAAGAATAAAGCAAAGTAATGCACAGAAGGGAACTGCAAACTAGTGGAAGTGGCTTTCGACACACCTTTTTCGCCACCCACTGTCAGAGCGAGATAAAAGTCCTCAAATTCCCTAGGTTTAGGCTCTCTTAATTCCCCATTAGAGGGAATCAAACATATGTCACAAAATTCCATGAGTGGAATCTGATGAGGTTCGGCATATAAGTTAAATCGCACTTCAGGAGGGTTATTCCTACTTAGAAAATAAAAAGTTTGCACAAAGGAGTTCGTGAGGAGGTGGTGCTAGTCACACTCATGTGTGAGGAAGTTGGTCATCCCAACATTTATCGCAAATTGGTCAAACTCTCGATGAAACTCGGCCTCATCGATGAAGGCATTATGCAGCCATTCACAGAGCCGCACCTCCATCGTTCTAGGAAGGTTGAGGTCGTTGATTCCCGAATGACTCTCTTGGCATTCGTCTTGGAGGAAAATTTCCTAAATAAACTCATCTTATTCCTATAAATAAAGTTCTGAAAAAATTTAGTCCAATTTTTTCCTGCAAAACTTCAAAAGATTGATAGCAACTACTCACAAGGATGCCTAGAGGCCATATCAAGCATTCAAACTACTTAGAATTCTAAGAATTCAACACGCAAGCCCATTTACAGCAGCACCAAGAGTAGCTAATTATTCAAAATATAAACCACTACAACAATAACTAATTGGAGCAACGGAGGAGTCACATACCAAGTAGCAATCCCCCAAAAACACTTCGGAAACGGACCTTCAAGCAAAGAGATCAAAATCCGCGGGTTTGAGAGCAAGAACACGAGAGAGAGCTATGGTGATTCTTTTCTAGAGGTAGGAGATGGCATGGGCTAAATGGATAAGTGAGGGGGCCATGTGGGGACAACAACCCACTAGGGCGCGCCTGGGGTTGTTAGCGCTCCCTGGTGTCTTGTGGACACCAGGTGCACCCCCTCTGATGTTATTTGTACCAGAAATTCAGAAATATTCAGAAGAAAAAAAACGTATTAAAATTCCAGGGCATTCTCAGCACTTTTATTTTTGACCATTTTTTATTGCACGGAAAAAATCAGAAAACAGAATAAATATGACATTTTGTTTTATTTGACTAAGAAAAACAGAAAACTGATGCGTCTCCAACATATCTATAATTTATGAAGTATTCATGCCATGTTTATAACAATTTTATATGGTTTTGGTATGATTTGCATGGAACTAACTTGGACTGACGCTGTTTTGAGCAAAACTACTGTGGTGTTGTTTTTTGTGCAGAAATGAAAGTTCTCCAAATGAGCTAAAACTTTTTGACGATTTTTTTGGAACAAAAGAGGCCCCCGAAACTTCGTGGAAGGACCAGAAGGTGAAGGAGTATGGCACAAGACACCGGGGCGTGCCTGCGCGCTTGCCCGTGTCCCGGTGGGTTGTGCTCACCTTGAGGCCCGTCCGGACGTGAGACCGACGCCAAAAATTCCTATATATAGAGAAACCATCAGAAATAACCCTAGATCAGAAGGTCCGCCGCCGCAAGCCTTTGTAGCCACCAAAAACCAATCTAGACCCTTTCCAGCACACCGCCGGAGGAGGAAATCATCACTGGTGGCCATCTTAGTCCACCCTCGGGGCTGAGGGTTTGTACCAGTAGCTATGTGTTTAATCTCTCTCTCTCTCTATCTCGTGTTCTTGATGGCACGATCTTGATGTATCGGGGCTTGTTAATATAGTTGGATCATATGGTGTTTTACCTTCTCTATCTTGTGATGAATTGAGTTTTCCCTTTGAGATTTCTTTGGATTATATACTTTTATGGATTTGAGAACACTTGATATATGTCTTGCAATTGAATACTCGTGGTGACAGTGGGGTATCATATTGATCCACTTGATATATGTTTTGGCACTCAACTTGCGGATTCCCGAAGTGACAATGGGGTAATCTATGCATAGGGGTTGATGCAGGTTCTTGTCTTTGTTTTTCCGGTAGAAATCTTGGGGCACTCTTTGAATATGTTTTGGTGTTATCTTAGTACGAACTCTTGAAAGATCGACCGGGAAGGATAACTTTGTGTTATCTTAGTACAAACTCTTGAAAGATCGATCGAAAAAGATAACCTTGTGTTATTCTAGTTCGGACTCTTGATAGATAGATCGGAAAGGATAACTTTATGTTGTTTTAGTATTAACTCTTGATAGATGGAACGGAAAGAATAACTTTGAGGTGATTTCGTTGAGGGGTGGTTATGTGATCCAATTACATTAGCACTGTTGAGAGATTTCACTAGCGAAAGTAAGGACCCTAGGCCTTATTTTCCATCATTGCAATACCGCTTGTGCTCACTCTTGTTACTTGCTACCTTGCTGTTTTTTATTGTTCGCACTACAAAAATCAATATCTACTATCAATATTACACTTGTATCACCATCTCTTCGCCGAATTAGTGCACATATACAATTTCCCATTGTATTTGGTGTGTTGGGGACACAAGAGACTTTTTATTATTTGGTTGCAGGGTTGTTTGAGAGATACCATCTTCTTCCTACACCTCCTACGGACTGATAAACCTTAGGTCATCCACTTGAGGGAAAATTGCTACTGTCCTACAAAACTCTGCGCTTGGAGGCCCAACACGTGTCTAAAAGAATAAAGTTGCGTAGTAGACGTCAAGCTCTTTTCTGGTGCTGTTACCGGGGAGGTGAGTGCTTGAAGGTATATCTTTAGATCTTGCAATCGAATCTTTTAGTTTCTTGTTTTATCACTAGTTTGGTTTTGTAAAAGAAAACTATAAAAAAATGGAATTAAGGTTGCATCATATTATTGATCATCTTTATAATATCTTTCTTGAAAATGATGGATCGGAAAATTGTGCTCAATTGTTAGAAGAAGAAGTCAATAAAATGTTTGGCACAAAATATTTGAATGATGAGCATGATTACAATGTTGTTAGTATGAATTCTTTGAACATCCATGATGCTAATGATATGCAAAGCCATAAGCTTGGGGATGCTATATTTTATGAGTATGATATTTTTAGTCCCCCAAGTTTTGATGAGAAAGTTTATTATGATGATTTCATGCCTCCTATTTATGATGATTATATTGATGAAAGTGGATTTGGAGAGGTCATGACTTTATTTAGTGATGAATCCACTACTTTGCAGGATGTTTCAACTGACTGTGATAGCAAAGTTGCTATCTATGATGATTATGTTGATGACATGTATGCTATATTGAATAATGATAACCATGAAACTTGTCATCATGACTTTAATTTTCAATCTCATGATAGTTATTTTGTTGAGTTTGCTCCCAGCACTATTCATGAGAATAAATTTGCTTATGTGGAGAGTAGCAAAATTTCTATGCTTTTGCATCATGAAAAGAATGATTTATGTGATGGATATATTATTGAATTCATTCATGATGATACTGAAATTATTATGAGAGAGGGACATATGCTTGTAGGTATTGCAATAATATGAAGTTTCCTCTCTATGTGTTGAAAGTTTTGAAATTTTGCTTGTTTTGCCTTTCTATGCTAGTTGATTCTTGCTCCCATAAATTGTTTGATCACAAAATCCCTATGCATAGGAAGTGGGTTAGGCTTAAATGTGCTTGCTATGTGATTCATGATGCTCTCTTGCATGTTTCAATTCATATCTTTCATGTTAGCATCATTGAAATCACCGTGCCTAGCTAAAAGGCATTAAAAAGCGCTTTTTGGGAGACAAACCAACACTTATACCTACTGTTTTTCGTGTGTTCACATGATTATTCTACTGTAGTAATCATGTTTTATAGCTTTTGTTTCAATAAAGTGCCAAGCAAAGCCATAGGATCGTGTTGGGTGATAGTAGATTTGATCTTGCTGAAAAACAGAAACTTTTGCGCTCACGAGAGAAATTCTCATTTTTAACAGAAGAGTGATTTTAAGTTGATTCTTTTTTCAGAAGTTTGATATACAAATTTCTCACGTGGTCATATTTGTTTCAAGATTTTTGTAGTTGCATAAGTATGGTGAATGTTCAGATCATTACAAATTGTTCTGTTTTTGACAGATTCTGTTTTCAATGCATAGTTTGCTTGTTTTCTAGTTTCTATGGCTTATATTGATCAATATAAATTATAGAAATGATATTCTACAGTAATAATTGTGTGAGAAAAATTATTAATCGTGTATTTGACAGTACCCAAAGTGAATGATTTGTTTTATCATACTAACCCATCTCACGAAGTTTTGTTAAGTTTTGTGTGATTTAAGTTTTCAAGTTATGGGTGAGATATCGATATGAGGAGAATAAGGAGTGACAAGACCCTAAGCTTGGGGATGCCCAAGGCACCCCAAGGTAATATTCAAGGAAGATCCAAGCAACTAAGCTTGGGGATGCCCCGGAAGGCATCCCCTCTTTCGTCTCCAACATTATCGGTAACCTCACTTGGAGCTATGTTTTCATTCGTCACATGATATGAGTTTTGCTTGGAGTGTCAATTTATTTTGTTAGAATTTGCTTTCTGGTATATAGAATAATGTTTTGCATCTTTTATTTCAATAAAAGTGTCAAGGATAGCCTTTACCATGCTTATTTTGCAAGTATAAATGTTGATGTTTGAAAGCAGAAAGTTTTCTATCATTGTTTGAATTCTTCTGGATGGTCAGAACGTGATAAATTCTTGAATTTTTTACAAAGTTAGCATGAATAAGTTCTCTATAACGTGGTAAGTTTTCAGAATTTTTAGAGCTAGGGAAGTATGAGAACAATTCCACTCTTTACAGACTGTACTGTTTTGGCAGATTTCTGTTATGTTTGCATTGTTTGCATATGTTTGCTTGTTTAATGATTCTATTTGAGGATAGGAGTATTAAATATGCAGAGGCATTTAGTATTCAATTCTGAATAATAATTTTAGTGATTTTCTACAGTAGAGGGTGATAAGGTTTTGCATTGATTTATACTAACTTATCTCACGAGTTCTTGTTGAGTTTTGTGTGGATGAAGCGTTTGATATTTAGGGAAACCGTGATATGAGAAGAATTAAGGAGACACAAAACTCAAGCTTGGGAATGCCCAAGGCACCCCATGATAATATTTCTAGAAGTCTCAAGCATCTAAGCTTGGGGATGCCCCGATATGCATCCCACCTTTCTTCATCAACGATTATCGGTTATTATCGATTGACTCTAAGTTTTTGCTTCTACACATGAGATGTACTATTCTTGAAATGTCATTTTATTTTGTTTGCTTGATGTTTTAATAAAATACTTAGATCTTAAAGTTTTTAAATAAAATAGAGCCCCCAAATAGTTACCGAAAAAGCTAGATAAGCGATATTCACATCCCGTCAAAGAAGCTCTTTTCTAACATTGTTGCTCTAGTGCTTCACTTATATCTTTTTGAGCACGGTGTGCTTTAGTATTTTTAAAGAAAATCTCTCATGCTTCACTTATATTAATTTGAGAGAAAGAAATATTATGCTCATGATCTTCATTTATATCTTTTTGGAGTAGCTTGTCATTTACTCTTGTGCTTCACTTATATCCTATGAGTAAATTCTTGAATAAATTGAATGTCATGAAGTTGAAATCATATCATGCCTAGTGGTAGCTTCACATTGGGTTTAGATAGTGAAATCTTTTGAGGCTTGACAATCACAATATTGGTCATACAAGCAATTCACGAATAATTAGTATAAGGAAGAGAACTTTCACATGCAAATACACTATCCTGGAAATCTTTTGTGATTGTGAGCCCCCATCAAAATATTATATGCCAAAATTGTTGACATTGGACAAGGAAGACAACGTAATGATTTATGTTTGTTCATATTCACATAGAAGTTATATTGTCATAGATCCTTCAACATGTGGTGCTTGCCCCCCATCTTTGCTAGCCAAAAATTTCGCACCAAGTAGAGATACTACTTGTGCATCCAAAAACCCTTAAACCCAAATCTTATCTTCAAGAGTCCACCATACCTACCTAAGGATTGAGCAAGATCCTTCAAGTAAGTTGTCATCGGTGCAAAAGGCAATAAAAATTGCTTCTAAAAGTGTTAGATCATTTAGTGTAAGGGAAAATTGAGCGTTGTACGAACTTGTGATGGCAAAGTAATAAAAGCGACGGAATGCATAATAAAGGTTTCTATCATAAGGGGCAATATAATGTGACGTTCCTTTGCATTAAGGGATTGAGCATACAAACAAATAAGTGCATGGCAACCTCTGCTTCCCTCTGCGAAGGGCCTATCTTTTACTTTTCAATATTTACTTTTATGCAAAGAGTCAAAGTTATTCTCTCTATTCATTTTCTATTTTTCTCCTTTGGCAAGCATCATGTGGTGAGGAAAGATCTAGGCACATAAGTCCAGCTGAATATGGGTGGCGTGAGTTATTATTGTTGACATCACCCAAAGGTGAATATGATGGGAGGCAAAATTACAAGCCTCTATCTTTCTATGTGTCCGGTTGAAACTTTTGCTCATGTGTATGCGGTGAGTGTTAGCAATCATAGAAGACTATATGATGGTTGAGTATGTGGAGCTCTTACTTAAACTCTGTTGAATAAGTTGAATTACAATTGCTTGGTGACTGAGAACATAGGTTGTTGAGTTTCAAGAGAATTCATTGTTTGAACCTTAACATGTGAATTGGTTACTACTTTAACATGAGAAATTTTATAAGAAAGATTTGTTGTTATGATGCTAGGAGAAGTGATTGAAATTGTCATTCATAAAACTTGTGCACTTTGCTAGCATTCACACTTCATAAATTATTTCTTTTATCATTTACGTACTCGAGGACGAGTAGGAATTAAGCTTGGGGGTGTTGATACGTCTCCAACGTATCTATATTTTATGAAGTATTCATGCCATGTTTATAACAATTTTATATGGTTTTGGTATGATTTGCATGGAACTAACCCGGACTGACGTTGTTTTCAACAGAACTACCGTGGTGTTGTTTTTTGTGCAGAAATGAAAGTTCTCCAAATGAGCTGAAAATTTTTGACGATTTTTTTGGAACAAAAGAGGCCCCCGAAGCTTCGTGGAAGGACCAGAAGGTGAAGGAGTATGGCACAAGACACCGGGGCGCGCCTGGGCCCTTGCCCGTGCCCCAATGGGTTGTGCTCACCTCGAGGCCCATCCGGATGTGAGAACGACGCCAAAAATTCCTATAAATAGAGAAACCATCAGAAATAACCCTAGATCAGAAGTTCCGCCGCCGCAAGCCTCTGTAGCCACCGAATACCAATCTAGACCCTTTCTGGCACTCCGCCGGAGGGGGAAATCATCACCGGTGTCCATCTTCATCATCCCGACGGCCACCATGATGAGGAGGGAGTAGTCCACCCTCGGGGCTGAGGGTTTGTACCAGTAGCTATGTGTTGAATCTCTCTCTCTCTCGTGTTCTTGATGGCATGATCTTGATGTATCGGGGGCTTTGTTAATGTAGTTGGATCATATGGTGTTTTCCCTTCTCTATCTTGTGATGAATTAAGTTTTCTCTTTGAGTTCTTTGGATTGAATACTTTTATGGATTTGAGAACACTTGATGTATGTCTTGCAATTGAATACTCGTGGTGACAATGGGGTATCATATTGATCCACTTGCTATATGTTTTGGCACTCAACTTGCGGATTCCCGTAGTGACATTGGGGTAATCTATGCATAGGGGTTGATGCACGTTCTTGTCTTTGTTTCTCCTGTAGAAATCTTCGGGCACTCTTTGAATATGTTTTGGTGTTATCTTAGTACGAACTCTTGAAAGATCGATTGGGAAGGATAACTTTGTGATATCTTAGTACGAACTCTTGAAAGATCAATCGAGAAAGATAACCTTGTGTTATTCTAGTATGGACTCTTGATAGATAGATCGGAAAGGATAACTTTATGTTGTTTTAGTACGAACTCTTGATAGATTGAACGGAAAGAATAACTTTGAGATGATTTCGTTGAGGGGTGGTTATGTGATCCAATTACATTAGCACCGTTGAGAGATTGCACTAGCAAAAGTACGGACCCTAGGCCTTGTTTTCCATCATTGCAATACCGTTTGTGCTCATTTTTTATACTTGCTACCTTGCTGTTTTTTATTGTTCGCACTACAAAAACCAATATCTACTATCAATATTACACTTATATCACCATCTCTTCGCCGAACTAGTGCACCTATACAATTTCCCATTGTATTTGGTGTGTTGGGAACACAAGAGACTTTCTATTATTTGATTGCAGGGTTGTTTGAGAGAGACCATCTTCATCCTACACCTCCTACGGATTGATAAACTTTAGGTCATCCACTTGAGGGAAAATTGCTATTGTCCTACAAAACTCTATGCTTGGAGGCCCAACACGTGTCTACAAGAATAAAGTTGCATAGTAGACATAAAAAACGAAAGGTAGGGACGGAAGGTTGTGCTTACTAAATTCATCAACTTCATACCTCTCAAAAGTGATCCATTAATAAGCTTGATCAAGTCTTATTAACAACCAGTTTCGGTTAGCATGAAACAGAAGAACTTTCGTAAAATAACTAAGTTCCCTCAACAGGGATATGTACATCCCCAACAATAAGTATTTTATATTATTTTTTGCAGTAGGTATAGGGATTTAAAAACTTCCAATAGTAAGTGTCGGATACTTTTCAATAACATTAATACCATTCACTTCAAATTGTTTCTTCAGGAAGTGCATCATATGCTCATTGCCATTGATATGAAAAGTGACCTTGCTTTTATTGCAATCAATAACAGCCCCTGCAGTATTCAAAAAGGATATACCAAGGATAATCGACATGTTGTCTCCCTCGAGCACCTCAAGAATAAAGAAGTCTGTTAAGATAGTAACATTGGCAACAACCACAGGCACATCCTCACAGATACCAATAAGTATGGCAATTGATTTGTTAGCCATTTGCAAAGATATTTCAGTAGGTGTGCATTTATTCTAATCAAGTCTTTTATACGAAGAGAAAGGCATAACACTAACACTAGCTCCTAAGTAACATAAAGCAGTTTTGACATAGTTTCCTTTGATGGAGCAAGGTATACTTGGTATTTCAGGGTCTCCAAGTTTTTAGGTACTCCATCCTTAAAAGAATAATTAGCAAGCATGGTAAAGATTTCAACTTCAGGTATTTTTCTTTTATTGGTGATGATGTCTTTCATATACTTTGCATAAGGGGCCATCTTTAAAATATCAGTTAAGTGGGTACACAAAAAGACTGGCCTAAGCATTTAAGCAAAGCGTTCAAATTCTTCATCATCTTTTTTCTTAAATGGTTTAGGTGGAAAGGGCATGGGTTTTTGAACCCATGGCTCCCTTTATTTACCATGTTGTCTAGCAACAAAGTCTATTTTATCATATCATTTATTTTTAGGTTGTGGGTTATCAAGATCTATAGAAGGTTCTATTTCAACATAATTATCTGGTTCTTTATCATTGTCTGGTTGAGTGTCTTCACGAACATAATCATTATCTTTTTCGTTATCACTAGGTGTATGTTCATTACCAGATTGAGTTTCAGCATCATTATTATCTTTAGAAGGTTTTTCTTTCTCAGGTTCGCTAGAGGTATGCAAAGTCCTATCATTTTTCTTCTCCTTTTTCTTTTTTGGTAGGGCTATGTGCATCAATGTTAATTATTTGAGAGTCTTATTCAATTCTTTTAGGGTTTCCCTCAAGATAGAGTGGTTCATGAGTCATTTTGCCTCCGCTAGTTGCTACTCTAACAACAAAATCATTCATATTGTTATTCATTTCATTCAGCAATTCTCTTTGAGATTGAGCAACTTGTTATAACTGGGTTTTAACCATAGAGGCATGCTTTCCTACACCTCTAACATCATTAGTGATTCTAAATAACAATTCACTCAAGCGAGCAATCATATCAGAGTTGTATTTGAATTGTTTCATAACATTTGCATTGAAGTGATCTTGTTTTCTAATGTAGTTGCCAAACTCATATAAGGATTGACAAGGATGTTTATTTTAAGGGATGTAACCTTCATCAAACTTTAATAAAGAATTTACCTCTACCATCGGTGGAGGTGGTGTGTCAAGACCATGTATTTCTTCAATAGGTGGCAAATTCTTAACATCCTCAGCTTTAATACCCTTTTCCTTCATACATTTCTTTGTCTCTTGCATATCTTCGGGACTAAGAAATAAGATACCCCTCTTCTTCAGAGTGAGTTTAGGTGGTAGTTCAGGAAGAGTCCAATCATCATAATTTTTCAATATGTTGTTGAATAATTCCTTAGCTTGTTCAACAGTTATTTTCCAGAAACACAAGCCGCACAACTATCTAGGAAGTCCATAGATGCATCGCTTAGTCCATTATAGAAGATATCAAGTATTTCATTTTTCTTAAGTGGATGATCATGCAAAGCATTAAGCAACTAGAGAAGCCTCCCCCAAGCTTGTGGGAGACTCTCTTCTTCAATTTGCAAAAAGTTAAATATTTCCTGTAAGGCAGCTTGTTTCTTATGAGCAGGAATTTTTTTCCAGAGAAGTACTAAATTATATCCTGGGGACTACGCACACAACCAGGAGCAAGAGTATTTTACCAAGTCTTAGCATCACCCTTTAATGAGAATGGAAATAATTTGAGAATATAGTAGTAGCGATTTTTCTCATCATGAGCAAAAAGGGTGGCTATATTATTCAGTTTAGTAACATGTACCACTGCAGTTTCAATTTCACGACCATTTCAGGATCAGATTCAATCAAAACAATTAACTCTGGGTCAGCATAGAATTCATAATCCTTATCGGTAACAAAGATAGGTGAAGTAGCAAACTTAGGATCACATTTCATTCTAGCATTTAAAAAAAATTCTTTCAGTTAGCATAGTAGTTTCTTAAGATCATCCCTATAATTGCAAGAAAGAAAGTTCTCAGTTATCTATCCCTCCATAACATAACCCTTAGGTATATTAGGCAATTCATATCTAGGAGAGCTAGATATATTAGGTGTCTCATAATTTTCTGTTTCAAACACTTCATCAGTTTCAGTAATCTCATTAGTTTCAGGATTCTCAGTATTTTTAATTCTAGCAAGTTGTTCATCAAGCAGATCACCTAATGGCACAGTCTTATCAAGCAAGGTACTAGCATCATCATAAGCATCATCCATAGCAGAAGTAGCATCATCAATAACTTGCGACATATCAGGATTAATAGCAGGTGGTGGTGTTGCAAGCTTACTTATAACTGAAGGATAATCAAGTGCACAGTGTGATGGCAGTTCCTTACCTCCCCTCGTCTTTGAGAGAAAGATCTTGGTTTTAGTGTCCTTCAGATTCTTCATAGTGATAAATAGATAATAATCCCAAGTGAATCAACAAATATAGTTATGCTCCCCCACAACGACGGCAGAAAAAAGTCTTGATAACCCACAAGTATAGGGGATCACAACAGTTTTCGAGGGTAGAGTATTCAACCCAAATTTATAGATTCGACACAAGGGGAGCCAAATAATATTTGCAAGTATTATAAGTTGAGTTATCAATTCAACCACACCTGAAGATTAGATATCTACAACAAAGTGATCAGTAGCACAGTAATATGATACTTTTGATAGCAGCAGTAACGGTAACACTAATAACAATGGTTTTGTGGCAAGTGTAACAGTAGCAATAGCAATAGTAACTTAGCAAGAACAATATGTGGGAAACTCGTAGGCATTGGATCGGTGAACTCATTGGATTATATTCATCATATAACAGTCATAACCTAGGGCGATACAGAACTAGCTGGAGTGCATACATATAATGTAGGCATGTATTCCGTAAATAGTCATGCGTGATTACGGAAAAGAACTTACATGACATCGTTTGTCCTACCATCCCGTGGCAGCGAGATCCATATGGAAACTAAGGGATATTAAGGCCTCCTTTTAATAGAGAACAGGGACAAAGCATTAACACATAGTGAATACATGAACTCCTCAAACTACGGTAATCACCAGAAAGTATCTTGATTACTGTCACCCCAGGGTTTACATATCATAACACGTAGTAGGTGCATATGACTTGCAAGATCGGATACAGAACATATATATAATGGTGAAAACATAAATGGTTCGGATCTGAAATCATGGCACTCGGGCCCTAGTGAAAAGCATTAAGCATAGCAAAGTCATAGCAACATCAACATCATATCATAGTGGATACTAGGGATCAAGCCCTAACAAAACTAACTTGATTACATGATGAATCTCATCCAACTCCTGACCGACCAACGAGCCTACGAAGGAATTACTCACTCCCGGTGGAGAGCATCATGGAATTGGTGATGAATGAGGGTTGGTAATGACGTAGATTGAAGATTCCCCTCTCCGGAGCCCCGAACAGACTCCAGATATGGCCACCCAATGAAGAATAGGAGGTGGCGGCGGCTCCGTATTGTAGAACACGATGAAGCTTCCTCCCTTATTTTTTCTTAGAAAATAGGTATTCATGGAGTTGGAATTAGGGTCAGAGGGGCCACGAGGGGGCCACAACCCACCAGGGCGCGCCGGGAAGGGGTGGCGTGCCCTGGTGTCTTGTGCCCAGCCCAGGGCCCCCCTCCGGTGGATCTTGGTTCCAGTATTTTTCTTTTATTCTGAAATAAATCTCCAAAAAGTTTTGTCCAATTCCGAGAACTTTTATTTCTGCACAAAAAACAACACCAATGTAGTTTTGCTGAAAACAAGTCAGTCCGGGTTAGTTTCATTCAAATCATGCTAATTAGAGTCCAAAACAAGAGCAAAAGCATTAGAAAAAGTAGATACGACAGAGACATATGAGCTCCCTTCCATCAAAACATATTCCAATTATTACAAGGTTAGGCGACTCTATTTGGAGACAGCCGATTCTAACTGTCGACAAAAGCACCAAGCACTTGAGGGCAGGGCAACTAGAGTGGATGATGTTATGCAATGAGGCATCCGACATACGAAGCTAAACAAGTGAAAGTTTTTTGAGAAGCGGGAGTCGAAGCTTTTGTAGAAGATTTTCTGGTAGGTTGCACAACGTAAAGGTGGCAGTGTGGAGAGAGGAGAAAAAACACGAGATGAACATTGGTGCTGAGGGCGCAAGTCCATGGCTGTCGAGATTAAGAGGTGGGGCGCGCCACTGACATGCGAGTACTTGAGTGCGGCAGCCATCCTTGGTGGGGAGAAGGGAGATGATATCCCCAAGGATGAGATCCTGGAGATCGCTGATGAGGTCCGCCCAAGATTCTTCGGGTTCCTCTGATCCAGGGGGTGGCCCTTGCCACTTCTCCCTGCATTGCGTGGTGCGAGATCTACAACAGGCATCACCGCGGGCGTGAGCCTGATCTTCTTGGCGCTGGGGTCAGCCAACTCCATTTTCCTTGCGGACGTTGCGTCAGGCTCACGTATTTGAGCAGAGTAACAAACGATGAGCCTAGTTGTAGTGCGAGTAAAGAAGAAGGGGGGTTGTGGTTTTCTATAGTAGTGAGAAAGAAGGGAGATGGGGTTTTCTGTAGGAGTGAGGTGAGGAATTTGGGAGTACGATTGGAGCGACCTGACGTGAGGTGGGTGGGAGTGAGGAGGAAGAAGAGCACCCAGGTTTTTTGGGGGGTGGTGTGCTGGGGAGTGCCTCTCATTTAGTAAATATATGGGCTTTTGAATTGATTTTATTATTTAGGGTCGATGGGCTTGATAACCCACAAGTATAGGGGATCGCAACAATTTTCGAGGGTAGAGTATTCAACCCAAATTTATTGATTCGACATGAGGGGAGCCAAAGAATATTCTCAAGTATTAGCAGTTGAGTTGTCATTCAACCACACCTGCAAAGACTTAGTATCTGTAGCAAAGTGTTTAGTAGCAAATAATATGGAAGTAACGGTATCGGTAACAGTAGTAGCAGTTTTGTAGTGATTTTAACAGTAGCAGTAATGAAAGTAACGAAGCAAGTATCAATATGAAATGAACTCGTAGGCAACGGATCAGTGATGATAGGTGTCGGATAATATTCATCATGTAGCAGTTATAACCTAGGGTGACACAGAACTAGCTCCAATTCATCAATATCATGTAGGCATGTATTACGTATATAGTCATACATGCTTATGGAAAAGAACTTGCATGGCATCTTTTGTCCTACCCTCCCGTGGCAGCGGGGTCCTAATGGAAACTAACGGATATTAAGGCCTCATTTTAATAGAGTACCGGACCAAAGCATTAGCACTTAGTGAATACATGAACTCCTCAAACTACGGACATCACCGGGAAGTGTCCCGACTACTATCACTCCGGGGTTGCCGGATCATAACGCATAGTAGGTGACAATTGACTTGCAATATAGGATCAAGAAACAAATATATTCATGAAAACATAATAGGTTTAGATCTGAAATCATGGCACTCGGGCCCTAGTGACAAGCATTAAGCATAGCAAAGTCATAGCAACAGTAATCTTAGAACATAGTGGATACTAGGGATCAAACCCTAACAAAACAAACTCGATTACATGATAAATCTCATCCAACCCATCACCGTCCAGCAAGCCTACGATGGAATACTCACACATGGCAGTGAGCATCATGAAATTGGTGATCGAGGAAGGTTGATGATGATGACGGTGATGATCTCCACTCTCCGGAGCCCCAAATGGACTCCAGATCTGACCTCCTGGGGAAGAACAGGAGGTGGCGGCGGCTACATATCATAAAACGTGATGAATCCTTCTTCTTTATTTTTTTCTCCCCGAACACGAATATATGGAGTTGGAGTTGAGGTCGGTGGAGGTCCATGAGGCCCACAGGGACAGAGGGCGCCCCCTAGGGGGGTGGGCGCGCCCCCTCCCTTGTGGCCAGGGTGTGGGGCCCCTCCTGTGGATCTTTTCACCAATATTTTTTATATTTTCTAAAAATACTCTCCATGAAGTTTCAGGTCATTCCGTGAACTTTTATTTGTGAACAAAAATAACACCAAGGAAATTCTGCTGAAAACAGCGTCAGTCCGGGTTAGTTCCATTCAAATCATGCAAATTAGAGTCCAAAACAAGGGCAAAAGAGTTTGGAAAAGTATATACGACGGAGACATATCAACTCCCCCAAGCTTAACCCATTGCTTGTCCTCATGCAATTCAGTTGATAAACTAAAAGTGACAAAGAAAAACTTTTACAAACTCGGTTTGATCTTGTAGGTGCAAATATGTAAAGTCAACATTCAAGTTTTCAGCAAAGATTATGAACTAACCATAATCACGATAACATTTAGGTCTCACATTTACTCATATCAATGACACAATCAACTAGCGAGTAATAATAATAAATCTCAGATGACGACACTTTTTCAAAACAATCATGATATAATATGACAAAGTGGTATCTCGCTAGCCCTTTCCGAGACCGTAAAACATAAATGCAGAGCACTTGAGAAGATCAAGGACTGACCAGACATTGTAATTCATGGTTAAAGAGATCTAGTCACATGCATACTCAATATCAATTAATAACAATGCATACAAATGACAGAGGTGGTCTCGAGCTGGTGCTTTTTATAAGAGGATGATGACTCAGCAAAAAAATGGATAGGCACTTCGCGGAGGGAAGCAGTGATTTGCAGAGGTGCCAGAGCTCGAGTTTTAAAGCAGAGATAAATATAATTTTGAGCAGCATGCTTTCATTGTCAACACAATGACCAAGAGTTCTCAATATCTTCCATGCTAAATACATTATGGGTGGTTCCCAAACAGAATGGTAAAGTTTTACTCTCCCTCCAATATCAAACACACACCACGGCTTGTCCGAAATAACGGGTGTCGTCCATACCAACAACAGTCATGGGGGAGTTTTTTAATTATATTTTGATTTGATTTTGACCATGGGACTGGGCATCCCGGTTACCAGCCATTTTCTCGTGAATGGCAAGCGGAGTCCACTCATCGTGAGAATAACCCACCTAGCATGGAAGATAAAGACAACCCCCAGTCGCTGAGCGATTTGGGCATACAAAACAGATTGTTGTTTGAGGGTTTAGAGTTTGTCACATACAAATTTACTTGGAACGCCAGGTAAATGCCGCATATAGGTAGGTATGGTGGACTCATATGGAACAACTTTGGGTTTATGGAAGTAGATGCACAAGCAGTATTCCCGCTTAGTACAAGTGAAAGCTAGAAAAAGACTCGGAAGTGACCAACTAGAGAGCGATAACGGTCATAAGCATGCATTGAGATTAACCAACATTGAGTGCAAGCATGAGTAGGATATAAATCACCATGAACGTAAATATCGTGGAGGCTATGTTGATTTTGTTTCAACTACATGTGTGAACATGTGCCAAGTCAAGTCACTCGAATCATTCAAAGGAGGATACCATCCTATCATGCTACATGACAATCATTTCAAAAGCATGTTGGCACGCAAGATAAACCATTATAAACTCCTAGCTGATTAAGCATGGCATGAGTAACTATAATCTCTAATTGTCATTGCAAACATGTTTCAGTCATAATAGGCTGAATCAAGAACGACAAGCTCATCATATTTACAAAAACAAAATAGGTCAAGTTCATACCAGCTTTTCTCCATCTCAATCATTTCATCATATATTGTCATTATTGCCTTTCACTTGGATGACCGAATGTTGTGAATAATAATAAGAGTGCACGTGCACTGGACTAAGCTGGAATCTGCAAACATTTATTCAAAGGAGACGACAACGTAATATGGGCTCTTGTTAGATAATCAATAATGCATATGAGAGCCACTCATCATTTTCATCGTGGTCTTCTCCTCTCGACCCCCAAAGAAAAAGAAAAGGATTTCAAAGAAACACACTGAAATGTTTTTGGAGCTCTTGTTTTTCTGAAGAAAGTAAAACAAGAACGAGATAAACTATTTACACGGGAAAGCTCCCAACAAACAAAACAAGAACGAGAAATATTTTTGGATTTTCTTTTAATACTACAAACTACTTAGAAAAATAAGCAAGAAGGAAAAGACAAAAAGAAGCGAGAAATATTTTTGAGTTTTTCAAGGTTTTTCAAGAATGAAAAAGTATGAACACCGACAACAGGAATGAATGTGTGAACATGAATGTAATGTCCCTGAGGAATACGTACTCCCCCAAGCTTAGGTTTTTGCCTAAGTTAGTCTAGGCCACGACTCAAAGTAGCCCTCTCCTGGGTACTAAGGTGGATCCTGAGGGTTCCACTAGTTGGCGAGCTCATGTGGCTCCCACTAAAAGATAGGCTCTTCATACGGATCAAGTGCACGTGCTGGCTTAGGTACTGAAGGTTGTGGAAGTCCCCAAAATCTGTAGATGTCCTCAGGCCAAATAGTGTACCTTCCTAAATGAATATCGAACAAAGAAGGTGCAGGCAAAGTAATAGTCTGACAAGAATCATGGCTGAATATTAAATTATAAATAAGCCTCTTTTCCTCGTCATAGCGAATAAATTTATGTGCTACCATGATGTCATAATCTAAGTAAATAGTGGGTAGCAATTTCTCCTCTTTTTCCTAATACCTAATGGGTATCTCGAAGTGTTCAGCAAGGCGAGAGGCAAAAATGCCTCCGAAAATAGGACCCTTCGAACGGTTTAAACTCAACCGTTTAGCAACCATAGCACCCAAACTAAAAGTTATATCACGAAGTAAAGCATGGCGCAAAATGGCAAGGTCAGGAGCACTAAGGCCTCCACTCTCCCCGCGACCAATTAAACATATCCCGGCAAATAATGAGTAATAGTGTAAAACAGGAAAACGTAAACTAGCCACTCTCGCTTCTGACACCTTTCTCCCTTCCCCTACGGTAACTACATCAATGAAATCTTCCACATCTCTAGGACGTGGTTCATCTATGCTGCCTTCATAAGGTAGTTTGCACACCTCACAAAAATCATAAACCGTCATCTCCTTATGCACATCATATAAGTCAAATTCTACCGAAGGTGGTGATTTCCTAGCATGGAAGTAAAAAAATTGCACAAAGGTATTAGTGAGTAAGAGGTATTGATCACACTTATCGTGGAGGAAGTTGGTGATGCATGCATTCTCCGCCAAGTAATAAAAATTCTCATAAATTTCGGCTGCCCTAAAAAATGCATCACATGGCCATTCACATGGCCGCACCTCCGTGGTGCGAGGAAGGCTGTACTTGGGCTTCTCCTTCTCCTCATTTTCTTTTTCCTTCGAACCCCGACTCGAGGAGCCTCTAAACAATCTCCTGGTCATTTTTGTTTATCTAAATAATCTGAAATTTTTAGTGAACCAAAGTCACCAAAATTGATACCAACTACTCCTACAAGTGCCTAGAGGCTATATCATGCATCAAAACCACTTGGGACCATATAAATTTGACATGCAAGCTCAAGAATAAGGCCACTACAGCAGCAAAACTTTGCAATAAATAAAGCACTAAAACACAAACTAATTGGACCATTGGAGGAGTAACATACCGAGGAACAATCCCCCAAAGCAGTTTTGTGAATGGTGATTTGAGCAAGGAGATCGAAAACGGCAGCAAAATGAGCTAGAACATGGGTTTGAGCTACGGGGTGATTTTTTCTGGAGGAAGAAGAAGTGGTTGGGTGTTGGAATAAGTGGAGGGGGCCACGTGGGGCCCACAAGGACAGGGGCACGCCCTCCACCCTTGTGGCCAACTCGTGAGGCCCCCTGGTGTGTGTTCAGTGCCAGAAATTCTTAAATATTCTATAAAACTCATATTAAATTTTCAGGGCATTTGGAGAACTTTTATTTTTGGGACATTTTGTATTGCACGAATAATTTAGAAAATAGACGGATAATACTATTTTTGCTTTATTTAATCTAAATAACAAAAATTAAAAGATGGGTACACAGAGTTGTGTCTTCTAAATTCATAGGAATCCATTAACAAGGTAGATCAAGTCTTATTAACAAACTTCTTCCGAATGACATGAAACCAGAGAATTTTCGAATAACACTAGGTTACCTCAATGGGGATATGCATGTCCCCAACAATAAGAATACCATATTTCTTCTTGACAGTAGTAATAGGGAATTCAAAACCTCCAATAGCAATAGTTGAAACTTTTCCAATAGAATTGATGCTATTAACTTGAGGTTGTTTCTTCAGAAAGTGTTTCGTATGCTCATTACCATTAACATGAAAAGTGAAATTGCCTTTGTTGAAATCAATAACAGCCCCTACAATATTCAAAAAGGGTCTACCAAGGATAATCGACATACTGTCGTCCTCGGGAATATCAAGAATAACAAAGTCCGTTAAGATAGTAACATTTGCAACCACAATAGGCACATCCTCACAAATACCGATGGGTATAGCAGTTGATTTATCAGCCATTTGCAAAGAGATTTCAGTAGGTGTCAACTTATTCAAATCAATTCTATGATACAAAGAGAATGGCATAACACTAACACCGGCTCCAAGATCACATAAAGTGGTTTTAACATAGTTTCTTTTAATGGAGCATGGTATAGTTGGTACTCCTGGATCTCCAAGTTTCTTTGGTATTCCACCCTTAAAAGTGTAATTAGCAAGCATGGTAGAAATTTCAGCTTCCGGTATCTTTCTTTTATTAGTAACAAATTTCTTTCATATACTTGGCATAAGGAGACATTTTTAGCATACCAGTCAAACGCATACGCAAAAAGATAGGACTAATCATCTCACAAAAGCATTCAAATCCCTCATCATCCTTTTTCTTGGATGGTTTAGGAGGAAAGGGCATGGGTTTCTGAACCCATGCTTCTCTTTCTTTACCATGTTTCGTAGCAACAAAGTCTCTCTTATCATAACGTTGATTCTTTGATTGTTGGTTGTCAAGATCAACAACATGCTCAATTTCTACATCATTATCATTACTAGGTTGAGCATCAGTATGAACATCATTATTAACATTATCACTAGGTTCATGTTCATCACCAGATTGTGTCTCAGCATCAGAAATAGAAATATCATTGGGATTCTCGGGTGTATCTATAACAGGTTCACTAGAAGCATCCAAAGTCCTATCAGTTTTATTTTTATTTTTATTACTAGGACTAGGTGTACCAGTATTAGTTCTCTGAGAATCTTGCTCAATTCTCTTAGGATGACCCTCGCGGTACAAAGGTTCCAGAGTCATTTTACCACCTCTAGTCATAATCCTAATAGCATTATCATTATTCTTACTATTCAACTCATTGAGCAAATCATTTTGTGCCTTCAGTACTTGTTCTACTTGATTTGTGACCATAGAAGCATGTTTACTAATAATCTTAAGATCATTAATAGTTCTAGTCATATAATCACCCAAGCATTCAAGCGTATAAGCATTACGTTTCAATTGTCTACTAACATAAGCATTGAAGTTTTCTTGTTTAACAATAAAATTATCAAACTCATCCAAGCATTGACTAGCGGACTTATTATGAGGAATATCACCTTCATCAAATCTATAGAGAGAATTTACCTCTACTACCTGTGTCGGGTTATCAAGACCATGTATTTCTTCAATAGGCGGTAAATTCTTAACATCTGCAGCTTTAATACCTTTTCTTTCATAGATTTCTTTGCCTTTTGCATATCTCCAGGACTGAGAAATAGCATCTTTTCTTCAGAGTTGGCTTCAGAGTTGGTTCGAAAAGAGTCCAATCATTATCATTGTTGAATATGCTATTCAATAATTTTTCAGCTTGCTGAACAGTACGTTCCCTGAAAACACAACCAGCACAACTATGTAGATGGGATGCAACATCTTCATCAGGACTACCGGAAAATTATTCTTTCATAACAAGATTCAACAAAGCGGCATTGATTTCATAAGATTCTGCACTAGTGGCGGGAGCAATCGGGGTACTAATAAAATCATTATTATTAGTATTGGAAAAATGATACAACTTAGTATTCCCTGGATTAATTGTGACAAAGCAAGCGATCTAGCACACAAGCAAAAAAAAGACGAACTGAAAAAGGGCGAATAAAAAGGCAATTATTTTTTCGTTTTTCTGAAAACGTTTTAGAAGTCGGGGACATGAAAACGAGAGGCAGATGGCAAATAATGTAAATGCAAGAGATGAGAGTTTATGACAAGTACTTTGTAGGCTTAATGTAGACCTCCCGGCAACGGCGCTAGAAATTCTTCCTGCTACTTCTTGAGCTTGCGTTTATTTTTCCTTGAAGATGAAAAGGTGATGTAGTAAAATAGAGATAAGTATTTCTCTCAGTTGAGAACCAAGGTATCAATCCAGTAGGAGGTACAATCAAGCCTCCAATATATGCACCTGCACAAACTAACAAACACTTGCACACAACACGGAAAAGGGGTTGTCAATCCTTTCAACGTCACGAACAAGAGTGAGATCTGATAGAGATAGATTTAAAACTAAAGTAAAAATCTAAATGAAGTAAACACAAAATAATTGCAGAAATATGTTTTGGGTTTTTTGGTTTTATATATCTGAAAATCTAAGACGGAAAATAGACCCGGGGGATATAGGATTCACTAGATGCTTCTTTCTTGAATAAAGCATAAGGTGGGTAAACAAATTACTGTCGAGCAATTCATAGAAAAGCACAAAGTTCATAAGAACAGAGTAACGCTTTAAGCAAGATGACACGATGTAGATGTTAGAAAACGTAGCATGCAATTTAAAAAAAAATCCTACGCTCACGCAATATCTATCTAGGAGATGCATAGCAACAAGAGGGGGAGAGTGTGTCTACGTACCCTCGTAGACCGAAAGCGGAAGCGTTTGACAACGTGGTTGATGTAATCGAACTTCTTCTCGTCCCGGCCGATCAAGCACCGAACGTACGACACCTCTGAGTTTTGCACACGTTTAGCTCGACATCCCTCCAACTCTTGATCCAGCAAAGTGTCGAGGAAGTAGATGAGTTACGTCAGTACTACGACGTGGTGATGATGATGGTGAAGTGATATGCGTAGGGCTTTGCCTAAGAACTATGAGAACATGACCGGAGGCATAAATTGTGGAGGGGGGCGCCGCACACAGCTAACAATTGTTGGTGTGTGTTCTAGGCGGCCCCTCCCCATGTATATATAGGATGGAGGGGAGGGGAGGCAGCCAAGGGGGCGCCCCAAGTAGAAGGAATCCTACTTGGGGTCATCTCCAATTCTGCCAAACCCCCTCTCCTATTCCTATTTGGAGTAGGAAAGGAAAACGAAGAGAGGGGAGAGGAAAGGAAGGGGGAGGCTGAATCCCCCTTTTCCTTCTCCCACTTGGCCAGCGGCCTAGGAGGGGTGCGCTAGCCCCTTGTGGGCTGGTGTACCCCTTCCCCTTTGGCCCATGTGGCCCATTAACCTCTCGGGGGTTCCGGTAACCCCACCAGTACTCCGATATGTACCCGGTACCCCTCGGAACACTTCTGGTGTCCGAATACTATCGTCATATATATCAATCTTTACCTCTCGGCCATTTCGAGACCCCTCGTCATGTCCATGATCTCATCTAGGACTCCGAACAACATTCGGTCACCAAATCACATAACTCATAAAATAACAAACCGTCATCGAACGTTAAGCGTGCGGACCCTACAGGTTCGGGAACAATGTAGACATGACCAACACACCTCTCTGGTCAATAACCAATATCGAAACCTGGATGATCATATTGGTTCCTACATATTCTACAAATATCTTTATCGGTCGAACTATAATGACAACATACGTTATTCCCTTTGTCATCGGTATGTTACTGGCCCGAGATTCGATCGTCGGTATCTTTATACCTAGTTCAATATCGTTACCGGCAAGTCTCTTTACTCGTTTCATAATACATCATCCCGCAACTAAATAATTAGTCACTTTGCTTGCAAGGCTTCTTATGATGTGTATTACCAAAAGGGCCCAGAGATACCTCTCCGATACTCAGAGTGACAAATCCAAATATCGATCTATGCCAACTCAACAAACACCTTCGGAGATACATGTAGAGCATCTTTATAATCACCCAGTTACATTGTGACGTTTGATAGCACACAAGGCATTCCTCCGGTATCCAGGAGTTGCATAATATCATAGTCGGAAGAATATGTATTTGACATGAAGAAAGCAATAGCAGTAAAAATGAACGATCATAATGCTAAGCTAATGAATGGGTCTTGTCCATCACATCATTCTCCTAATGATGTGATCCCGTTATCAAATGACAACTCATGTCCATGGTTAGGAAACCTTAACCATCTTTGATCAACGAGCTAGTCAAGTAGAGGCTCACTAGGGACACAGTGTTTGTCTATGTATTCACACATGTATTAAGGTTTCCAATCAATACAATTCTAGCATGAATAATAAACATTTATCATGAATAATAAACATTTATCATGAATAAGGAAATATAAAATAAAAACTTTATTATTGCCTCTAGGGCATATTTCCTTCAGTAGAGAGATAAACTAAAGAAATATGATATAAACCCCAGCTTTTTATCCTTGATGGCAACAATGCAATACGTGCCTCGCTACCCCTTCTGTCACTGGGTGAGGACGCCGCAAGATTGAACCCAAAATTAAGCACCTCTCCCATTGCAAGAACTACCAATATAGTTGGCCAAACCAAACCAATAATTCAAAGAGAAATACAAAGATATCAAATCATGCATATAAGAATTCAGAGAAGACTCAAATAATATTCATAGATAATATGATCATAAATCCACAATTCATCGGATCTCAACCAACACACCGCAAAAGAAGATTACATCGAATAGATCTCCAAGAACATCAAGGAGAACATTGTATTGAAGAGCAAAGAGAGAGAAGAAGCCATCTAGCTACTAGCTATGGACCCGTAGGTCTGTGGTAAACTACTCACACATCATCGGAGGGGCAGCAAGGTTGATGTAGAAGCCCTCCATGATCGAATCCCCCTCCGGCAGAGTACCGGAAAAGGCCTCTAGATGGGATCTCATGAGGTCAGAAACTTGCGGAGGTGGAAAAGTGTTTTCGTGGCCCCCTTTAGGGTTTCTGGAATATCTGATAATATATATGGCAAAGAGGTGGTGCAGGAGAGTCACGGGGGGCCCACAAGCCCAGGGCGCCCCCCTAGGGCGCGCTCCTATGGCTTGTGGCCATTATGTGGCTTTCCTGGCCCCTACTCCAAATCACATAGGTGTGTTTCTGTCCAGGAAAAATCATCATGAAAGTTTATTCTGTTTGGACTCCGTTTTGATATTCCTTTTCTTTGAAACTCAAAAAAAAAGGAAAAAACACAAACTGGCACTGGCCTCTAGGTTAATAAGTGAGTCCCAAAAATAATAAAAAATAACATATTAATGCATATAAAACATCCAAAGTTGATAATATAATAGCATGGAACAATCAAAAATTATAGATACGTTGGAGACGTATCAGGCGACATAGAACTAGCACCAATTCATTAATGTAATGTATGCATGTATTCCGTATATAGTCATACGTGCTTGCAATAAGAACTTACATGCCATATTTTGTCCTACTCTCCCGTGGAAGCGGGGTCCATAAGGAAACTAAGGGATATTAAGACCTCCTTTTAATAGAGAACCAGAACAAAGCATTAACAAATAGTGAATACATGAACTCCTCAAACTACGGTAATCACTCAAGGAGGCTCAAAAGATCTGTCAACCAGGGTAAGCCCGGCAGCAGACCAACATCGCGCTTCATCCATGATACGTCCCATGAGTTGTGGAACGGAGCACATGTCGCCACTGAAAACACGGTTATTGCGTTATTTCCATATCATCAAGGAGATCAAGCAGATGGTTGCCTTCCAAACTTTTTTCTCATCCACCGGGAGGGACCGGAGCTGTGTCATCAAGTTGGTCTTCAGAGATAAGCATTGATCGTCGAGCTTACTGATGTCGTCAGGTTTAGGAATGGGTCGGCTAGCGTATTGATAGCCACCGTCCACAACTGTTTGGTGAAGCTGCAGTCCACGAGCAGATGGTTGCAGTCTCTGGTGCAGTGCAGCAAAGTGAGCAGGCCGGGTTATGTGGTATGCCTCGGATAGCCAAATTGTCAGTCATTAGACATTGTCCGCGAGCAGCAAGCCATCAGAATGTCTTGGCTCGAGGTGCAGCTTTGGCGGACCAAATGAGCGCATTGTCGTTGGATTGCCGGTTTAGTTTCCATCAGCCGTCCAACACCAAGTCACGGTGTCTACCACCGAGTCGCTGAAGCTTATAACAGCCGCCATCTCCGATATGCAGCAAAGTTGCATGAGCATCAGTGAAGAGGGGTTGGGCTTGACGAGGCGCGGACCGCAATGATTAATTTCATTATAACCTTCGAAGGACAGGTGGTGCTGATCCAGCTATCGAAGAAGATCAAATGAACAAAGCAATAAGAGTTGTTGGAAGGAAATGCAACTCTCGATATTGTGGGGTGCATAATGCACGTATATATGTACAAGTCTAGCCCACGACCTCATCTATGCAAGGAAACTAGAGGCGGGGCCAGTAGGAAAAGATCCTAACCATATACATGCGATTATACCTACACAATATATTCAACCCCCCCCC
>LR738713.1:288010490-288027077 GCA_902687465.1 Secale cereale
CATCGCATAGAAACAACAAACATATAACATACGTGGGACAGAAGTCGTTGCATTTTTGCCTAGCAGGACGTGCACAAGTCTCATATCCGCCTATTGTGCAATCGTGCTAGCGTCTCTCTAGTGTTGTGCAACAATAGCATTTTCCGCTCACCCTTGGTTTGCATGAACCCATTTATCTATTTGCGTGTGTGCTTCCGTGTACCTATATAGCTATTGGTCTTCTTGTGACATTTGCTTATTTGCAAATCATTTTCAACATCATTGAGTCTTACTCACAAATTGCATAAATTTTGTGCCACTATCCTCACCGAGCTCCTCCAAAAGCTTTATTTGTGTAGGTGTGAGAATCGACAAGAATTGGTACCAATTGTGCTATTTCCGGGTTACACTATTGAGTGATCATTGATACATCTTCAACTTCGATCAAGGTACAGTTGGTATAGTTCTTCCCTTCTCTCACTCACATATTTGCTTGCAGTGATGGATAGGCCAAGTACATCTATGAACCAGCTATTTGAGGGTCCTCAAGAATTGAACAACTACGTCACCAAACAACATCTATTTTGTGTTCAACGAGCTCTGCATCAAGAGAATGAAGCTATACAAGAGCGCATTAAGCTACTCGCCACCAACTTCAGACATTCCAAAGAGCGAACAAAAGAACAATTCGACAACATCAACACCAACATTTCTTCTCAATTTGAGGAGCTACGAACTTTGATGATCAACCGATGCTCTTCCTCTACGTCATCTCAAAGAAGGAGCCACTCAAGTCGTCATTCCGACTCCATCTCTGGCTCAGGTACAGCTACATCGAACACTCTTCGACAAGCCGCGCGCTAAGACCGACATGCAAGCCGGAACCCACTTCACGACAAGAGTTCATAAGAGCAACTTGACGATCAAGAACGTCGACACCGTCAAAACGAAGCCACATTTGAGCAAGCGCAAGAACGGCAACGCTTACGCCAACAACAAGAAGAGCGAGCATGCCAACACCAAGTTGAACAAGATGTCCAGGCACAATGTCAAGAACAACAACAGCGAGAATAACAAGCACTTGAGGCGCAACATGCACTACGTGACTCACATCATGCCATCGCCGCACGCAACTAACATACTCGCCAAGAGGAAGAAGCACTTTGAGATGAAGTTTAAGAAAGGCGCTATCAAGCAAGAATGCAACGCCAAGCTCCTCCTCAAGCGCGACAAGAGCAACAAGCTCGACAAGAACCACAAGTTCGGCAAGAGCAACAAGACAATGGGCGTCAACCATGCTAAGAGCAACTTGAGGTCGCCAATCCTCCACGTCATGAGAGCCCTAACAATAGGCAAGCAAACAATGAAGAGCATCTCTATGGCAAGCTCAAGTTCACAATGCCAAAGTTCCTCAGAAGCATTGAACCCGAAGACTATCTCTCATGGGCACTGAAAGTTGACAAGATCTTTCGACTCCACAACTATGATGAAGAGAATAAGATCGCAATGGCATCCCTTGAGTTCCAAGACTACGTTCTTATTTGGTGGGAGCAAGTCCTTGAAAGTCGAGAGGCAAAAGGCGAACCACCCATCACCACTTGGAACCAAATGAAGGATGTCATGAGAGTGCATTTTGTGCCAACACACTAAAACCACGACTTGTTCAAGAAGTTGCAACTCCTCAAGCAAGGAACCAAGTCCGTTGAAGAGTACTACAAGGAAATGGAGATTGCCATAATAAGAGCCAACATCACGGAGGATGAAGAGCAAACGATGGCAAGATTCTTGATTGGACTCAACTATCCTATTAAGAAAATTGCGGACTTTCAACCATACATGAACCTCCTCGAGCTAGTACACCAGGCAAGCAAAGCGGAGCGACAAGTACAAGAAGACTACAAGTACTCCAAGTTCACTTCCAAGAACTACGGCTCCTACAACCAAGCTTCAACGACTTTGGCTCCTCCTACCTCTAACAAACCATCTCCAAGCATAGGCGACAAGTCAAGCTACAAGACTTCGATAACATCAAGTCGTCCTCCTACTACTACGAACAACTTCAAGCCGAGAGCTTCATCATCTATAACTCATGCCGAGGATATCTCCAAGACGAGTTCCATCAAATGTTTCAAATATCAAGGACGAGGCCACAAGTCATTTGAGTGCACAATCATACGGACAATGATCATCAATGACGATTGCTCCTATGACTCTATGAGCAATGACGAGATGGAAGCCCTTGAGCATGAGGCCATGCATCGTCGAGTGAATGAGGATGAAGACAAGCAAGTCTTTTGTGACAATGACCCGAGCCCAATCTCGTTGTCTCCAAAGTCTTGACACTTCAACATCATCAAGATGAAGACCAACGTTGCCACATCTTCCACACCAAGGTCGGCATCAATGGACGTTTCGTGAAGGTTATCATTGATGGAGGAAGTTGTCACAACTTGGCAAGTGAATAGCTAAGCGACAAGCTTCAATTAGTCAAGATGAAGCACCCTCACCCCTACAAGGTCCAATGGCTTAGCGATGCCGGAACTATTCGAGTTGAGCACACCGTGCATGTATCCTTCAAGATAGGCTCCTATGAGGACACATTTGGAATGTGATGTGGTACCTATGTCCGTTTGCCACCTCCTTCTTGGACGGACATTGCAATTCGATCGCGGAGTCATCCACAATGGATGTACCAATCACTATAGTTTCAAAATTAAAGGCAAGGAGTTCGTGCTACGCCCTATGTCGCCAAGTCAAGTGGTCGCCGACAAGCAAGTATCTACACATCATGGAGAAAATGGTGAGAGAGTGATCCACCAAAAGGAGAGTGAGAGCCCCAAGCCCAAATCGAGTGCCTCCACGATGAGCGACAAGAAGCAACTAGTGCTTTTTGCTACCAAAAGTGAGATGAGAGAAGTGTGTGAGAACCCATCAAGTGTCTTTCACCTTGTGCTTTTATGCAAAGGCGAGGCGGAACAAACTAACGACTCACCGCACCTTCCTCTAGTGTTGTCTCAATTGTTGGAGGCATTCCAAGTCCGATGAGCTACCTCCGGGTCTACCTCCTCTTCATGGCATCAAACACCGCATCAACCTCATCCTCGGGCGCCTCTTCCTAACAAGGCACCTTACCGCGTGAACCCCGAAGAAACCAAGGAGATCCAACGGCAAGTTCAACAACTCACCGACAACGGTCACGTACGTGAAAGCATGAGCCCTTGTGTCGTCCCGGTAATCCTTGTCCCCAAGAAAGATGGCACTTATTGAATGTGTTCCGATTGCCGTCCAATCAATCATATAACCGTTAGGTATCGTCACCCCATACCGCGCTTAGATGATATGCTAGATGAGCTTAGCGGAGCCACAATCTTCTCTAAGATTGATCTTAAGAGTGGCTACTACCAAATCCGCATACAAGAGGGTGATGAATGGAAAACCGCATTTAAGACCAAATTTGGCTTATATGAATGGATAGTCATGTCAATGGGCTTATCCGAAGCACCCGGTACTTTTATGAGAGTCATGCACTATGTTCTTAGACCTTACATTGGAATATTTGTCGTGGTCTACTTCGATGACATCCTCGTGTTTAGCAAGTCTCTAAAAGATCACATTACACATCTTAGCACTGTTTTGCAAACCCTTCGCAAGGAGAAACTCTATGCCAACATGGAGAAGTGCAAATTCGGTGTAGACATGTTTCATCAAAAGGTGTGCATGTAGATGAAACTAAGATTGAAGCTATTAAAACTTGGCCCAAACCAACAAACTTACAACAAGTGCATAGCTTTCTAGGTCTAGTCGGATTCTATCGACGATTTGTTAAGGATTCTAGCACGATTGCTATGCCTTTACATGCTTTGAGCAAGAAGAACGAACCCTTTGTTTGGGGTCCATCTCAAGATACCGTGTTCAATGAGCTTAAAAACCTGCTAACATACGCACCTTTGCTTGCTTTACCCAACTTTGATGAACCTTTCGAGGTACATTGCGACGCTAGTGGTACCGGCATAGGAAGCGTGTTAATGCAAGAAAAGCGCCTGGTCGCTTATTTTAGTGAAAAACTATCCGGTGCGCAACTTAACTACCCCATCTATGACAAAGACCTACACGCTTTAGTGAGAGTCTTGCATGTTTGGGAGCACTACCTCTGCCCTCATGAGTTCATTCTTCACACGGACCATGAAACACTTAAGTATCTTAAGGGTCAAACTAAGTTGAACAAGTTTCATGCTAAGTGAAGTGAATTCATTGAGTCCTTTCCTTACGTGATCAAGTATATTAAAGGCAAGGAGAATGTAGTTGTCAACGCTTTATCCCGCAAATGCATGCTTGTTACTAAACTTGAATTGAATGTTATTGGCTTTGAGCACATAAAAGATTTGTATGAGCATGATCATTTCTTTGCAAATTCTTATGCTAAGTGTTTGACGCATACATCTTGGGAATGATATTACATCAAGGATGGTTATCTTATGAGAGCTAACAAACTTTGCATTCCCGAGTCTTCTCTTCGTTTGCTACTTTTGCAAGAAGCTCATGGAGGACTTATGGGACATTTCGGATGCGAAAAGACATTTGCGACGCTCTCCGAGAACTACTATTGGCATCAAGATGTACCGTGACGTCTCACGCTTCACCAACCGATGATCTACATGCCTCAAAGCTAAGTCAAAAGCTCATTCCATGGTCTTTACATGCCGCTTCCTATTCCATATCAACCTTGGGAAGATATTAGCATGGACTTTGTCCTTGGTTTGCCTAGATCTCAAAATGGAAAGGATTCTGTCTTTGTTGTTGTGGATCGTTTTTCCAAAATGGCTCATTTCATTCCATGCAATAAGATAGATGATGCTTCAGATGTTGCAAATCTCTTTTGTAGGGAAACCTTGCACTTACATGGAGTGGCCAAGACGATCGTCTCGGACCGTGACGTAAAGTTTCTCAGCTACATTGGGAAGACACTTTGCGCCAAGCTCGGAATCAAGCTACTATTCTCTTCGGCATACCACCGACAAACCGATGGCCAAATGGAGGTGACGAACTGCACGCTATCGACACTTCTTCGTGTGTTGATCAAGAAGACCTCAAAGAATGGGAGCAATGTTTGTCCATCGCTGAGTACGCCTACAACCGTGCAAGACACTCAACAACTGGCAAGTCCCCCTTCGAGGTCGTCTACGGCTTCAACATGTTGTCCCCATTGGACATTCTTCCTCTACATCTACAAGAGCGCATCAGTATGGACGCAAGTGCACGAGCAAGTTATCTCAAGAAAATGCACGAAGATACAAGGCACACCATCGGGCGTCAAGTTCAATGACTCTCATCCAAGATCAACGTCAGCAAGCAACCCATGATATTCGACATTGGAGATCTTGTGTGGCTACACCTTCGCAACGAACGGTTTCCCAATGAGCGCAAGTCCAAGTTACTACCCCGAGCCGATGGACCATTCAAGGTGCTTGCACGCTACAACAAAAATGCATACAATATCGACATCCCACGCGACAAGTACTCCGTGAGCGACACCTTCAATGTCAAAGACCTCTCTCCCTACCATGGTGATGAAGCTTTTGATTTGAGGTCGGATCTTTCCCAAGGGGGGGGGGTGTTGGAAATATGCCTTAGAGGCAATAATAAATGGTTATGATTATATTTCCTTGTTCATGATAATTGTCTATTGTTCATGCTTTAATTGTATTATCCAGAAACAGTGATACATGTGTGAATACATAGACCACAATGTGTCCCTAGTAAGCCTCTAGTTGACTAGCTCGTTGACCAATAGATGGTTACGGTTTCCTGACCATGGACATTGGATGTCATTGATAACGGGATCACATCATTAGGAGAAAGATGTGATGGACAAGACCCAATCCTAAGCCTAGCACTAGATCGTGTAGTTCGTTTGCTAAAGCTTTTCCAATGTCAAGTAACTTTTCCTTAGACCATGAGATTGTGCAACTCCCGGATACTGTAGGAATGCTTTGGGTGTACCAAACGTCACAACGTAACTGGGTGGCTATAAAGGTGCACTACGGGTATCTCCGAAAGTGTCTGTTGGGTTGGCACGAATCGAGACTGGGATTTGTCACTCCGTGTGACGGAGAGGTATCTCCGGGCCCACTCGGTAAGACATCATCATAATGAGCTCAATGTGACTAAGGGGTTGGTCACGGGATGATGTGTTACGGAACAAGTAAAGAGACTTGCCATGACGAGATTGAACAAGGTATCGGTATACCGACGATCGAATCTCGGGCAAGTACTATACCGATAGACAAAGGGAATTGTGTACGGGATTGATTGAATCCTCGACATCGTGGTTCATCCGATGAGATCATCGAGGAGCATGTAGGAGCCAACGTGGGTATCCAGATCCTGCTGTTGGTTATTGACCGGAGAGTCGTCTCGGTCATGTCTGCGTGTCTCCCGAACCCGTAGGGTCTACACACTTAAGGTTCGGTGACGCTAGGGTTGTAGAGATATTAGTATGCGGTAACCCGAAAGTTGTTCAGAGTCCCGGACGAGATCCCGGACGTCACGAGGAGTTCCGGAATGGTCCGGAGATAAAGATTTGTATATAGGAAGTCCAGTTTCGGCCACCGGGAAAGTTTCAGGGGTCACAGGTATTGTACCGGGACCACCGGAAGGGTCCCGGGGGTCCACCGGGTGGGGCCACCTATCCCGGAGGGCCCATGGGATGAAGTGGGAAGGGAACCAGCCCCTGGTGGGCTGGTGCACCCCCACGGGCCTAGGGTTGGTAACCCTGGGGGTGGGGGCGCCACACCAAACTTGGGGGGCGAGTCCCCCCTTTGGCCGTCCCCGCCCCCCTTGAGATGGGATCTCTAGGGGCCGCCCCCCCCCCTAGGGCCCCTATATAAAGAAGGGGGAAGGGAGGGCTGCGCACCCCAGCCCCTGGCGCCTCCCTCTCCCCCCGTAACACCTCTCCCTCTCGCCGAGCTTGGCAAAGCCCTGCTGAGATCCCTGCTGCTTCCACCACCACGCCGTCGTGCTGCTGGATCTCCATCAACCTCTCCTCCCCCTTGCTGGATCAAGAAGGAGGAGACGTCTCTCCCAACCGTACGTTTGTTGAACGCGGAGGTGCCGTCCGTTCGGCGCTCGATCATCGGTGATTTGGATCACGACGAGTACGACTCCATCAACCCCGTTCTCTTGAACGCTTCCACTCGTGATCTACAAGGGTATGTAGATGCACTCCCCTCTCCCTCGTTGCTAGATGACTCCATAGATTGATCTTGGTGATGCGTAGAAAATTTTAAAATTCTGCTACGTTCCCCAACAGTGGCATCATGAGCTAGGTCTATGCGTAGTTACTATGCACGAGTAGAACACAAGATTGTTGTGGGCGTAGATCGTGTCAATTTACTTGCCGCTACTAGTCTTATCTTGATTCGGCGGCATCGTGGGATGAAGCGGCCCAGGCCGACCTTACACATACGCTTACGTGAGACAGGTTCCACCGACTGACATGCACTAGTTGCATAAGGTGGCTAGCGGGTGTCTGTCTCTCCCACTTTAGTCGGATCGGATTCGATGAAAAGGGTCCTTATGAAGGGTAAATAGAAATTGGCATATCACGTTGTGGTTTTGGAGCAGGTAAGAAATGTTCTTGCTAGAAACCTATAGCAGCCACGTAAAAACTTGCAACAATAATTAGAGGACGTCTAACTTGTTCTTGCAGCATGTGTCGTGTGATGTGATATGGCCAAAAGGATGTGATGAATGATATATATGTGATGTATGATATTGATCATGTTCTTGTAATAGGAATCACGACTTGCATGTCAATGAGTATGACAACCGGCAGGAGCCATAGGAGTTGTCTTATTTTATTGTATGACCCGCGTGTCATTGAAAACCGCCATGTAATTACTTTACTTTATCGCTAACCGTTAGCCATAGTAGTAGAAGTAATGTTCGGCGAGACAACTTCATGACGACACGATGATGGAGATCATGATGATGGAGATCATGGTGTCATGTCTGTGATGATGATGATCATGGAGCCCCGAAGATGAAGATCAAAAGGAGCAAAATGATATTGGTCATATAATGTCACTATTTGATTGCATGTGATGTTTATCATGTTTTACATCTTATTTGCTTAGAACGACGATAGTAAATAAGATAATCTCTCACTAAAATTTCAAGAATTGTGTTCGCCCTAACTGTGCACCGTTGCTAAGGTTCGTTGTTCTGAAGCACCACGTGATGATCGGGTGTGATAGGCTCTAACGTTCGCATACAACGGGTGTAAGCCAGATTTACACACGCAATACACTTAGGGTTCACTTGACGAGCCTAGCATGTACAGACATGGCCTCGGAACACGAAAGACCGAAAGGTCAAACATGAGTTGTATAGAAGATACGATCAACATAAAGATGTTCACCGTTGATGACTAGTCCGTCTCACGTGATGATCGGATACGGCCTAGTCAATTCGGATCATGTATCACTTAGATGACTAGAGAGATGTCTGTCTGAGTGGGAGTTCATTAAATTTGTTTAGATGAACTTAATTGTCATGAACATAGTCTAAAATCTTTACAATATGTCTTGTAGATCAAATGGCCCACGCTAATGTTGCCATCAACTTCAATGCGTTCCTAGAGAAAACCAAGTTGAAAGACGATGGTAGCAACTATACGGATTGGGTCCGTAACTTGAGGATCATCCTCATAGCTGCCAAGAAAGCATATGTCCTTGAAGCACCGCTAGGTGATGCACCCGTTTCCCCAGCTGCTCAAGACGTTATGAACGCCTGGCAATCGCGTAGTGATGATTACTTGTAATGCCCAGGATGGGACTATATCTCCTATGTGTCGAGGCACGACTTAAAGATATAAGCCCATTCTGGAATGATCGCAAGTTTGGTACCTTTGCACATCTCATGTAAAAATAGGGATGGAAAACTGAAAAGATAGTTGGCTTACACTCACCACGTCACACAAATTCATTACATGTTCAAACATCATTCAGATAAACATCACAGCCCATCTAAGGGTAAGATCCAAATGACAAGATACCAAACATAACATTAAAACCACAGGTCTAGATCGAATCCTAGTAGAAGCTCTACTGATCAACCCGATAGTTCACGTAGTAACGGCTACGCTCCTCGTCGTACTCCCAGTCTAGCTCAGTACCATCGCCTGTGTAGCTCACCATCGTACCTGCATCTGGTGTGTTGAAGTAACTGTGAGCCACAGAGGACTCAGCAATCCCGTTACCGGGTAACACGACTATCCAAGCCTTGGGTGTGGAACAAGGCTGAAGAAAGAACAAGAGGTTGCAGCAGCACTAGCACTAGCTTACGTAAAAGAGAGCGAGAAGAGCAGGTGCCTCGGTCGAGATATGATCACTAAGTGATCCTAACTAAAGCAAGTCAAACATAACCCCACCGTGTTCATCTCCCGAATCCCTTTCGGAAAATGACCGTCACGGTACTCACGCTGGTGGTGTATTCAAACATGGTGTCAAGTTTTCTACAACCGGATATTAACAAGCTCCCATCTGCCACATAACCGCGGGCACGGCTTTCGAAAGTTCATAACCCTGCAGGGGTGTTCCAACTTGGCCCATGACAAGCCCACAATCCGTGAAGTCGCAACTCCAAGGTGGGAAGGCCCGAGTATCCTCGGAATCCCGTGCTCAAGATACTCCGACTAAGGTAAGGCTAATCCAGCAAATCCTCCCGGCGTGCCGACACCCTGATAGTAGCCGCGCGTATCTCCTCTCAGGCCACGACCGGATGGGCGATCCCACAGGTTTTTACCAGACCTTGAGTTCCCTCGAGGTGGCCCCGCATAACCCCCAGTTTGGACCAACACTCATGTGGAGCACTGGCCCGGGTTGTTGATTAAGAAGAGGGTTAATTACTCCCTATGCAAGTTTTTAGTTATTAGGCAAATAGTACCAATGTTGGGACTTGCTGGAAAAGACTTAGCACTTAGCGGTTTATCGAGGGGGTCCCATAACCCCCACCGTGTGAGGAACGCATAATCAAGGAACATAACACCTGTTTATACTTGACAATAGCTGTACTGAAGGTGGCGGAGGCGCCTTGGGTTGGAGCACTTGTTAGCATAGTGACCTTTCTGAGCGCACTTGTTGCAGACCACTTCTGAGAGAGGACGGTAATGAGAACCACTTGACTTGGAACCTTGAGACTGAAACTGATTCTTCGACTGGTTGCTCGGGTTGGGTGGGTGGGAGAAACCACGTCCACCAGCATTCTTGTTGTTGTTGTAGGGAGCTCGGATCACTGGAGGAGGTGGAAGCCAAAATTTCTGTTGTTTCGCGACCACTTGAGAAGATGAGGAGGAGTGAACGGCATCTCGAATCCTCTTTTTGGAAGCCTTCATCTTGAGCTGGGCTGCCTCTTGCTTAAGCGCCATGTTATAGA
This sequence comes from Secale cereale, assembly GCA_902687465.1. Lineage (NCBI taxonomy): Eukaryota > Viridiplantae > Streptophyta > Magnoliopsida > Poales > Poaceae > Secale > Secale cereale. The sequence goes on from LR738713.1 coordinate 288,020,904, forward strand.
ATTTGTCAAACTCATCAGGCTCGAACAAGGTGAGAGCAAGTTGAAGTTCATCCTTGAGACCTCCACGGAACTGATAGATCTTGCTCTTGGCATCTGGTATGTCTTGCTTGGCATAGCGGGCGAGGTTTTGGAACTTGACATTATACTGGTAGACAGTCATAGAGCCTTGCTTCAGGTTGCGGAATTGTTCACGCATACCCTCGATGACACTTGTTGGAATGTGGGGAGAGCGGAAGTCCTTCCAGAAATCATCCGAAGAGATCACACGCCCTTCTCTGGAGTCTTTGTACTGCTGCCACCAGTCAGCTGCTTGGTCCTTGAGTTGGAAGGCTGCAAACTTCACATAGTCCTCTTCCCTTACGTTACTGCACTCAAAATGCTTCTTGATATCAGTGACCCAATCTTCAGCATCGAGAGGGTCGACACAGTAACTGAAAGCCTTTGGTTGATTGGCCAAGAACTGGTTGAGCGTAGCATGGTGCTGTTGGTTGAAGAAATTGCCTTGGTTCCCTGGAGCACCCTGATTTGCTTGATTTGCTTGCATTTGCTGCTTCATCTACATCAACATCTGGGTGTTCTGATTTGTAGTTTGCATAATCGCTCTCCAAGCCTCAGACGGAGGAGGAGGGGAAGGAGGACGATCTGGAACCTCTTCACCCTCTGGGTTAGCGTTGGGAACCCGTTTCGGAGCCATCCTGAAAGAGATGACCACCAATCAGCAATTGATTGAAAGAAGGTATAAGCTGAAACAACGGATTGAAATGCAACATAGTCTTCACAAGAATCATTCGAACAAGAGGAACGAATGAAATTCTCAGTTTAATGATAACAACAATCTTCACGAGAAGCCACATAGGGGACAAAAGGTAAATAAGAGGAAAAAAACACACAAGGTACAGATGGAACAAACACAAGATAGGAGCTTCGTTCGACATCTTTGTGCTGTAAGATTATGGAACGCGTTACGAAAGGGTTTTGCAATCCCCGGATCAGCATAGCCAAGGGCCCTTTAAGATGCAACTCCCGATCGGAACATCGGCCATAAAACCACTTCACTCAATGTAGAACCCCGAACTCACTAACCTGCATTCGTTGGAAGAATGCCTAGGATCTACTGGATAAACCCACCTATTAATTTCCGAAAGTTTCCAGTTATGCAATCAGGTGTTGGGGATACAGGGGAAGCACCGCGCAATCAACTCTAAACCTACATCCAGCTGTATCCATCCTTCAACACATAACCAGTTATGCAATCAGGTGTTGGGGATACAGGGGAAGCACCGCGCAATCAACTCTAAACCTACATCCAGCTGTATCCATCCTTCAACACATAACCAGTTGTTCTCGGAAACCGTCTACCTCGGACCTTCGAAAAGCATCCACTATACAAAGCTATGGCAATACTCCCGAACTACCTCCCCAGTACTGGGTGATGTTGGGGTTATCTTGCCACTAACCGTATAGGAGAGTTTTCGATGTCGGCCGTCTTAAGTATTCTAGTACTGTCGCGATATGCTTGTGACGACAATACCCCGAAGCTCAACTCCCCGGGACACTGCCACAACCCCTAATGTCAGGAGGCATCGAGAACAATATTCTCGTCACAAGTACATCGAAACAATCCAACAATACTCGCGAGATTCCTAAAAAAAAATTGGTGCAAATATTGAAAGTAGAAGAGGCAAGAGTAGTCGTCAGGAGTCCTCACCAGAGAGAAAGGAGATGAGGAGCAAAGAAATCCTACTCTCCGATATAAATATAGGACTCAAAATATTTTAAGTGTGTGCCTAGACTCGACCGTCAACGATTCGATCAAACAGTGGGGGCTTCTAGGTCGGAGAAGGCTCTGAATACCAACTTGTAATGCCCAGGATGGGACTATATCTCCTACGTGTCGAGGCACGACTTAAAGATATAAGCCCATTCTGGAATGATCGCAAGTTTGGTACCTTTGCACATATCATGTAAAAATAGGGATGGAAAACTGAAAAGATAGTTGGCTTACACTCGCCACGTCACACAAATTCATTACATGTTCAAACATCATTCAGATAAACATCACAGCCCATCTAAGGGTAAGATCCAAATGACAAGATACCAAACATAACATTAAAACCACAGGTCTAGATCGAATCCTAGTAGAAGCTCTACTGATCAACCGGATAGTTCACGTAGTAACGGCTACGCTCCTCGTCGTACTCCCAGTCTAGCTCAGTACCATCGCCTGTGTAGCTCACCATCGTACCTGCATCTGGTGTGTTGAAGTAACTGTGAGCCACAGAGGACTCAGCAATCCCGTTCCCGGGTAACACGACTATCCAAGCCTTGGGTGTGGAACAAGGCTGAAGAAAGAACAAGAGGTTGCAACAGCACTAGCACTAGCTTACGTAAAAGAGAGCGAGAAGAGAAGGTGCCTCGGTCGAGAGATGATCACTAAGTGATCCTAACTAAAGCAAGTCAAACATAACCCCACCGTGTTCATCTCCCGAATCCCTTTCGGAAAATGACCGTCACGGTACTCACGCTGGTGGTGTATTCGAACATGGTGTCAAGTTTTCTACAACCGGATATTAACAAGCTCCCATCTGCCACATAACTGCGGGCACGGCTTTCGAAAGTTCATAACCCTGCAGGGGTGTTCCAACTTGGCCCATGACAAGCCCATGATCCGCGGAGTCGCAACTCCAAGGTGGGAAGGCCCGAGTATCCTCGGAATCCCGTGCTCAAGATACTCCGACTAAGGTAAGGCTAATCCAGCAAATCCTCCCGGCGTGCCGACACCCTGATAGTAGCCGTGCGTATCTCGTCTCAGGCCACGACCGGATGGGCGATCCCACAGGTTTTTACCAGACCTTGAGTTCCCTCGAGGTGGCCCCGCGTAACCCCCAGTTTGGACCAACACTCATGTGGAGCACTGGCCCGGGTTGTTGATTAAGAAGAGGGTTAATTACTCCCTATGCAAGTTTTTAGTTATTAGGCAAATAGTACCAATGTTAGGACTTGCTGGAAAAGACTTAGCACTTAGCGGTTTATCGAGGGGGTCCCATAACCCCAACCGTGTGAGGAACGCATAATCAAGGAACATAACACCGGTTGATATGGTTCCTAGCGGCATGAGTGGAACAAAACACCAAGGAAAAGGCTTAGCCTTCCACCCATTACGAATATATAGATGATTTCATTTAATAATTAATATAGTGTGATATCCCAACAAGCTTCAACAAGAAGCAAGAGTCTTCAATCTTCACCTGCAGCTAACAATGCTATAAGAGGGGCTGAGTGAAGCGTACTTATAGCCAATCAATGGTTTGCATAGGTAGGGTGGTTAGACAGGATCATGGTTACAATAGGAGGCTGACAGGAAAACATGGGCATCGAGGCAAAACTATAGATCGAGACTTCTAGCAATAGGCAAAGATAGTAATGTTATCGGGGTTCGGTCATCTTGCCTGAAGAGTTGTCGATGGGATCGTAAGAGGGGTCCTCGTTCTCAACCTCGGTAGTAACCTCGTGCTCGTACTCGTACTCGGTCTCAGCTTCCGGCTCTACTCAAACACAAGAACACAAGGCAACGAATCAAACAAGATGCAATGCGCAGAAAAAATTACTGGATGCATGACTGATGCACTATGGAAGCAAAACAGATGCACTATGGAAGCACAGAAAGTCTACTTAGGAAGCACAGTGTTACCGCACAAAAATATGCATCAAGCAAAATGCTTCAAAACATGATAACAATAGGATATTATGAATCTAGATGCAAAAACACGCAAGTTACATGTAGGACTTGCTCAAAACGGAGCAACGGGCTAAAAGTTACACCCGAAACAATAAACAAACACAAGCTGAAAATAACAGCCACATAGCAACTTCGGGGCAAGAGATAAATAAACTACAGCACTCAAACATCATGGCAATGAGCATGGACATAAACTAGACTTATCCTACAGCAAACAATTCCATTGGGAGCATCCAAAGGAGCCATGGATCAATAGCAACAAGCTATGACATATTGAACTTGACAACAAAATCCTGACAGCAGTAATTTGTTGCAACTTGGGAGCAAGAGTTAAATATGCTACAGCAACTCAAATAAGCATGTGAGATCATGAATGGATAGCTAACAATATATACAACAAGGAATCATCAAGAGTCACCCCAAAACTATCATGGATTGGCCTAGAACAACAAGCAAACATGGCATCTGGAAATTACATATTCCAGACTTAGTGAAATTTCAGTAAGTGTTGAAACAGTAGTTTCATCATGGCATCTTCGAGAGCAAGTTTGAGTCACGTCATAGCATATCTAGACAAGTGGTAAGTACCACATCAAAGTACACATGATGGTGAATCCAAAACCTATAAGCATGCATCATGGGGACAAACACATCAATAGCAACGAGCTCCTCTACGAGGCATCTCGTAACAAGTTTAACGACATAACAGCCACATAGCACTTTGCAAAGGAGATAAACATGGCAAGATGAAATCTATCATGCAAGCTAAGGCAATCAACATGTAGAGCATTTCATGACGAACACGTGGACATATCATTTGCTTCATTTGGATAAACATGCACCAAGTTATCACATTGCAAAGATGGCATGAAAACAACTACTAACGGCAGTTTTTAACAAGTAGCACTCTTGCAACAGATATTTAAGCATCTAGATGAACTCAAACATGCATGGCATAATGGAACAAAACTTAGTACAAGTCTCCACGAACAATTTGACATATCATTCACTCAAATCGGACCATCACACAAAAAGTTATCACTATTGCAAAATAGCATCAGACAACAAAAAATCCTGGGACTTAGTGGAAAAACTAGACTACCTCAGTCAAGATCTGGTCAACAGGCGGAGGTCAACCGGGTGGACTGCTGGCGGATCGGGCGCGGGTCCTCGGGTGCGCGGCGGTAAACGGGCTACCGGGCCGGTGACTGGAGCGGATCCACCAGGCCGGCGGATCGGTGATGACCCTCAACCGTAAGGGATCTGTTGCAGCGTTTTCGATAAGTAAGAGTGTCGAACCCAACGAGGAGCATAAGGTATTGATAAGCGATTCTGAGCAAGAAATTACTGCAAGCACTGAAAGATAACTTTTAGGGGTTTTCTCGATATGAGCAACAGGAATGTAACGGCGAGTAATGTAAAAGGTACTGAAAGTAACAAGTGGCCCAATCCTTTCTTAGCAAAGGAGAGGCCTAGCAACTGAACTTATAAAGACTAAAGCGTTCTTGAGGACACACGGGAGAGGTAGTCATGTGCTTTCGTCATATTCCGTATCGATACTATGTTATGTGTTGATAAGTGTTGGTGGGTGGATCTATGCTAGTGCACTCTCTAGACTAAGATGAATGCGCTCTTATGATTAAACACCTTGCAAGCATCCGCAAATACAAGATAGAATTTAAGGCAAAAGCCTAACCATAGCAATACGATCGAGGATCCATTATTCCCTTATGCAAAAGCGTGCGAACTGGGGTTCAGGTTTCTGTCACTCCGGCAACCCACCATAAGCATTCTTTATACACAATGCATTCCCCTAGGTCCTTAATAAGGCGAAGTGTTGGGTGTTCGACTCACACAACACCACTAGTAGAATGACAACACAACTTAAGTATCAAACAACACATATTACTTCAACAGCATATGACTACTAACAACAAGACTTTCCCCATGTCCTCAAGAACTAAGGTAACTACTCACAAGACATAAAAGAGATCATGATCAGAGGGGATAAATAGGAGATAAACAATCTGGACATAATAATATTTCTCCAACAAAACTCAATAGCATTCACCACAAAGTAGTAATCAACACCGATGGAGTAGAGAGGATAGGTAGTACAAGTTACAACACGAGTTGCGATGGAAAGATGAGATTTGGATGAAGATGGAGATGGTGCTGGTGTTGGGGATGATGTTGATGATGATCTCGATGATGCCCGTGATGATGGTGATGACGATGGCGACGATCTCCCCTTCCGGGAGGTGATCTCCCCGGCGGAATCTGCCCGCCGGAGATGCCCTTTTCTTCTCTGTAGGTTTCCGCCTCGAAGCGGCGGCGAAACTCCGTAAAAAGTCCCGTGCCTAGGGTTTTCGGGAGACGGAGAGCATATATGCAAAAGGGGGCGGCCAGAGGTGGGCCAGGGGCTCCAGGCGCCC
>LR738713.1:288031155-288047611 GCA_902687465.1 Secale cereale
CCTGTAGAATCGCCCATCCGGTCGTGTCCTGAGACTTAGATACGCGCGGCTACTATCAGGGTGTCGACACGCCGGGAGGATTTGCTGGATTAGCCTTACCTTAGTTCGGTTTAACTCGAGCACGGGATTCCGAGAATACTCGGGTCTTCCCAACTATGGAGTTGCGACTCCGCGGATCGTGGGCTTGTGATGGGCCAAGTTGGAACACCCCTGCAGGGTTTGAACTTTCGAAAGCCGTGCCCGCGGTTATGTGGCAGATGGGAGCTTGTTAATTCCGGTTGTAGATAACTTGACACAATGATTTCAATACACTACCAGCGTGTGTTCCGTGACTGTCAATTTCCGAATAGGGATTCGGGAGTTGAACACGGTGGGGTTATGTTTGACCGGCTTTAGCTAGGATCACTTCGTGATCATCTTTCGACCGATGCTCTTCTCTTCTCGCTCTGTATTACGTAAGTTAGTGCTAGTTGCTGCTGCAGACTCTTGTTTTGTTTCCTTCACCTCTTGTTCTTTCTTCAGCCTTATCCTCACCCAAGGCTTAAATAGTCTTGTTACCCGGGAACGGGATTGCTGAGTCCTCTGTGGCTCACAGTTACTTCACCACACCAGTTGCAGGTCCAGCCGAGTAGATGCAGGAGTTGGTTCAGTGCTTCACCGGGAGCTTGTTGAAGAGTTTGATAGTTTGCTTGTGACGTTTCGATGTTCAGTAGTGGTTTCTACTAGGATTCGATCCTGACCTGTGGCTTCATGTTGTTTTGGTATCTTTCTTTTGGATCTTACCCGTAGTCGGGCTGTGATGTTCTGAATGATGTTTTGCTTATGTAATGTATTGTGTGAAGTGGCGAGTGTAAGCCAACTATCTCCTTTTGCATTTTAATCCCTCTTTTACATGAGTTGTGCAAAGATACCAAACTTGAGATCATTCTAGGATGGACTTATGCCTTTAAGTCGTGCCTCGACACGTAGGAGGTATAACTCCATCCTGGGCAATACAAGTTGGTATCAGAGCCTTCTCCGACCTAGAAGCCCCCACTGATTGATCGAATCGTTGACGGTTGAGTCTAGGCACACACTGAAAACTTTTTGAGTCCTATATTATATCGGAGAGTAGGATTTCTTTGCTTCTCATCCCCTTTCTCTCTGGTGAGGACTCCTGACGATTACTCTTGTCTCTCCTATTTTCAAAAATTGCACCAAATTTTTTTTAGGATCCCGCGAGTATTCTGGGATTGTTTCGATGTTCTTGTGACAAGGATATTGTTCTCGATGCCTCCTGTTACCGAGGAGTTGAGCTTCGGGGTATCATTGACACAAGCATATCGCGACAGTACTAAATACTTAAGACGGCCGACATCGAAAATCTCTCCTATACGGCCAGTGGCAAGATAACCCCGACATCACCCAGTACTGGGGAGGTAGTTCGAGAGTATTGCCATAGCTTGTTATAGTGGATGCTTTTCGAAGGTCCGAGGTAAACAGTTTCCGAGAAAGACTGGTTATGTGTTGAAGGATGGATACACCTGGATGTAGGTTTAGAGTTGATTGCGCGGTGCTTCCCGTGTATCCCCAACACCTGATTGCATAACTGGAAACTTTCGGAAATCTATAGGTGGGTTCATCTAGTAGTTCTAGGCATTCTTCCAACGGATGCTCGATATGAAGTTTGGGGTTCTACATTGAGTGAAGTGGTTTTATGGACTTGTTCTGATCGGGAGTTGCATCTTAAAGGGTCCTTGGCTATGCTGATCCGGGGATTGCAAAACCCTTTTGTAACATGTTCCATGAGCTTTCAGCACAAAGATGTCGAACGAAACTTCTATCTTGTATTTGTTCTATCTGATCCTTGTTCCTTTTATTTTATCTTTTCTTCTCCAAGTGGCTTCTCGTCAGTTGATGTACCTGTGGAATTCATTCGTTCAATCCTCTGTTCGAATGATATTGTGAAGATTAGGCTGTTACATATCTATCCTTTGTTCTTGTTTTGATTCTGGTATTCGAGTTGCTTCGTTGTCAAATGTTGATTCCATACCTTTCATAATCGGTGTTCTCATATTTCTATGGGAGCGCTAGTCCTTCTTAACCATCGAGATCTTCATATTAATTCTTTTTTTTCAACCGGTGCCTTTTTTTTGTTCATCCCAAGTTGTCTTTGTTTTCCCCACCCTCCCACCCTTCTTCTTCTTGGAGTCAGAAATTCTCACATGAAGTATCCATTCTATTCATGTGATGGTTCTTCATTCTTTCCTTCATTATTCTTATCCGGTGATTCTCAGGAAGATGCTCAAGAGCTTCAAGTTCATCATTCTTCGTTCTCGTTTCTTCTCTGGTGGATGTAATTCAAGATTTTGGTGTTGATCTTATCCTTTTTCCTCTTTTCACAATGCTTTCTTATTCCGGTGCACCAATTAATCATTCTCCTCTTGTTATTTCATATCCGGAGTGCTGAAGATTCATAATTCCATTCTTAATCCGTTCTAACTATTTTGAGGATTGTTATCTTACTCAAGCCTTTTAATTCAACCGGTGCATTATCTCTTAAGCAATCTATTTCAATGGTGATTTCTTTGAGTGGGCCCTAACCCACAGGTCTTTTCCAGGATCTTACCTGACTCTTCTAATTATTCCGGAGATATACTTAAATTCTTTTCTTAGTGTGACGTAAGAACGATTTCCATCAGTCATATGCCTTCTCCAAGTTTACTTTCAATTTCTTTCCATCGTTGGTTCAACCTTTTTAATTCTTCATTCCGGAGTGCTCAACAATTCATGGTGGTGTATCTCATCGTCTTCTCAGTTTTTGGAGATCGAAGAAGTGTTTCTCTTAAATCTTGCCCGTTCTCTTGATGAGTTGTGGTTCTAGCTTCATGCCATCCTCATTATTGTTCAGATTGTGAGGTATTCTTTTATACCATCCGAAGCTTTCCATGAATTCTTTCTTTGTGTTCCTCCGAAGGACATCATTTCAGCATATTTCTTCGTTCTCAGTTTTCAACTTTGTCCTCCAAATATTCTTCATCGATGTCTCTCGTTCGTCTCCTAATTCTTACGGTGGTTCTTTCAAGTTACTCTTCCTTGTTATCGTTTTAATTCACTCGTTCTTTTCAAATCCTACCGGTGGTTCGTTAAATAATTATCCGAGATTGTGCTAGATCTCTCTTTAATTCTTTCCAACGAGAATAAGTAGTATGCCAAATCCTTTGGTTGTCATCAATTTAAATTGGTGAAGGAGATGCATAACATAATTCTTATTCTTATTCCTTCAAGGTGTTTTAATTCTTTTGTCTGGAGCTTGTTCATCATATCATATCCTTGGTTCTAAATTCTTCATCTTGTTTTCCGGAGCTTCAAGCTATTTCAATTATATCATTTCAACTTCATCTAATTCATCGCATGCCTTGAATCTTATTCTTTTCATCTTTCACTTCTAATGCTTTCATTACCGGAGTTCTTCATGGTGGTTCATCATCATTTAATTCATCCTCGAAGTCTTCATCAAGATTCTTGTTGGAGCTCAAGCATTCTTCATCATGCATTCCAATTGCAATCCGTTCTACCTTATCTTTTCAGATGGTGTTATGTCATTCTTGTTAATTCCTTCATGTTTCATGTTTCACAAGTTGTCAAGAATGAGATATTTAAACCCATCATTTTCTTTGTTCAGGAGATCTTTTCATCCATTCAATTATTCGTTGGAGTAATCTTGGGTTGTATTTCACCTAAAAGCTTTCCCTAAGGATTGTTGTATTGTGGTGCTTAAAATGACCCAAGTTCTTCATTTATCCTTCCGGTGAAATAAGTTTTTCATCTCCTTGTTGATCTCAATCCATTCAAATGTTTCGTCTGTGGCTGGTTGTCACCTCTTAATTTTGAGATGTTTTCCATAAGCCCACATCAAGCTTATTCTTTCGTTGTTGAATTTCCAACAACTTCGTTAAACCCTTCTTCGTAAGGATGCTCTTTCAATTCATTGCCGGAGAAGTTGTCTTTTCTTCTCCATTATTTTTTTTCTTTCGTCGATCTTTATGCTATTCTTTCATTCCGGAGGCCTTGTGATATTGCTCTCTTTAACCATCATCTCGTTTTTTTTATCAAGATCATATTCTCCCTTGCTTGTTTATTTAACCGGAGTGTTGTATTCTTCATTCTAGTTCTCTCATCTTATCAAGTTTGCCTCTCTTTTCAACCGGAGTGCTGTCTGAGTCTATCTTACCTTTGTGACATTCTTTCAATTGTTTCGGAGGCAATATGTTGTTCATTTCATCAAGTATCATCTCAACTTGGCTAGTTCTTGCTAATTCCTTCCATTTTCAGACGGAGTGTTGTCCGAATTCTGTCATTCTTTTCCTTGGCCATACCCTTGCAGTTTCATATTCTTTTGGTTCGTAAGCTCTTGTTTCATGTCTTTCAACCTTCAAGTTTCTTGTAATGTTCCTCCTGCTTACCGGAGTGCTCTTAACTTCGTTCATCTCCATTATATTCTTTCTTTCAAGTTTGTTTAGCATGGTTCCTGGTTTCACTCGTCTGTCAAAGAAGCAACTTTGTTTTACCTCTTCCTCTTCCGTTTTTTTTTACCGGGTGATATCTCTAGGATCTCGGGTCGAGATCCTCTGTTAGTGTGGGAGAGTTGTGACGCCCGAGACCGACGTCCCAGAAGGTTCCAGAAGATTCCAGAAGATTCCAGATGTTCCGGGGTTGCCCGTGTGTTTCTTTTGCTTGTGTTATTTATTTTTTGCATCGCATCATGTCATTTTAATTCTTGCATCTCAACCTAAATAAACCGTGTGGACCTTCGGTCCATTTAAATCGAGGGAAGGTGACTTCTCTTTATAACTTATAAAAGTCTCTCATTATTTTAGGGAGCTATACTAAAATATTCCATTCTTTGGAATTACTCAAACACACTTGCATAATTTTCCCCATGTCTCTTAATTCTAGTTTCTCCGTAATAACCTTGCCGATATTTCTTTCCGTTGTTTCGAGGCTCCTCCAAGATCTAGACTCTTTTGAAACTCCTTGAGGCAAGCTATTTATTTTTTTAGTTTGCACTTCCCTTTTTGTTGGAACTATATTTTTGTGGGGTTGGAATTATTCCATAAACCCTTTCAAAAATGTTCCATAATTTTTATACTGTTCATGGCCTCCTTTCTTAATTTTTCTTGACTCTCTCTCTCTTTTCAGTTTTCAGCTAAGAAATACTTAGAAAGGAGCAGCCAGCAGCCAGCCAGGCTCCCAGGCCTGGCCCTTCTCCCTCCAAGCCGTTCGGCCCGTCCCAGAGGCCCAGGCCTCCAGGCCCACTCCGGCCGACCGAAACCCTAGCCCTACCGTTCGCTCCTCCCCCCCGAGCCGCCGTCGAACCCTCTCTCGCAGCCCGACCGTTTTCCCCGTCCTCTTCCCTCTCGCTACCCCGAACCCCTTCTCCCTCTGTCGCCGCCACCCTCTCCCATCTCGATCCCGAGGCCCCAGTGCCCGATTCCGCTCGCCCCCATCTCGATCTCTCACCTTTGGAGCTGCGCGACCCTCCCCTCGCCCCAGAGCGCCTGGCGCCCGAGCCACCGCGCGCATGCGGCTCGTCTCTGGCCGCTGTGCCATGGAGCGCCGTGCCAGGGCCTCCTCCCTCCGTTCTCCTCCAAGCCGGCCCGGGGCCGCACCAGAGGCCTCGCGAGCTCGCCCTCGCGCACGAGCGTCCCGCGCCCTCGTCCGCCCTCCAAGCTCACCTCGCCCAGGCCCTTCGCCTCTCGCGCCCTCGTCCAGGAGCCCGCGCCTGGCTCCTCTACCCGTCGTCCAGCGCCGGCCGAGCGCAGCATCCGCGGTGCCCCGAGCGCGCCGTCCGCAGCACCCCCTGCCTGGCGTCCCCTCTGGCCGTTTCCCAGCGCCGGGAGGACCCCGCACCGTGCCCTGCCCCGACGCCTCCTCCACCACGTCCGACCAGCTGGCCGCCCTGCCTCGGCCAAGAGCAGCGCCGCGGCTCCTTTCTCCTCCAGCGCGCCCTCGTTTAGTGCCGGGCGCCGCGTGCTGGCCGCCCCTTCCTCCAGCAAGACCGCGAAGGCCCTGTCCTTTTCCAGATCGGCGTCGTCCCGAGCAACCGCAACCTTTTTCCTTTTGTTTTTGTTTTTGTTGTTTTGTTGCTGTTTTGGTTTATCTCAAGTACCAGGAGCGCCAAGAACCCCTAGGTCGGAACCGAGTACAACTACATAACGATGACCGAACGGCTACGAGCTCGAGAACGACTACTCGGATCAAGTACCACTACCGTCGACCCTCGAAGACCCGTGTTTCCGGATGCGACAAGTACCACTACATCCGTGTACGACTACGTGAACGAGTACCACGACGCCGTCGAACGCCGAGTACCTCTACATGACCGACAAGTACCACGACGACCCGAACGACTACCGTCGCGTGTACCACTACCGTCGCCCGAGTACCGCTATGAGAACGTCTACTTCCTCTCCGAACGGAACATCTACTTCCACTACACCCTCGTGAACGACTTCTTCCACTACGTCTCGAACCGCCCCGAAACGCACGCTTCAAAGGTATAACCCCGAGACGTGACCCGTGTGATGCATGCTTGTGTTGTATGAAATGTTTCCCGTGTGAGCTTCGTGTCCGTTTCGTCCCCTTTGTCATGTTCCTCGGTTGCCTCGTCACCGACTCGCGGGAACCCGGCAACGGGATCGCCCACCTTTCATCTCGTTTGACTCACTCCGCCTTTGCTTTTGCCCGGACTCTCAACGAGTTACCGGAACCGAATTGTTGCGTTGCATCACTTTCGGAATGTTGCCGTGGCACCCTTTCATTCCACCACGGTGACAAAATGCTTCTTATCTCTTTTAAGTCAACCTTTTAATAAAACTTGCATAAACTTGATCATGTCATCCGCATCATGTTAACAACCGTGAATGTTTAATTGTTGTTTGCTTATAATTATTAAACATGCTCATGGGGATTTTCCGGATATGTTGTTGTTATTTCCGGCCTCATTTAAAATGTCTTAATAGTGTAGTTTCTTTATGTTTCACCTCTTGCCATGCTAAAACATTTAATCTTGTCTTGTTAATAATGAGAGTCAACTAAATAATTAATATGTGGTGTTTCGTCAATATGCAACTCGTTGCATATTGATCTCCACTTAACTTGTAGTATTTGTTTGTGCACTTTGCCATGTCATGCATATTTAAACCGGACATGCATCATACTTGGATGTGCATCGTATGCCATGTTGATATGTGTGTTTACCGTGTTGTTTGTTTCTTTCCGGTTGCTTCTTTTGTTAGCTTCGGTTTCGTTCCGGAGTTGTGAGGATCCGCTCGTCTGTTGCTCCGTCTTCTTCTTGGATCCGTTCTTCTCCTTTGTGGAATCCCAGGCAAGATGACCGAACCCGGATACCATTACTATCTTTGCCTATTGCTAGAGTATCGCTCTATAGTTTTGCCTCGATGCCCATGTCTTTCTTGTCAGCCTCCTACTTGTAACCAATTGCCATGTTTAACCACCCTACCTATGCAAACCGTTGCTTGGCTAAGTACGCTTCGCTCAGCCCCTCTTATAGCATTGTTAGTTGCAGGTGAAGATTGAAGATGCTTGCTTCATGTTGAAGTTTGGTTGGGTTATATCACACTATATAAATGCTTAAAAATGAAATCATCTATATACTAGCAGGGTGGAAGGCTAAGCCTTTTGCTTGGTGTTTTGTTCCACTCTTGTCGTTAGGAACCGTATAAGCCGGTGTTATGTTCCTTGATTATGCGTTCCTAACACGGTTGGGGTGTATGGGACCCCCTTGATAAACCGCTAAGTGCTAAGTCTTTTCCAGCAAGTCCCAACATTTGGTACTATTTGCCTCATAATAACAACTTAATTATTTAATTAAATTGCATAGGGAGTTAGCGCTACCCGAGGATCCTTAATTCTACATAGCAGGGGGGGCCAGTGCCGATGGTGTTGGTCCCAAACGGGGAGTCTGCGGGAACCACCACGGGGAAACTCGAGGATTGGGTCCTGTAGAATCGCCCATCCGGTCGTGTCCTGAGACTTAGATACGCGCGGCTACTATCAGGGTGTCGACACGCCGGGAGGATTTGCTGGATTAGCCTTACCTTAGTTCGGTTTAACTCGAGCACGGGATTCCGAGAATACTCGGGTCTTCCCAACTATGGAGTTGCGACTCCGCGGATCGTGGGCTTGTGATGGGCCAAGTTGGAACACCCCTGCAGGGTTTGAACTTTCGAAAGCCGTGCCCGCGGTTATGTGGCAGATGGGAGCTTGTTAATTCCGGTTGTAGATAACTTGACACAATGATTTCAATACACTACCAGCGTGTGTTCCGTGACTGTCAATTTCCGAATAGGGATTCGGGAGTTGAACACGGTGGGGTTATGTTTGACCGGCTTTAGCTAGGATCACTTCGTGATCATCTTTCGACCGATGCTCTTCTCTTCTCGCTCTCTATTACGTAAGTTAGTGCTAGTTGCTGCTGCAGACTCTTGTTTTGTTTCCTTCACCTCTCGTTCTTTCTTCAGCCTTATCCTCACCCAAGGCTTAAATAGTCTTGTTACCCGGGAACGGGATTGCTGAGTCCTCTGTGGCTCACAGTTACTTCACCACACCAGTTGCAGGTCCAGCCGAGTAGATGCAGGAGTTGGTTCAGTGCTTCACCGGGAGCTTGTTGAAGAGTTTGATAGTTTGCTTGTGACGTTTCGATGTTCAGTAGTGGTTTCTACTAGGATTCGATCCTGACCTGTGGCTTCATGTTGTTTTGGTATCTTTCTTTTGGATCTTACCCGTAGTCGGGCTGTGATGTTCTGAATGATGTTTTGCTTATGTAATGTATTGTGTGAAGTGGCGAGTGTAAGCCAACTATCTCCTTTTGCATTTTAATCCCTCTTTTACATGAGTTGTGCAAAGATACCAAACTTGAGATCATTCTAGGATGGACTTATGCCTTTAAGTCGTGCCTCGACACGTAGGAGGTATAACTCCATCCTGGGCATTACAGGTATGGTGGACTCATATGGAAGGTATTGGCTTAAGGATATGGATGCACAAGCAGAATTCCGCTTAGTACAGAGTTAGGCTAGCAAAGGTTTTGAAAGAGCAGACAATCGACGATGACTAAGATGCAAAGCAATATAAAGCATGAACATTGAAATAAGCATAACACATCAAGTTGTCTTCCTTGTCAACATAACACTTCAAGTATAATAACATAAAGGTTTTGGCTATGTTGATACTCTAAGAGGATCATGCTTGTTGTTATGACCAAAGCTATGTTTGCCAAGATTAAATAAAGTTTCATAGCCATACCTGACATAAGGCCAATACTCCCCATAAGAATCATCATATAAGGTCGATTGCATGAAGAGAATACCGAGTGCAGCAAAAAGGAACCGATAAACTTCTCATTAATATTCCATCATAGGTGACTCCACACACACGGATACAATTCTTCACCAAGGGGGCGATAGACCTCAATACACACACCTATCTCATATAATAACTTCCCTAGACATGATACGACTCTACTTGACTCCTGCAAGACACAAGGTAAAAGATAAAGATACCGGGCACTCCCCCAAGCTTGGAACAAGCCAAGGGAATGCCATTACCACGGAGGTTTCACTCATCATCTTTGTTAGCGTTGATCAAGTAGTTCTTGGCGAAACTCTTCCATGGAAGGGGTTCTCCAGTCTCGTAGGAGAAGCTCGTCTCCTGGATCCTGCATTCGGCACCCAAACCCATGTGTAGAAACCTTAGTTCATACTCACAGTTCTGGTTATGTAGATCATTAATTTGCCCCAGGAGTTCTATGATTCTGTCTTCAGCCGCGGCGATTATTTCCCACATCTCCTTCAGAAAGTAGGTCTTCAGCTCGTTGGTGATGTCAAAGTTAGCTTCGACACCACGCTCGGTCATCTTCTTGTACTCAAAGACTTCCTGCTCCACTTCTTCCAGCCTGGCCTGGACGCTCCCCTCCTTGATAGGTCCCTTCAGATCTTCTTGATGAAGGACGCCTTCCTTCACCTGAACCACCTGAGGGTGCTTCTTCACCTCAGCGAGGTAAGGATTGATGACGTTGACGACGAACGTGTCCTTGGGGGAACTTGGAGAAGCCATGGCACCTAAATTTAGCTGAAAGATTTCCTGGCAGAAACAGATCGAAGAGAAAACACGCGAAATCGCAAGATACGTTGCCGGAACAACCCGGGCAAATATATAGGAAAAATTTATGCACAGAAAGGAAGGTAACGGACCAAAGCGGGGTCGGAGACGGGCACCAGGGTGCCCAGGCGGCCTGCCGGCGCGGCCCAGGGGGGCGCGCCAGGGGGGCGCCTGGACTCCCTGGTGGTCGTCTCCGGCTCCACTTCGACTCGGAATTTTACTAATTTTTCAAAAACACGTAATACGGAACTTTTATGATGTTTTGCGGTGTTTTCTTACCGTACTACGTACCTTTTCTTTATTCTGCTTCCGCTGGCGTCTGAAACAGGGCTGCAACATGTTCTTCATGGGTTGTTGTGTATATTATATTCACATCAACATCGACAGGGTCTCCTGCTATGTAATGCTTAAGCCTTTGCCCATTCACAACTTGAGGTTTGGTGCCTTCAAAATTATTAATCTTAATTGCACCAGAACGATAAACTTCTTCTGTATGAAATGGTCCTTCCCACCTGGAAAGTAGTTTACCTGGAGAAAACCTGAAATGGGATCTAAACAACAAAACTTTATCACCAACATTAAATTCACGTTTCAAAATCTTCCTATCATGCCACCTTTTTACCTTTTCTTTGAACATTTTAGCGCTCTCGTAAGCTTCACTTCTCCATTCATCTAGAGAAGTCAAGTTCATGAGACGCTTCTCACCAGCTAGTTTTGGGTCAGCGTTAAGCTCTCTAATAGCCCAGAAAGCTTTGTGCTCTAGCTCTAATGGCAAATGGCAAGCCTTGCCATACACCATCTTATAGGGAGACATGCCCATGGGGTTTTTGTAAGCAGTTCTATATGCCCACAAAGCATCTCCCAATTTATTTGACCAATCCTTCCTATTTCTATTTACTGTTTTCTGCAAGATCAACTTAATCTCTCTATTGGTGAGCTCAACTTGCCCACTAGTTTGAGGATGATAAGGTGAAGCAATTCTATGATTAACATCGTATTTAGCCAAAGCTTTTCTAAAAGCTCCGTGCGTGAAGTGTGATCCTCCATCGGTCATGAGGTACCTTGGTACACCAAACCTAGGAAATATTACATCCTTAAGCATTTTCAGGGATGTTTTGTGGTCAGCACTTTCAGTGGGGATTGCTTCAACCCACTTGGTCACATAATCAACAGCTACTAAAATGTGAGTGTACTTGTGCGAAGAAGGAAAAGGACCCATAAAATCAAAACCCCAACAATCGAAAGGTTCAATCACTAGTGAGTAATTCATAGGCATCTCATTCCTTCTACTAATGTTACCAACTCTCTAACATTTATCACAAGCTAAAACATAATTTCTAGCATCTTTAAAGAGAGTAGGCCAATAAAAACCTGATTGAAGAACCTTATGTGCAGTCCTCTCACCGGCGTGATGTCCTCCATAGGGACTATCATGACACCGTCGGAGAACGTCCTTCTGCTCATGTTCCGGAATGCATCTTCTCACGATCCCGTCGGGGCCTTCTTTGAAAAGATGTGGGTCATCCTAAAAGTAGTGCCTCAAATCATGAAAGAACTTCTTCCTCTGCTGAAACGTTAGACCTGGAGGCAAATACTTTGCAACAATAAAATTAGCATAATCTGCATACCAAGGATCGGAGAGAGGTTGTACTTTTACAACGGCAAGTTGCTCGTCTGGAAAACTATCGTTAACTGGGATGGGGTCATGCGGTATATCTTCCATTCTTGAAAGATTATCCGCTACCGGATTGTCTTCTCCTTTCCTATCAACAATCTGCAAATCAAATTCTTGGAGAAGGAGTACCCATCTGATAAGCCTTGGCTTGGCATCCTTTTTGTCATAAGATATTTAATGGCAGCATGATCAGTATGAATAATAACTTTGGAATCAACAATGTACTGCCTAAACTTATCACAAGCAAAAACTACAGCTAGGAATTCCTTCTCAGTAGTAGCATAATTTCTTTGAGCACTATCAAGGGTCTTACTAGCATAATGTATAACATTCAATTTCTTATCAACCCTTTGTCCTAAAACAGCTCCAACAGCAAAATCACTTGCATCACACATAATCTCAAAAGGTAAATTCCAGTCAGGTGGTTGTACTATAGGAGCAGTTATTAAAGCTTTCTTAAGAACTTCAAAGCTTCCTTACAATTTTCATCAAACGCAAAAGGAACATCCTTCTGGAGAAGATTAGTGAGGGGTCTAGAGGTTTTAGAAAAGTCTTTAATAAATCTTCTATAAAAACCTGCATGACCGAGAAAACTGCGAATACCTTTAATGTCCTTTGGATAAGGCATCCTCTCAATAGCTTCGATCTTGGCTTTGTCCACTTCAATTCCCCTTTCGGAAATCTTGTGACCAAGAACAATTCCTTCATTAACCATAAAGTGGCACATCTCCCAGTTGAGTACCAAATTTGTCTCCTCGCATCTCTGCAAAACTTTATTAAGGTTGTGAAGACAATGGTCAAATGAGGTTCCATAGACGGAGAAATCGTCCATGAAGACTTCCATAATATCCCCGCAGAAACCATGAAAGATAGCAGACATACACCTTTGAAAAGTAGCAGGGGCATTACATAAACCAAAAGGCATACGTCTGTAAGCATAAGTACCAAAAGGACAAGTAAAAGTGGTCTTCTCTTGATCGACAGTGTTAACATGAATTTGAGAGAAGCCAGAATAACCATCGAGATAACAAAAGTGGGTATTTTTGGATAACCTTTCAAGCATTTGGTCGATGAACGGCAACGGGTAGTGATCCTTCCTGGTTGCTTTGTTCAACTTCCTGTAATCAATACACATTCGATATCCAATAATAATTCTCTGAGGTATTAGTTCATTTTTATCATTAGGAACCACAGTTGTACCTCCTTTCTTAGGAACGCAATGTACAGGACTTACCCACTTACTATCAGCTATAGGGTAGATAATACATGCGGCTAGAAGCTTGAGAATCTCAGTTCTCACGACATCCATCATCTTCGGGTTCAACCGTCGTTGATGATCAACAACTGGTTTAGCATCGGGCTCAAGGTTGATAGTATGTTGACAGATAGATGGACTAATCCCCTTAAGGTCATCAAGGGTATAGCCAATTGCGCCTCGGTGTTTACGAAGTACTTCCAATAATCGCTCTTCTTCATATCGTGAAAGGTTAGAATTGATAATAACAGGATATACTTTCTTTTCATCTAAATAAGCATACTTGAGCGTATCGGGAAGAGGTTTAAGATCGAACACCGGGTCTTCTTTTGGTTTTGATAAAATTCCCAAAGGTTCAACCGGAAGGTTGTGCTTCAGGATTGCAGGCTGCCTCAAGAATATTTCATCTAGTTCATTTTTTTCCTGCATATGTAAATCATTCTCGTGGTCCTCCATGTATTGCTGCAAAGGATCATCAGGAGGAATAGCAATAGAGGCAATACTTTCAATAATTTTATCATCACTAGGTAAATTAGTACCACGAGGCTGCTTAGAGAACTTAGAAAAATTAAATTCATATGGCTCACCATTGAATTCAACATAAACTTTACCTTTCTTGCAATCTATTATAGCTCCACAAGTCCTAAGAAAAGGCCTACCAAAAATGATGGGACAAAAATCGTCCCTGGCTGAACCAAGTACCAAAAAGTCGGTAGGGTATTTTACCTTTCCACATAGGACTTCAACGTCCCTCATAATTCCGATAGGAGACATAGTTGATCTATTTGCAAGATGAATAGTAACATCAACTTCTTCAAGTTCACAAGGGGAAATCTCACCGATGATTTCTTCATAGAGTGAATAAGGAATAGCACTTGCACTCGATCCCAAATCGCATAGCCCATAATAATTGTGTTCTCCTATTTTAATAGATACCACCGGAGTACCTGAAATTGGGCCTTTGTTCTTGGCTGTGACAAGGTTAGTGGAAACAGCACAAAAAGTTATATTGGAATCCAAAACATCATCAGTAACAAGGTCTTTAATCAATGCAACTCGAGGATTGACCCTGATCTGGTCCTCAGGTTCATCAACTCTTCTCTCACTTTTATTTATTATGCCTGTTACAAGAGAGTGTTCCTTTATCCTCGTGGGAAAAGGAGGCTTTTCATATATGACTGCAGGCAAAATAGGCTCAGCAACATAAATATCAATAGGTTTTTCTTTAAAAGGTGCATGGTGCTGGTCTCTATTCTTTTTAAAAGAATCAACATGAGAGGCAAAGTTCTTACATAAATCAATCACTAGATGGGAATCAAGACCAATCTTAGAGCAAAAAGTATTGAAGTAATCAGTTTCTACATAGCTCTCAATATAATCATGTTCATAATTTATAGCTGGTTCAATACCTTTATCAATTTCCCAATCTTCGGTATTCCTCTGGATTCTTTCAAGGAGATCCCACCTTTCTTCAACACTCTTCTTCTGAAACACCCCACTAGAGGAGGCATCCAGCATCTCCTTATCCTGACGAGAAAGCCTGGCATAAAAATTCGTAAGTATAATTTCCATGGGGAGCCTATGAATAGGGCATTTGAGCATTAGAGACTTCAATCTCCCCCAAGATTGAGCAATGCTTTCTCCGTCACGAGACCTAAAGTTATAGATATAATTCATGTCTCGATGAATTTCATGAAGAGGATAAAATTTAGTATAAAAGAGAGACATAAGCTCCTGCCAGTCCAGCAAGTGTGGGTTATCAAGAAGCCCATACCAATCTGAAGCTTTATCTGTAAGGGATATGACAAACAATTTCCTCATGACAAACTCCCTCGATACACCTGCAAGCTTAAATAATGAACATAGTCGTGACAAATACAGCAAGTGTTCACCGGGATGTCTGTCTCCTGCATAACGATTAGTCAAAACATAATCGATAATGCCAGTTGGTATTTTATAAGGCACAATTTCAGTAGGGGGAGGATCAACCACCACAGGTGTGGGGTGTCTTCCCGCAAGCAATGCTCCAATAATAGGGTTATCCATAAGGACAGAGGATAGCAATAAAAATAAAAAACAGAATTATAAAAAGACTTTCTTACCAGTTTCACTTTACCAATAGCGCTACGCTCCCCGGCAACGGCGCCAGAAAACGATACTTGATGACCCTCAACCGTAAGGGATCTGTTGCAGCGTTTTCGATAAGTAAGAGTGTCGAACCCAACGAGGAGCAGAAGGTATTGATAAGCGATTCTGAGCAAGAAGTTACTGCAAGCACTGAAAGATAACTTTTAGGGGTTTTCTCGATATAAGCAACAGGAATGTAATGGCGAGTAATGTAAAAGGTACTGAAAGTAACAAGTGGCCCAATCCTTTCTTAGCAAAGGAGAGGCCTAGCAACTGAACTTATAAAGACTAAAGCGTTCTTGAGGACACACGGGAGAGGTAGTCATGTGCTTTCGTCATATTCCGTATCGATACTATGTTATGTGTTGATAAGTGTTGGTGGGTGGATCTATGCTAGTGCACTCTCTAGACTAAGATGAATGCACTCTTATGATTAAACACCTTGCAAGCATCCGCAAATACAAGATAGAATTTAAGGCAAAAGCCTAACCATAGCAATACGATCGAGGATCCATTATTCCCTTATGCAAAAGCGTGCGAAATGGGGTTCATGTTTCTGTCACTCCGGCAACCCACCATAAGCATTCTTTATACACAATGCATTCCCCTAGGTCCTTAATAAGGCGAAGTGTTGGGTGTTCGACTCACACAACACCACTAGTAGAATGACAACACAACTTAAGTATCAAACAACACATATTACTTCAACAGCATATGACTACTAACAACAAGACTTTCCCCATGTCCTCAAGAACTAAGGTAACTACTCACAAGACATAAATAAGATCATGATCAGAGGGGATAAATAGGTGATAAACAATCTGGACATAATAATATTTCTCCAACAAAACTCAATAGCATTCACCACAAAGTAGTAATCAACACCGATGGAGTAGAGAGGATAGGTAGTACAAGTTACAACACGAGTTGCGATGGAAAGATGAGATTTGGATGAAGATGGAGATGGTGCTGGTGTTGGGGATGATGTTGATGATGATCTCGATGATGCCCGTGATGATGGTGATGACGATGGCGACGATCTCCCCCTCCGGGAGGTGATCTCCCGGTGGAATCTGCGCGCCGGAGATGCCCTTTTCTTCTCTGTAGGTTTCCGCCTCGAAGCGGCGGCGAAACTCCGTAAAAAGTCCCGTGCCTAGGGTTTTCGGGAGACGGAGAGAATATATGCAAAAGGGGGCGGCCAGAGGTGGGCCAGGGGCTCCAGGCGCCCCCCCCCC
>LR738713.1:288056106-288087971 GCA_902687465.1 Secale cereale
CCCCGAGAGCCCCCCGGTGCCCTACTTTGGCAGATATTTAAAGGGTCCCCCGTAACCCTTGAAACAAGACTTCTTTTCGCGATCCCATCTCTGTTCCGCCGCCGCCGCCGCTTCCAAGATCGGGAGCACCAGGAGAACTCTTCCCGGCACCCTGCCGAAGGGGAGGATCACCACCGGGAGCTTCTCCACCACCATGGACGCCTCCCGGATGACTCGTGAGTAGTCTCCCTTGGACCATGAGTCCATGACCAGTAGTTATGTGATGTTCTCCTCCCGTTCTTGTGCTTCACTAATTAGTCCTCGTGAGCTGCCCTACATGATCGAGGCACCTATGTAATCCTTATGTTGTTGCTATGTTGAGTTTGCTGGGATCCGATGGATTATGAGATTATGTTCAGATTGATCTTGAGTAATATATTTGATTCACCTCTTTTATATTTTAGTTCATAAGTAATTCTTGCATGTTCTCTGTTGTTATTTATTGCTTTGGCCAAGTAGTAGGTAGTGACTCCAAGAGGGAACGTTATGCTCGATTGTGGGTTCATGCCCCTCGATGACTAGCTTGAGTGACAGAAACATGAGTCTAGGGGATGTGTTGTTGCCACAAGGGGGAAAACAACGGTGCTGTTTACTTTACGCAAAGTTCTTTTAATGCAGTTGTCTGTTGCATTGAGTTTACACTATGGGTGGGACTCACAACTTAATACCAGCGAGATGTTCTGGATAGATATCTCAAGGTGGATGATTAGTAGTAGATGCAGATGGATTTCGGTCTACTTACCTTGGCGTACCGCCCATGCTTTGAACCTCAACCTTTCTTGCAATGTAATCAGCATTGGTTTGCGTTCGTGGTCCTGTCAATTGCCCAGCTGTAATTTGTTACCTCACATAGCTGTTTTATCGTCTTTTGGGAGAGAGACATCACTAGTGAACATCATGTGACTCTGGTTCATATTATCATCATTGATCACATACACTATTTACTTTCCGCTATTTTATTTACTATTGCAAACACTATCTATCACTACTATCATATTGCTTTTAACCCTTTGTGAACTACAAGGCCGGAGAGATTGACAACCTCTATGTACTCGTTGGGAGCAAAGTTATTTGTATCTGTGTGCAGGTCCACGTTGATTGCTAATTGCGCCGTTAGCAGTTGACACCTACCTGTTGAACCTAGGAGTCTCTGGGGATTCGATCCTTGGCATCTTTGCTAGGGGAAAACACTTCTACTTACTGCATCTTACACCTTCCACTTGGGGTAATCCAACGAGGGGTTCGAGGCCCATCACACCATAGCATCACTGAGTTGGGCCTCACGGATCTGATCTTCCAAGGTAGGAGCAACTTGAAGATTTGCAAGAAAGCCCTGCGGAACAACTTGGAGGTTGAGCTTCCTGAAAGCTTCACAAAGCTCAGGCTGGAACGGCTTGATAAGAAGGCTGTTGCAATATGCCTTTCTGCTCAACGCATCTGCAATCACATTCGCCTTGCCAGGAGTGTATTCGATGCTTGGATCATACTCTTGGATCATTTCGACCCAACGAGTCTGGCCGAGGTTCAGATTCGGCTGTGTGAAGATGTACTTCAAGCTCTTGTGATCGGTGAAGATGTCGACTTTTCTGCCCAACAGAAGGTGTCTCCACGTAATCAAAGCATGTACCACAGCTGCTAGTTCAAGATCATGTGTGGGGTAGTTCTTCTCACTTGGCTTCAGTTGACGAGAAGTGTAAGCCACAATTCTCTTGTCTTGCATAAGCACACCACCAAGTCCTTGAAGAGAAGCATCACAGAATACTTCGTAGGGCTTGGACTCATCTGGAGGAGTTAGAACTGGAGCAGAGACGAGCTTTTCTTTGAGAGTTTTGAATGCCACTTCACAATCTAGAGACCAGTAGTACTTGACATTCTTCTGCAGCAAGTTGGAAATAGGCTTGGCAATCTTGGAGAAGTTCTCAACGAACCTTCTGCAATAGCTGGCAAGACCAAGAAAGCTTCGGAGTTGCTTGACGTTCTGAGGAGCTTCCCAGTTGACAATTGCTTCAACTTTCTCGGGGTTTACCGCAATACCGTTAGCGGAGATGATATGGCCCAGATACAAGACCTTATCGAGCCAAAATTCGCACTTGGAGAACTTGGCATAGAACTTATGTTCACGGAGTCTGTCGAGAACGAGACGGAGGTGCTTTTCGTGATTCTCTTCATTTTTGGAGAAAACCAAAATATCATCCAGATACACAAGCACGAACTCGCCGGTGTAGGGGTTGAAAATGTAGTGCATCATTCTCGAGAAGGTAGGTGGAGCATTGGCGAGACCAAAGGAAATGACTGTATACTCATATGAGCCGTAGCTCGTTCTGAAGGCAGTCTTGGGGATATCTTCTTCTCGAATGCGAATCTGGTGATAGCCCATTCGGAGATCGAGCTTAGAGAACACTTTAGCTCCTTTGAGCTGCTCGAACAGTTCATTGATGTTGGGGAGCGGATACTTGTTCTTTATTGTCTTCTTGTTCAATGGCCGGTAATCGACGCAGAGACGCTCCGTGCCATCCTTCTTCTTGACAAATAAGACACCACAGCCCCAAGGAGACGTACTAGGCCTCATCAGACCCATACGCTCCTGTTCATCAAGCTGCTTCTTCAATTCCTTCAACTCTTTAGGAGAGAGCTTGTACGGACGCCGGCATGCTGGCTCAGTACCCGGCTCGAGTTCAAAGACGAATTCCACTTGATGGTGTGGAGGCATGCCTGGAAGTTCTTCAGGAAAGACGTCTTGGTATTCGTTAACCACCGGAATTTGAGATATGGCATTCATCTCGCCCTTGTCACTGAGAGAGAAAAGCCTGATTGTGTTATCCCTGGAGGCGGAGATAATCACATCATCATCGAAATGAGTAATCTTGACTTCCTTCTATGCACAATCAATTTGAGCATCATGCTGAGAAAGCCAGTCCATTCCGAGGATAAGGTCAATGTCGGAATTGCCAAGAACCACCGGAGAGGCCAGCAATCGATAATCACCCATGCGAATAGAAACATCCGGAGCATATATCTTTGAATGCACTAGTTTGCCCGGAGAAACAACTGACAATTCCCTTGGCAAATTTTTTGTGACAATGTTGTGCTTGGATGCAAATGGATATGACATGAAAGAACATGAAGCACCCGAATCAAACAAAACTTTAGCAGGTTTAAGGTTGACTGGAAGATTACCCAAAATGACATCAGAAGAATTCTCCGCTTGCGCTGCATTCATCAGATTCACCTTGCAGACTTTGGATTATGCTTGACAATAGCTGTACTGACAGGTGGCGGAGGTGCCTTTGGTTGGGGCACTTGTTAGCATAGTGACCTTTCTGAGTACACTTGTTGCAGACCACTTCTGAGAGAGGACGGTAATGAGAACCACTTGACTTGGAACCTTGAGACTGAAACTGATTCTTCGACTGGTTGCTCGGGTTGGGTGGGTGGGAGAAACCACGTCCACCAGCATTCTTGTTGTTGTTGTAGGGAGCTCGGATCACTGGAGGAGGTGGAAGCCAAAATTTCTGTTGTTTCGCGACCACTTGAGAAGATGAGGAGGAGTGAACGGCATCTCGAATCCTCTTTTTGGAAGCCTCCATCTTGAGCTGGGCTGTCTCTTGCTTAAGCACCATGTTATAGAATTTGTCAAACTCATCAGGCTCGAACAAGGTGAGAGCAAGTTGAAGTTCATCCTTGAGACCTCCACGGAACTGATAGATCTTGCTCTTGGCATTTGGTATGTCTTGCTTGGCATAGCGGGCGAGGTTTTGGAACTTGACATTATACTGGTAGACAGTCATAGAGCCTTGCTTCAGGTTGCGGAATTGCTCACGCATACCCTCGATGACACTTGTTGGAATGTGGTGAGAGCGAAAGTCCTTGCAGAAATCATCCCAAGAGATCACACGCCCTTCTCTAGAGTCTTTGTACTGCTGCCACCAGTCAGCTGCTTGGTCCTTGAGTTGGAAGGCTGCAAAATTCACATAGTCCTCTTCCCTTACGTTACTGCACTCAAAATGCTTCTTGATATCAGTGATCCAATCTTCAGCATCGAGAGGGTCGACACAGTAACTGAAAGCCTTTGGTTGATTGGCCAAGAACTGGTTGAGCGTAGCATGGTGCTGTTGGTTGAAGAAATTGCCTTGGTTCCCTGGAGCACCATGATTTGCTTGATTTGCTTGCATTTGCTGCATCATCTACATCAACATCTGGGTGTTCTGATTTGTAGTTTGCATAATCGCTCTCCAAGCCTCAGACGGAGGAGGAGGGGAAGGAGGACGATCTAGAACCTCTTCACCCTCTGGGTTAGCGTTGGGAACCCGTTTCGGAGCCATCCTGAAAGAGATGACCACCAATCAGCAATTGATTGAAAGAAGGTATAAGCTGAAACAACGGATTGAAATGCAACATAGTCTTCACAAGAATCATTCGAACAAGAGGAACGAATGAAATTCTCAGTTTAATGATAACAACAATCTTCACGAGAAGCCACATAGGGGACAAAAGGTAAATAAGAGAAAAAAAACACAAGGTACAGATGGAACAAACACAAGATAGGAGCTTCGTTTGACATCTTTGTGCTGTAAGGTTATGGAACGCATTACGAAAGGGTTTTGCAATCCCCGGATCAGCATAGCCAAGGGCCCTTTAAGATGCAACTCCCGATCGGAACATCGACCATAAAACCACTTCACTCAATGTAGAACCCCGAACTCACTAACCTGCATTCGTTGGAAGAATGCCTACGATCTACTGGATGAACCCACCTATTAATTTCTGAAAGTTTCCAGTTATGCAATCAGGTGTTGGGGATACAGGGGAAGCACCGCGCAATCAACTCTAAACCTACATCCAGTTGTATCCATCCTTCAACACATAACCAGTTGTTCTCGGAAACCGTCTACCTCAGACCTTCGAAAAGCATCCACTATACAAAGCTATGGCAATACTCCCGAACTACCTCCCCAGTACTGGGTGATGTCAGGGTTATCTTGCCACTAACCGTATAGGAGAGTTTTCGATGTTGGCCGTCTTAAGTATTCTAGTACTGTCGTGATATGCTTGTGACGACAATACCCCGAAGCTCAACTCCCCGGGACACTGCCACAACCCCTAATATCAGGAGGCATCGAGAACAATATTCTCGTCACAAGTACATCGAAACAATCCAACAATACTCGCGAGATTCCTAAAAAAAAATTTGATGCAAATTTTGAAAGTAGAAGAGGCAAGAGTAGTCGTCAGGAGTCCTCACCAGAGAGAAAGGAGATGAGGAGCAAAGAAATCCTACTCTCCGATAAATATAGGACTCAAAATATTTTAAGTGTGTGCCTAGACTCGACCGTCAACGATTCGATCAAACGGTGGGGGCTTCTAGGTCGGAGAAGGCTCTGAATACCAACTTGTAATGCCCAGGATGGGACTATATCTCCTACGTGTCGAGGCACGACTTAAAGGTATAAGCCCATTCTGGAATGATCGCAAGTTTGGTACCTTTGCACATATCATGTAAAAATAGGGATGGAAAACTGAAAAGATAGTTGGCTTACACTCGCCACGTCACACAAATTCATTACATGTTCAAACATCATTCAGATAAACATCACAGCCCATCTAAGGGTAAGATCCAAATGACAAGATACCAAACATAACATTAAAACCATAGGTCTAGATCGAATCCTAGTAGAAGCTCTACTGATCAACCGGATAGTTCACGTAGTCACGGCTACGCTCCTCGTCGTACTCCCAGTCTAGCTCAGTACCATCGCCTGTGTAGCTCACCATCGTACCTGCATCTGGTGTGTTGAAGTAACTGTGAGCCACAGAGGACTCAGCAATCCCGTTCCCGGGTAACACGACTATCCAAGCCTTGGGTGTGGAACAAGGCTGAAGAAAGAACAAGAGGTTGTAGCCGCACTAGCACTAGCTTACGTAAAAGAGAGCGAGAAGAGAAGGTGCCTCGATCGAGAGATGATCACTAAGTGATCCTAACTAAAGCAAGTCAAACATAACCCCACCGTGTTCATCTCCCGAATCCCTTTCGGAAAATGACCGTCACGGTACTCACGCTGGTGGTGTATTCGAACATGGTGTCAAGTTTTCTACAACCATATATTAACAAGCTCCCATCTGCCACATAACCGCGGGCACGGCTTTCGAAAGTTCATAACCCTGCAGGGGTGTTCCAACTTGGCCCATGACAAGCCCACGATCCGCGGAGTCGCAACTCCAAGGTGGGAAGGCCCGAGTATCCTCGGAATCCCGTGCTCAAGATACTCCGACTAAGGTAAGGCTAATCCAGCAAATCCTCCCGACGTGCCAACACCCTGATAGTAGCCGCGCGTATCTCGTCTCAGGCCACGACCGGATGGGCGATCCCACAGGTTTTTACCAGACCTTGAGTTCCCTCGAGGTGGCCCCGCGTAACCCCCAGTTTGGACCAACACTCATGTGGAGCACTGGCCCGGGTTGTTGATTAAGAAGAGGGTTAATTACTCCCTATGCAAGTTTTTAGTTATTAGGCAAATAGTACCAATGTTGGGACTTGCTGGAAAAGACTTAGCACTTAGCGGTTTATCGAGGGGGTCCCATAACCCCAACCGTGTGAGGAACGCATAATCAAGGAACATAACACCGGTTTATACGGTTCCTAGCGGCATGAGTGGAACAAAACACCAAGCAAAAGGCTTAGCCTTCCACCCATTACCAATATATAGATGATTTCATTTAATAATTAATATAGTGTGATATCCCAACAAGCTTCAACAAGAAGCAAGAGTCTTCAATCTTCACCTGCAGCTAACAATGCTATAAGAGGGGCTGAGCGAAGCGTACTTATAGCCAATCAATGGTTTGCATAGGTAGGGTGGTTAGACAGGATCATGGTTACAATAGGAGGCTGACAGGAAAACATGAGCATCGAGGCAAAACTATAGATCGAGACTTCTAGCAATAGGCAAAGATAGTAATGTTATCGGGGTTCGGTCATCTTGCATGAAGACTTGTCGATTGGATCGTAAGAGGGGTCCTCGTTCTCAACCTCGGTAGTAACCTCGTGCTCGTACTCGTACTCGGTCTCAGCTTCTGGCTCTACTCAAACACAAGAACACAAGGCAACGAATCAAACAAGATGCAATGCGCAGAAAAAATTACTGGATGCATGACTGATGCACTATGAAAGCAAAACAGATGCACTATGGAAGCACAGAAAGTCTACTTAGGAAGCACAGTGTTACCGCACAAAAATATGCATCAAGTAAAATGCTTCAAAACATGATAACAATAGGATATTATGAATCTACATGCAAAAACACGCAAGTTACATGTAGGACTTGCTCAAAACGGAGCAACGGGCTAAAAGTTACACCCGAAACAATAAACAAGCACAAGCTGAAAATAACAGCCACATAGCAACTTCGGGGCAAGAGATAAATAAACTACAGCACTCAAACATCATGGCAATGAGCATGGACATAAACTAGACATATCCTAAAGCAAACAATTCCATTGAAGCATCCCCAAAGGAGCCATGGATCAATAGCAACAAGCTATGACATATTGAACTTGACAACAAAATCCTGACAGCAGTAATTTGTTGCAACTTGGGAGCAAGAGTTAAATATGCTACAGCCACTCAAATAATCATGTGAGAGCATGAATGGATAGCCAACAATATATACAACAAGGAATCATCAAGAGTCACCCCAAAACTATCATGGATTGGCCTAGAACAACAAGCAAACATGGTATCTGGAAATTACAGATTCCAGACTTAGTGAAATTTCACTAAGTGTTGAAACAGTAGTTTCATCATGGCATCTTTGAGAGCAAGTTTGAGTCACCTCAAAGCATATCAAGACAAGTGGTAAGTACCACATCAAAGTACACATGATGGTGAATCCAAAACCTATAAGCATGCATCATGGGGACAAACACATCAATAGCAACGAGCTCCTCTACGAGGCATCTCGTAACAAGTTTAACGACATAACAGTCACATAGCACTTTGCAAAGGAGATAAACATGGCAAGATGAAATCTATCATGCAAGCTAAGGCAATCAACATGTAGAGCATTTCATGACGAACACGTGGACATATCATTTGCTTCATTTGGATAAACATGCACCAAGTTATCACATTGCAAAGATGGCATGAAAACAACTACTAACAGCAGTTTTTAACAAGTAGCACTCTTGCAACAGATATTTAAGCATCTAGATGAACTCAAACATGCATGGCATAATGGAACAAAACGTAGTACAAGTCTCCACGAACAATTTGACATATCATTCACTCAAATCGGACCATCACACAAAAAGTTATCACTATTGCAAAATAGCATCAGACAACAAAAAATCCTGGGACTTAGTGGAAAAACTAGACTACCTCAGTCAAGATCTGGTCAACAGGCGGAGGTCAACCGGGTGGACTGCTGGCGGATCGGGCGCGGGTCCTCGGGTGCGCGGCGGTAAACGGGCTACCGGGCCGGTGACTGGAGCGGATCCACCAGGCCGGCGGATCGGGCGCGGGGCCTCGGGTGCGGGCCGGATCTGGTGGCCAACGGGCCCCGACCCACTAGGGCTTGGCCTCAGTGACCGATTGGATCGGCGAGGGGAGCCTCGCTCCCGAGCGGCGGCGGCTCGCTCCTACGCCAGCGAGGGCGGCGAGACGGAGGCAGCCTGGGAACGGGGGCCGGCCGTGGAGGCCTGAGGCCTCGGGCGACGGGGCGGCTGGCTCCCCGGCCGGCGGGAGGCGGGAGCCGAGGGGAGGTGAGAGGAGGGGCCCCGCGACGGAGGAGCCCGGGCGGCGGTTGGCCGGCCGGCGAGGCGGCGGAGGCGGCCGGCCCGGCGGCGGAGGGCGCGATGGAGGCGAGGGACCAGCGGTGAGGACGAAGGGCGGCGCGGCGAGCTGGCCGGTGTGCAGCTCCGGCGAGGGGAGGACCAGCGGCGGCGGGAAACTCCGGCGAAGGCGGCGCGGACCAGAGGAAAAAGAAGAAGAGGTAGGAGAAGATGAACTAGGTTTTTTTAGGGCAAAAATTGGGGAAGATGGACAAATATATAGGCACAAGGAGCTAGGGTTGTCCAAATGAGGTGTGGTTTTCGGCCACGCGATCAGAATTGGATGGCCTAGATGAAGGGAGGGGTTTGGGTTGGTTTGGTGGGCTGTTGGAGGGGTGTCATGGGCCTCAAAGTGGGGGTACTTTCAGCCCACGAGAATAACTGTTGGAGCACCAAACGAACTCCAAACGCGACGAGATTTGACAGGCGGGTTACACACACCAAAACAACATCGCACGACAAGTCTCACGCCAAACCGGAAAAGTTATACGGCCAAACACCAAAGTAGGCCTCGGGGATTCCACGGACACGTGAGAGGGCTCCGGAACGCGAAACGGACAACGGAAAGAAACGAGTGGGACCGGATGCAAACGACAACACAAATGCAATGCGATGCACATGACTACATGATATGAATGAATGCCACACACGCAACACGACAAAACGACGAAAACCCGAAAGATGAAGAACCCGGAATGGAACTGATGAAGCCAAAGATATATTATATTGCCCAAAAGGGAAAGTATTACATCTGGGGCATTACATATTCCCTGGTTCAGTGCGGCATGCTTTACAGCTTAGAATCGGGGCTCCAAAAGCGTATTGAGCAGCACGGAGCATATGAGATGTTCCAAGAGCTGAAAATGGTTTTCCAAGCTCATGCTCGAGTCGAGAGATATGAAGTCTCCGACAAGTTCTACAGTTGTAAGATGGAGGAGAATAGTTCTGTCAGCGAGCATATACTCAAAATGTCTGGGTTGCACAATCGCTTGTCTCAGTTGGGAATTAATCTCCCAGATGACGCGGTCGTTAGAATCCTCCAGTCGCTCCCACCTAGCTACAAGAGCTTTGTGATGAACTTCAATATGCAAGGGATGGAGAAGTCCATTCCCGAGGTGTATTCAATGCTGAAATCAGCGGAGGTGGAGATCAAGAAAGAACATCAAGTGTTGATGGTGAATAAAACCACTAAGTTCAAGAAAGGCAAGTGTAAGAAGAACTTCAAGAAGGACGGCAAAGGAGTTGCCGCGCCCGGTAAGCCAGTTGCCGGGAAGAAGCCAAAGAATGGACCCAAGCCTGAGACTGAGTGCTTTTATTGCAAGGGAACGGGTCACTGGAAGCGGAACTGCCCCAAATACTTAGCAGATAAGAAGGTCGACAACATCAAAGGTATATGTGATATACATTTTATTGATGTGTACCTTACCAGCGCTCGTAGTAGCTCCTGGGTATTTGATACTGGTGCAGTTGCTCACATTTGTAACTCAAAGCAGGAACTGCGGAATAAGCGGAGACTGGCGAAGGACGAGGTGACGATGCGCGTCGGGAATGGTTCCAAGGTCGATGTGATCTCCATCGGCACGCTACCTCTGCATCTACCTTGGGGATTAGTTTTAAACCTCAATAATTGTTATTTAGTACCAGCTTTGAGCATGAACATTGTATCTAGATATCGTTTAATGCGAGATGGCTACTCATTTAAATCCAAGAATAATGGTTGTTCCATTTATATGAGAGAAATGTTTTATGGTCATGCCCCGCTGGTCAATGGTTTATTCTTAATGAATCTTGAACGTGATGTTACACATATTCATAGTGTGAATGCCAAAAGATGTAAGGTTGATAATGATAGTCCCACATACTTGTGGCACTGCCGCCTTGGTCATATTGGTGTCAAACGTATGAAGAAGCTCCATGCGGATGGACTTTTGGAGTCTCTTGATTATGAATCATTTGACACATGCGAACCATGCCTCTTGGGCAAGATGACCAAGACTCCGTTCTCCGGAACAATGGTGCGAGCAACCAACTTATTGGAAATCATACATACTGATGTGTGCGGTCCAATGAGTGTTGAAGCTCGCGTTGGCTATCGTTATGCTCTCACCCTCACATATGACTTAAGTAGATATGGGTATGTCTACTTGATGAAACACAAGTCTGAGACCTTTGAAAAGTTCAAGGAATTTCAGAATGAGGTTGAGAATCAACGTGACAGAAAAATAAAGTTCTTACGATCAGATCGTGGAGGAGAATATTTAAGTCACAAATTTGGCACGCACCTAAGGAACTGCGGAATTGTTTCACAATTGACGCCGCTTGGAACACCTCAGCGTAATGGTGTGTCCGAACGTCGTAATCGTACTCTGTTGGACATGGTGCGATCTATGATGTCTCTTATCGACTTAGCGTTATCATTCTAGGGTCATGCTTTAGAGACTGCCGCATTCACTTTAAATAGGGCACCGACTAAATCCGTTGAGACGACACCGTATGAACTATGGTTTGGCAAGAAACCTAAGTTGTCGTTTCTAAAAGTTTGGGGATGTGATGCTTATGTCAAGAAACTTCAACCTGAAAAGCTCGAACCCAAATTGAAAAAATGCGTCTTCATAGGATACCCTAAGGAAACTATTGGGTATACCTTCTACCTCATATCCGAAGGCAAGGTCTTTCTTGACAAGAATGGATCCTTTCTGGAGAAAGAGTTTCTCTCGAAAGAAGTGAGTGGGAGGAAAGTGGAACTTGATGAGGTGATAGTCACCCCTTCCGAACCGGAAAGTAGCGCAGCGCAGGAAGATGTTTCTGTGGTACCTGCACCGACTAGGGAGGAAGTTAATGATAATGATCATGAAACTTCATATCAAGTTACTGCTGAACTTCGTAGGTCCACAAGGACACGTTCCGCACCAGAGTGGTACGACAACCCTGTCCTGGAAATCATGTTGTTAGACAACGGTGAACCTTCGAACTAAGAAGAAGCAATGGCGGGCCCGGATTCCAACAAATGGCTTGAAGCCATGAAATCCGAGATAGGATCCATGTATGATAACAAAGTATGGACTTTGGTGGACTTGCCCGATGATCGGCACGCCATAGAAAATAAATGGATCTTTAAGAAGAAGACTGACGTGGATGGTAATGTGACCATCTATAAGGCTCGGCTTGTCACTAAAGGTTATCGACAAGTTCAAGGAATTGACTACGATGAGACTTTTTCTCCCGTAGCGATGTTGAAGTCCGTCCGAATCATGTTAGCAATTGCCACATTCTATGATTATGAGATATGGCAAATGGACGTCAAAACGGCATTCCTTAATGGCTTCCTCAAGGAAGAACTGTATATGATGCAGCCGGAAGGTTTTGTCGATCCTGAGAATGCTAACAAGGTATGCAAGCTCCAGCGCTCAATCTATGGGCTAGTGCAAGCATCTCGGAGTTGGAACATTCACTTTGATGAGGCGAACAAAGCGTTTGGGTTTATACAGACTTGGGGAGAAGTCTGTATTTACAAGAAAGTGAGTGGGAGCTCTGTAGCATTTCTCATATTATATGTGGATGATATATTGCTGATGGGAAATGATGTAGAACTCTTGGAAAGCATAAAGGCCTACTTGAATAAGTGTTTTTCAATAAAGGACCTTGGAGAAGCTGCTTACATATTAGGCATCAAGATCTATAGAGATAGATCGAGACGCCTCATTGGTCTTTCACAAAGCACATACCTTGACAAGATATTGAAGAAGTTCAATATGGATCAATCCAAGAAAGGGTTCTTGCATGTATTGCAAGGTATGAGATTGAGCACAGCTCAATGCTCGACCTCGGCAGAAGATAGTGAAAAGATGAGTGTCATCCCCTATGCCTCGGCCATAGGTTCTATTATGTATGCCATGCTGTGTACTAGACCTGATGTGAACCTTGCCATAAGTTTGGTGGGGAGATACCAAAGTGATCCCGGTATGGAACACAGGACAGCGGTCAAGAACATCCTGAAGTACCTGAAAAGGACTAAGGATATGTTTCTCGTTTATGGAGGTGACAAAGAGCTTGTCGTAAAGGGTTACATTGATTCTAGCTTCGACACATATCTGGATGACTCCAAGTCACAAACCGAATACGTGTATATTTTGAATGGTGGGGCAGTCAGCTGGTGCAGTTGCAAGCAAAGCGTCGTGGCGGCATCTACATGTGAAGTGGAGTACATAGCTGCTTCCGAAGCAGCGCGGGAAGGAGTCTGGATGAAGGAGTTCATCACCGACCTAGGAGTTATACCAAGCGCGTCGGGCCCGATGACTCTCTTCTATGACAACACTGGAGCTATTTCCATTGCCAAGGAGCCCAGGTTTCACAAGAAGACCAAGCACATCAAGCGCCGTTTCAATTCCATCCGGAATTATATTCAAGATGGAGACATAGATATTTGTAAAGTGCATACGGATCTGAATGTCGCAGATCCGTTGACTAAACCTCTTCCACGAGCAAAACATGATCAACACCAGAACTCTATGGGTGTTCGATTCATCACAATGTAACTAGATTATTGACTCTAGTGCAAGTGGGAGACTGTTGGAAATATGCCCTAGAGGCAATAATAAAATGGTTATTATTATATTTCCTTGTTCATGATAATTATCTATTGTTCATGCTTTAATTGTATTATCCGAAAATAGTGATGCATGTGTGAATACATAGACCACAACGTGTCCCTAGTAAGCCTCTAGTTGACTAGCTCGTTGATCAATAGATGGTTACGGTTTCCTGACCATGGACATTAGATGTCATTGATAAGGGGATCACATCATTAGGAGAATGATGTGATGGACAAGACCCAATCCTAAGCCTAGCACTAGATCGTGTAGTTCGTTTGCTAAAGCTTTTCCAATGTCAAGTAACTTTTCCTTAGACCATGAGATTGTGCAACTCCCGGATACTGTAGGAATGCTTTGGGTGTACCAAACATCACAACGTAACTGGGTGGCTATAAAGGTGCACTACGGGTATCTCCGAAAGTGTCTTTTGGGTTGGCACGAATCGAGACTAGGATTTGTCACTCCGTGTGACGGAGAGGTATCTCTGGGCCCACTTGGTAAGACATCATCGTAATGAGCTCAATGTAACTAAGGGGTTGGTCACGGGATGATGTGTTACGGAACGAGTAAAGAGACTTGCCATGACGAGATTGAACAAGGTATCGTTATACCGACGATCGAATCTCGGGCAAGTACTATACCGATAGACAAAGGGAATTGCGTACGGGATTGATTGAATCCTCGACATCGTGGTTCATCCGATGAGATCATCGAGAAGCATGTAGGAGCCAACATGGGTATCCAGATCCCGCTGTTGGTTATTGACCGGAGAGTCATCTCGGTAATGTCTGCGTGTCTCCCGAACCCGTAGGGTCTACACACTTAAGGTTCAGTGATGCCAGGGTTGTAGAGATATTAGTATGCGGTAACCCAAAAGTTGTTCGGAGTCCCGGATGAGATCACGGACCTCACGAGGAGTTCCGGAATGGTCCGGAGATAAAGATTTGTATATAGGAAGTCCAGTTTCGGTCACCGGGAAAGTTTCGGGGGTCACCGGTATTGTACCGGGACCACCGGAGGGGTCCAGGGGGTCCATCGGGTGGGGACACCTATCCCGGAGGGCCCATGGGCTGAAGTGGGAAGGGAACCAGCCCCTGGTGGGTTGGTGCGCCCCCCATGGACCTAGGGTTGGTAACCCTGGGGGTGGGGGTCGCCCCACCAAACTTGGGGGGCAAATCCCCCCTTGCCCCCCCCCTTGAGATGGGATCTCTAGGGGCCGGCGTCCCCCCTAGGGCCCCTATATAAAGAGGGGGGAGGGAGGGCTGCGCACCCCAGCCCCTGGTGCCTTCCTCTCCCCCCGTAACACCTCTCCCTCTCGCTGAGCTTGGCGAAGCCCTGCCGAGATCCCCACTGCTTCCACCACCACGCCGTCGTGCTGCTGGATATCCATCAACCTCTCCTCCCCCTCTCTTGAACGCTTCCGCTCGCGATCTACAAGGGTATGTAGATGCACTCCCCTCTCCCTCGTTGCTAGATGACTCCATAGATTGATCTTGGTGATGCGTAGAAAATTTTAAAATTCTGCTACATTCCCCAATAGGGGGGAGATGATGCAGAGCATACCACGAGCATCCTCGTGGGCGTATCTGCATCTCCCACGACACCACTTGGTCCTATGATAATAGCCCGGGCCAAGGCTATCGAAGATAAGGTGAACTCGCTCCTCTCCGAACTACCGCTTTCCTCATATGAGACATGGCTACTACCTAAGGCGGAAACCCTATGCATGATAAGGTACCTAGAGGATAGCCATGGATCAACTACATCCAACGGATAAGACGGCGAGGATGACAAGTACAAGGACCAAGAGAAGGAGTTGCCTGAAGATCACAACCCTTGGACGACCAACGAGGACCAGACGCCCGACGCCTCGAGGTTCCAGCTAGCCAAAGTGCCTGCCCGCGAAGTCTACAGTAGCCGGACGTCCGATACCCTCCAGCGACTAGAGGACCGACGCCCACCGGACGACCGGTGCCTCCACGACAGAACCAAAACATCGGAAGAACGTGGTCCACCGGATGACCGACGCACTGGACGACCGACCCCGACCGGACATCCGACACTTCAACACCCGAGCCGAAACATCGGACGACCGAAGCTTTTCGGACGTCCGGACCCTCACGATCCACCGGACGTCCGGTAACCGTCGGACGTCCGACGCCTTTCTGTGCACAGTGAATCGGGCCGAGGCCCATGTACCCCTCACTTACCCCTTCGTGGCCCTAGACTATATATACTCTACCTCCTCCTCCTAGTTAGGGTTAGCATTGTGTTAACTCATTTTAGACTAGAGCATTGCTCATCCCTGGTGGTTCTACTCCACCGAGAGACCGCGGCCTCTACGGAGAAGATCCACACCGGATTCAAGACCTTCTCCGGGAGAAGATCATCAAGACCTCCTCATGGAGAAGACTACCGCCACTTGTATCGTCCATTGTTGACCTTGGATCGTGTATCTCTATGTGTTCCCGAATCTAGCATATGTGTGACTATTTCTTGTTGATTTGAGTGTTTTTCTCTTGTTCCCCTCATGTTCTTCGTGTTCATCGTGGGATTCCTCTCCAATCGTGAAAGATCGGCCTAGATCGGGTTACCCCTGCATCACCTTGTCCCCAAGATCGCAAAGCTCATCGGCGAGTTTCTTTAGGCACATACAGTAGTCGTCAATAGACAAGTCGTGTTGATGGCAGCCAAAGAACTCTTGTTGTAGGAAGATGAGGCGCTGAAGGGTGTTGTCGGTGAAGAGCCCATTGAGTTTTGCCCAAACTGCGTGAGCGTCGTCCTCGTCACACACAATGGTGTGAAAGGGGTCCTTTGAGATGGTTTGATAGAGCCGGCGTGTGATGGTGGCATCAATGGTCATCCAATCATCGTGA
Source organism: Secale cereale (assembly GCA_902687465.1). Taxonomy (NCBI): domain Eukaryota; kingdom Viridiplantae; phylum Streptophyta; class Magnoliopsida; order Poales; family Poaceae; genus Secale; species Secale cereale. The sequence continues at coordinate 288,072,440 of LR738713.1, forward strand.
CCGGTCATGAGGGATGTGTCAACGGAGCCATCAACATGATCTTGGAGGTGGTACTCACGGAACACCAAGGAAAAATAGGTTTTCCAGGCGTAGTAGGTGGAATTGGTGGGATCAAGAGTGATGGGTACGCGGCCGAAGATGTTGAGATCACGGATGGGTTCGACGGAGGGAGGCTCGGGGTGGTGAAGGGGTTTGAACCACCGGAGATGGAGGAGTGGGGAAGGCCATCGGGTTGGTGGATGCGATCACAGAAGGTTGGCGGCACGAGGACATAGGTAAGGAGGAGGGGCGATCGGGTTGGGTGGGTGGGTGATCGGGAGGGTGGAGGGGTGATCTGGAGGGGGAGGGGTTAGCGAGGGAAGGAAGGAAGGGTGCGACGGTGGCGATGTGAAGGAGGTGGCGGCGGTCGGGGATGGCGCGACAGCGGTGATGAAGGAGGTGGCGGCAGGCTAGGGCTGCGGCGGCGGCAAGAGCGGAAGCTAGGAGGAGAAAGGAAACTGATACCATGTTGAAAGGCAATGCAACTCTTGATATTGATCGGGTGCATAACGCACGTATATATGTACAAGTCTAGTTCATAGCCTTCATCTATACAAGGAAACTAGAGGCGGGACCCGTAGGAAAAGATTCAAACCATATACTGACACGGATCTAGGTCTCTCACTCTTATATTGTTTACTCAATCTCTAAATCGGAGATACAAGGAGAAGGTAGGGTTCATAGCAGCAGGAAAGGGGATCGGGGAGAGAGCGAGGAGGTGGTAGGAGGTCTCACCCAACGGCGTCGATACAGAGTAGTGATCCAACGATCCCCTCTCCTCCACACACGCAACCCTAAATACACACTACTGGACCCAGTCCTCTCCTTGGACTCGACGGTTGGGCTGACACACTCGCTTGGGCCGGCCCTGCTGGGCCGAGCGATTTGGCATTCCCATGACATTCCCCCCTCCTTGAGATGTGGCTTGACCCCAAGCCAATGCTCTGGGAAATCTGGACTTGAGAGGAACTTCATCTTCCCGGGAGGTGAGCGACTCTGGGAAGCCTGACCACTTGACGAACACTTGGTCGACCGTGCGTGTCCCGCGAGCTATCGTTCATCGTCTCAGAATGGCTTCAGGGACTTGAAACTGAAGAAGGTCTTGATCCAGCACGGGTAGCTTAGGAAGTGCCATCGTGGAGGGAGGCAGCCCAGCCCAAAGTTGAGAAACATGGATGACCGGGTGTATCTTGGCTTGGTCAGGTAGAGCAAGCCGGTACGCCACCTCGCCCACGCGAGCAAGGACCTGAAAGGGACCAAAATACTTGAAAGCCAATTTATGGTTAGCATGAGCCGCCATGGAGGATTGCGCGTAAGGTTGCAACTTCGGGTAGACCCAGTTGCCAACTGCAAACACACGATCTGAACGGCGCATATCAGCTTTGCTCTTCATAACCTGGTTCGCCCGGTGAAGATGTTGTTTCAGGAGGCCCATCAGTGCTGCTCGGTCACGACTCCAGGCAGCCAGATCCTTGATTGTGTCGTCAGCAATGTTGGTGATCCCAAAGAAACAGGGTTTGTGACCGTACAGGACCTCCAATGGAGATGTCTTCAACGTCGAGTGGTACGACGTGTTGTACCAGAACTCTGCCAGAGCCAACCAATCTGCCCACTTGTTCAGAAAGTTGTGAACAAAGCAGCGTAGATAAAGCTCCATACACTGATTCACCCGCTCTGTGGTACCAAGACTCTGAGGGTGGTGCGCCGAAGATATGTTGAGTGTTGTATGAGTCAACTTGCATAGTTCCTGCCACACTTTGCTGGTGAAAACCCGAGCGCGATCGGATACCATCTTATCCGGGGGCCCATGCAGTTTGAACACATTGTTCATGTATGCCTTTGCCACTTGGAGAGCTGTGAATGGATGTCGAAGTGGGATAAAATGCGCATACCACGTCAGTTTGTCAACAACGACCAGGATGGAGTTGTATCGCATGGAGGTGGGCAGTCCCTCGACAAAGTCCAGAGTCACCATCTCCCAAGCTTGCTCGGGAACGGGGAGTGGTTGAAGTAGCCCCGGATACCGGACGTGCTCGGGTTTTGCTTGCTTGCAGACGGAGCAGCGGGCGATGAATGTCTTGACCGTGTGCTTGAGCTTGGGCCAGGCAAAGAGCTTGATCACTCTACTGTAAGTCGCTTGCACTCCAAAGTGTCCTCCGATTGCCCCCACATGCAGTTCCTGCAACACTTTTTGTTGGCTATCCACATCATTGCCCAGCCAGACTCGTCCTTTGTAGCGAATCAGCCCATCAGTGACAGAGAAGGGCCCTGCTAACTGCGCTCCTCTAGCATGCGAGGCAAGCATGCGACAGCAATCAGGATCCTTCCTGTAGCCCTGCTTGACATCCTCTAACCAGGTAGGTACACAGATTGAGACCGCGGCTACCACTGTGTGAACCACGGGCTGTCGTGAAAGAGCGTCCGCTGCCAAATTGTTAGCCCCCTGTCGATACTCAATCATGTATTGTAGTCCAAGCAGTTTGGTGAGAGCTTTGTGTTGCCATGGGGTGGTGAGCTTCTGCTCATCCAAACAAGCGAGACTCCGATGATCCGTGCGAATAGTGAATTCTGACAAGAGAAGATACGGTCACCATCTATCCACTGCCATCAGGATAGCGAGACATTCTTTCTCATACGTGGACAGTGCCCGATGTCGCGGACCCAAAGCCTGACTGAGGAAAGCCACTGGGTGTTGTTGTTGCATCAAAATAGCGTCGATGCCAATGTCTGACACATCCGTCTCCACCACGAACGACTTGGCAAAGTTGGGCAAAGCTAGCACATGGGCTGTGGTCAGAGCCGTCTTGAGGGACCCGAATGCTTGCTCGTGATCTGCCGTCCACACAAAGGGAACACCTTTCTTCAGTAGCTCTGCGAGACATTGACTGATCACTCCATAGTGCCGGACGAACTTACGATAGTATCATGCTAAACCAAGGAACTGGCGGAGCTCTTTAACAAATGACGACGAACACCAGTTTTGCACCTTCTCGATGTTACGTGGGTCTGTGTGCACTCCTTCCGCACTGATGACATGGCCTAAGTACCGAAGTTGGGGCTGCGCAAAGGCACATTTCTCCAGTTTGACCTTGAAAGAGTATTGTTCTAGCAGTTGGAACACAGCTCGCGACAACAACACGTGTTCCTCCAGGGTGGCACTGAAGATGAGAATGTCGTCAATGTACACCAGGACCCCCTTGCGCAAGAATGGGGCAAGAACTATATGCATACCAGACTTGAACGTGAAGGGCCCGCTAGTGACACCTTGCGGCATTACTTTAAACTCGAAATGCCCATGATGGGTCTGGAATGCTGTTTTAGCTTCGTCCCCTGGTCGCATCCAAATTTGATGATATCTGGAGCGCATATCTAGACTTGTGAAGATCGTGGCCCCGTGTAATTCATCCAGCAGCTCGTCGATGACTAGAATTGGGTAGCGAGTTTTGAGGGTGATCGCGTTGAGGAAGCGATAGTCGATGCAGAATCGCCATTCCCCATCTTTTTTCTGAACCAAAAGCTCCGGGGACGAGAAGGGACTGCGGCTGAGCTGTATGATACCTTGCCATAGCATCTCTGACACTTGTCGCTCAATTTTATCCTTCTGTGCTGGCCTGTACCGATATGGGCGTCTGTTGAGTGGCTGCGCTCCAGGGATGAGCTCAATAATGTGGTCAAATTCTCGATAAGGTGGTAGTCCACTAGGTTCCTTAAACAGCTCAGGGAAGTCTTAAAGTAGCTCCTCAATAACTGCTGGGACCAGAGACTGATCCACTTCTGGTTTGCTAGCTGATAGTAGGAGGACGTGAGCAATGTGTGTGCGCGACTGTAAGAGGTTGAGTTGTGCCATAGAGATCATATTACATGTTGCTGTCTGCTGAGATTGTCCTGATAAGTGAACCATGTGCCCATTGTGTTGGAACAACATTTGTTTCTCAGACCAATTTACTGTCATAACGCCTCTGGACTCCAACCAATTCATCCCAAGGACTATATCATAACAACCTAAGGGGAAAAGTTTGAAGGTGGAATTGAATGTGACCCCCTGAACCAAATACTCACAGCAAGGCAACTCCAGAGTGCAACCGGTAATTGTGCCATCCACTACTTTCACTTTCAGCAGCACTTGCATAGGGCGAATTGCTGGCCAAGTTTGAGCAATCTCCGTATTGATGAAGCTATGAGAACTCCCATAGTCAATGAGCATCAGCAGAACCTTGCCCCCAATGTTGCCGGTGAGCCAGAAAGCCCTGGGTGCTTCAGTACCAGCAATCGCTGCCGCAGACAACAAACAAAGATCTTCTTCCGAGCTCTCGTTCTGGAGGAGAGCTGGTTCTGGGGATGTTGGTGGAGATAGCATTCCCACAAGCTCTTCCACAACATGAAGTTTCACGGTAGCAGCACAGGTATGACCTGGGTTCCATCTTTCACCACAAGTGAAACATAAACCGCGCGCCTTGCGAAATGTGCGCAAGGCCTTGAGCTCCTCATCCACTGGAGACTTGGCGATGTCGAGCCCCCGACGTGTGTTGAGAGCGGTGGGTGAGGGCGTGGAGTTTGCCGTGCGCCCCACCATTGGAGATGTTGGCACGGCGACCGCTGAGGGAGGCCTTGCCGAGAAACGCCCCGAACGCGTGTTCGAGGCCTCGACACGTTGCGCCCCCATTCCTTCATGTTCTTAACGCACCATCTCCACCACCTCTTCCTATAAGGCAGCAAGAGAAACAACAGTTTCCAAGTCGGGAGGTCGATGTAACATGACAGCTACTTTGATATCATGACCGAGGCCTTCCACAAAATGAGTGGTGAAAAACAGAGGATCCCACGAGCTATGATGCGCTAACAAGCTATGCATTGCTATATTAAACTGTTCGACATATTCCAACACCGAGCCAGCTTGCCTCAGTTTAGAAAACTTGCGCAGTATTAACTGAAACTCTGAACGACCAAACTTATCCAAAACAGCAGCGCAAAACGAATCCCATCACGTGATCCTCAGGTGAGCCTGAGACCACTCCAACCACAAGGCCGCTGCCCCGGTGAAGTGGACAACAGTAGTATCCACCCACACCTGCGGGTCAATGCCACACACGCGGAAATAAGCTTCACAACAGAGGCACCAACCAGTGGGGTTGTCGCCATCAAACTCCGGACACTCCATATGTTTGTTGCTATTTCTGCTTCCACCAAAACCCGAACTACTCCCTACCAAATCGAAGGACGGCGGAGGCGGTAGAGGTGCGGAGGGGAATGGGGTCCGGTACGTACCATTGGCCGGGACCAGCGTAGTGAGGATCGATCCCTCACTAGCTGAAACCCGTGGAAAGAGAGCCCCGCGATGGCCAATCTGCCCGTGACCGTCGTCACTCTGCCTGGTGTTGATGAGTGGCGCGTCCGCCAGAACAGGATCTGGTGCTAGCTTGCTGGTGGGCGGAGCACCCGTGGCGATCTTCTCCAGCTGCGCTCGAATGTCACCGAGCTCCGCCTGAAGCTGTCCCACCGTTGCATCCACGATAGGCCGCCAGGCTGTGAGGTCCTGGACGACCGGCTCGAGGGCGACGAGCGTCGGCTCCATCTTCGCGACCGCCGGCTCCATCTTCGCGACCGCGGGAGCCATTCGATCCAACGTTTGTTCGATCGAGAGGAGGGCCTTGGTGATGCCACTCCGCTCCGCCGCCGCTTCCTCTAGCTGCTTCTGGACGTCCGTCCCCGCCATGATCTCCTTGATGTTGCGGGTCTTAGGCGCCAGATCGAGATGCGGAGGGAAAAAATTAGGTGGGTCGAGGGCTCTGAATACGAGGTGACATTGATCTAGGTCTCTCACTGTTATATTGTTTACTCAATCTCTAAATTAGGGATACAAGGAGAAGGTAGGGTTCATAGCAGCATGAAAGGGGATCGGGGGAGAGAGCAAGGAGGTGGGAGGAGGTCTCGCCCAACGGCGCTGATACAGAGTAGTGATCCAACGACCCCCTCTCCTCCACACACGCAACCCTAAATACACACTACTGGACTCAGTCCTCTCCTTGGACTCGACGGTTGGGCCGACACCCTCGCTTGGGCCGGCCCTGCTGGGCCGGGCGACTTGGCATTCCCATGACATATACATACAATTATACCTACACAATATATTCAACAAGAGCAAAACAGGGAAAATCCTATACGCCGCTCATTGCGTCAAAATGTCGACAAAACGCACCGGGAATACCCCGCATCGCTAGCAATGGGCCGGCCCATTAAACAGTGCTAGTCATCCAGTTTTGGGAACCCTCTAGAAGGTTCCCTGAACCGTTTTTTCTTTTTTGACCGTTTTTCCTATTTCTTCTTGGGGTTTTTTTCGGTTTTTTTTCTTTTCTTTATTTTTCTGTTTATTTTTCTTCTTTTTTTTGTGTTTTCCTTTTTTTCGTTTTTTCCTTTCTTTCGAAAATTGTTCAGAAAGTCCAAAATTTGTTCGTATTTCTAAAAAAGTTCCAAATTTCAAAAAATTTCGTGTTTAAAAAAATGTTCAAAATTCAAAAAATATTCGCATTTTTCAAAAATTGTTCGGACATTTCAAAAATGTTCTTGTTTTTACAAAATTTATTCGGAATGTTTTTGTTTAATTTTTTTCACATTTTCTAGAAACTGTTCATGTTTTAAAATTTTGTTTATGTTTTCATTTTTTCAGAAGTTTCAAAAAAAAGTTCCAGTTTTAAAAATTGTTCAAATGTTTTTAAAAAAAACATGTTTGGAAATTTTGTTCAGGAATTTCAAAAAATGTTCCCATCTTCAAAATTTGTTCGCCAATTTCCAAAAAATGTTCATGCTTTCAATGTTTTGGGAGTTTCAAAAAATGTTTCCATTTAAAGAATTGTTCGCAAATTCCAAAAATATGTTCGTGTTTCAATTTTTGTTCGGGAGTTTCAAAATATGTTCGCTTTTTAATAAAAAATTGGGATTTAAAAAAATGTTTCTAGGTCTCAAAAAATGTTCCCAACAAAAGATGTTCAGAAATTTTGAAAAAAATTGCGTTCTCAAAAAATATTTGTTCTATAAAAAAATCTTGATTTTAAACCACTAAAACTCAGTTGCTATAGGACACTGGATATACAAAGCCCGTCTGCTATAGTTGCCTACTCTCTGCAGGGGCCCCCGCTGGCTACAGTGCATCGCTTGCTATACGGGCCGGCCCAATAGGAGCGCGCCTGTGCGATTGCTCCACTGTTTGACGCAGCGAGCGTCCAACAGGAGATCCCGCAAAACAGAGCGACCAACCGCTTTAAACAAAAATCTCGAAACGTCAAACATATATAAGCACGTCTCCCATCTCTCCACAAGACAAAACCACCTCCAGCCTCCTCCTTCCCTCCATATCACCGACCTAACCGGCTTGCTTGCAGGTAATTCACCAGGAGCAAGCTGCAGCTAGATTACGTATACATCATGGTGGAGTCCCAGGCGGCGGCCGTGCAGGAGCTCCGGGCGAGGTTCGCGGCGGGGTGTACGCGGCCGGCGGAGTGGCGGGCGGCGCAGCTGCGAGGGGTTCTGCGGATGGCGACGGAGATGGAGGCGGAGATATGCGACGCCCTCCACGCCGACCTCGGCAAGCCCAAGACCGAAGCACACGTCCACGAGGTACGCTAAGCAGCATCTACGCGTCCTAATTTCTCCGTTACGATTACGATCGATCATATTCATACAGTTTGTTATATAAGATCTTCGCGGGTTCCTTCTTCTGAAAAGAAAAAATGAGATTCCTTGCTAGGGAGTATTTAATTGGGTCGACTAGATTGGTAAACCGATCTGAAATTTCTGGCTTCTTAAAGTCCCTGTCTGCTCTATTTGCATGTTCGATTCACGACTCGCTTCATCATACTAACTCATAATTTCACAGCTCTATTTTTCCTTCTTCAATTCAAAATGTCATGTAACTAGACAAATGGAAGAAAATTAAACATGCACAGTGTATACACCTAACTCAATTATTTAAGCATCTGCGCACAAACCGAAATTAAATTCCGCGAAACATCGTTTTTCTCGGACCACACACAAGGACGACCTGTCAGGTTCACCAAAAAAAGGTTCGTGTACGCATTATTTTGAGCTCTTGGATTATTTATCTATTTTGCACTGGGCTTACTCTCGTAGCTAATCACATGCTTATTCAAGGTTATTTGTTATCTTGTCAATTATGAATTTTGATGCGGCAGATATCTCTGATCAAGTCGTCGTGCTTGTTTGCCTTGAAGAATCTCAAGAAATGGATGAAACCCCAGAAGGTATATCATCGTGGATTCACTAGTACCTTGACCTTGATATGATGTGAGATGTTGATAGTTTCATCAATAGTTTCTCTACAGCTATCAAGCCTACACTGTACACAAACCTATTGATAGAAAACCAATCATGCTCTTGTACCCGCAGCAGCTAATCACTTGCCAATTTATATCACATAATGTCCATTATCTTATTATAAGCATTGATAGAATAGCGACGTGCCCTTGATTCAGGTTCCTGCAAAGCTCATGAATTTCCCCTCGACGGCGAGGATTACGCCGGAGCCCCTCGGCCTCGTGCTCGTCATCTCCGCCTGGAACTACCCTCTCTGTAAGTTCATTTGAACATTCCTAGCTACATGCATGGAACAATAATTTAAGTTAAAATGAAACTGGATCATACTATACTGATTAAAGGGAATATAAACAGAGAAAGATCATCAACTAAAAAGTTACCCCGAAACTGGGAACAACCACTGCTGGTGCATGCATTTTTGAGATAATAAAAGCGTCCTTTATCGCAAAAAAAAAAAAGCCAGTGCATGCAACATGTGTGCATGAGCCATGAGATGTACGGAGTATAAGAACGGGAATGATCTGCTCAACCCACATGCTCATGCGGCTGGCATGTACTCTTTTTTCTTTATTTTTTGCGGGTAAATGCGCCTGGCATATAACTGTGGTTGGTGTGCACGTAATGAAGTGTCACGTAGGCATCCCTCCTACTTCCTCCGTCTAGGTGAGTAAGTCGTCTTACGAAAACCAAATAATCCCAAAACACTTAGGCGCGGTTCATTAACTCCCACCTCGTTTTTTGTTTTTTGACATAAATAAAGGAATCAACCAATAAGAAATGTGGGGTGTGTCTGCTTTTAATGATTTGAGGCTACCAAACACGACATGCAGTGGTCAATTCATTGCATGCAATGCTATTAATTAGCAAACGAACATTAACTTCTATTGTTTTTTCCCCTGCCTTGGTCACGGTGCACAACCTAAGATGACTTACTCACCTAAACGGAGGGAGTACTTGACTGTTGCAAAACGGTGGGTTGTGTGCATGATTGCCGTCCTGCGAGTTTGGGTTTCGTTCCATCGCTGTCGGCATTTATACTTTGGTATCTTTCAGCTCTTCTATAAATCACTTCCATCTTCCTGCACTTCCAGAATAGTGCATCTCGTTGAGATAGCTCAGTTTTATAGTTAGTTAGTTGACGGCCACAAAGCCATCAATGAAATGTAGCTTCACTTATTTTCTTCTATGTCATGTATCTTTCGTGCATTACGCTGTTTGGTACCGTGCGTCTCTCATGCACTATATGTCTGTTTCTTTTTTCATTTTTTATTGTTTTATTATGTTTAGTTTGCACGGGACAACTCTTTAACCAACAACATAATCATCATATACGGGTGCCTATTTTTTACACTTCACAAAATCGAGATCAACTCAGATAGTATGAAAGTGGTAGAAGCTCTAAAGGAGGGCTACTCTTCATCAGTTGCTAGTGCCATATTCAATGATTGTTATTTCACGTCCTTAGCTTTCAATCATGTCACTTATGCTCATTGTAATAGAGAGAGTAATGTGGTAGCTCATGAGTTTGCTAGGTTAGCTAAATTTTCTACTACTGGTTGTTAGTTGGATACTGCCCCTACTGCGGTTATCCCGTTGCTTGTAAACGATGTTACTGTTTTGATGCTTGAATAAAGGAGGAGTTTTATGTCCAAAAAAAAACCACGCATCGTTTCCGATGTGCATGTTACTTTAAAACACTTTTGAACAGTTTTACCCCTTCAAAAGAATATTGCCATATTTCGACCCTCGGCTAAGAGTAACTCTAGCAGATTCGAATGGCCATCCGTCCTGTTTTATACGGATAAAGAGTCTGCGACTGCTGTGCGCAAACACAAATCTGATTAGAACACATGTAGAAGAGAAGTAACTTAACAGAAACTATAATAGTTGTCAAAATGTGTCGTTTTACATACAATTAGTGGATACTCCCTTCGTCCTTTGAAGAGTGTACTTCCAACTTTGTCGGAAAGTCCAACATTTTTATGTTTGACCATATTTATACAATAATACATCAACATCTATACCATCAAATTAGTACCATTAGATTCATAATAAAATATATTTTCATCATATATCTATTTGGTTTCACAAACATTGATATATTTTCGCACAAACTCGGTCAAACTTTAAGATAGTTTGACCCTCCAAGAAAGTTAGAAGTACACTCTTTAAAGGAGAGAGGGAGTAGATAATACTAACATGTAGAGACATGAGCTCCATTCCTAGAGCAGGCATTGGCTAATTTATTGGCCAAACTCTGACCCCTCTAGGGTTTGTACTATATTTTGATTTTTGTTAGTATATTTACCGTAGAACAATTGTTCTATGGTGTTGGTTTTAAAAAAAGAATGTTTCTATTTGAACCATATTGCTACCAAGCACTACCATACAAAAATGTCACGTTTATACACTTTGAGCCATAAGCAATGTCTCCTTCACCCGGATGATGGGGAACATTTGTCTATTTGGATGTTTTTCTATTCATAAATCTGAGGCCCTGTTTGTTTGGGCTTTTGCTTATGCCTTTGCAGCGTTTCCATTTTAGGCAAAAAATCATAAAAGCTCCTAAATAGGTGCTTTTAGATCTTTTACGGCTTTTGGAGCTAAATATTGTTATATTGGTTCATCAAAAGCCGTAAAAGCTCCAAAAGCACTTATTTGTGAGCTTTTATGGCCTTTTGGTCAAAGTGGAAAAGCTGCAAAAGCAGAAGCAAAAGCCCAAACAAACAGGCCATGAGTCAAGTTTATGCACTTTTGGATTAACATCCAACCATCTTATGAAGAAAAAATGTGTAGTACCGTTTTATTAAAATTGCATATTTATTTCAAAACAAGTTTACTACTTCAGGCTCAGTAATATCCCATGACACGAGATGATAAAGTGATTTACCAGTTGAACTTTGCGTTTACCAGTTACAGCTGGACATATAAGAAAATTGGCTCGAGATCCAGCTCTAATGATTAACTGTGTCTTCTTATTACTCTTCATAATGTGTCTCATTTCAAATGGGGAAAACCATGAAATTCATGCGTTCCAAACGACATGTCTACGGATCATCTCAGTGCTGTCCCTGGACCCGGTCATCGGTGCGATCGCCGCCGGCAACGCCGTTGCGCTGAAGCCGTCTGAGGCAGCACCAGCCATGTCGTCGCTGCTGGCCGAGCTGCTACCGCGGTTCGTGGACGGCACCTGCATCCAAGTCATCGAGGGCGGCGTCAAGGAGACCACCGCGCTCCTAAACCACAAGTGGGACAAAATCTTCTACACAGGTCAGTGCCAATCTCCATGTCAGTTCTTGACGACCGCCGTCCATGAAGCTCGAAACCTTCTTCTCGCCTGCATCCAACCAACGCATGTCACGATGAAAAATTGCAGGCAACAGCAGAGTCGGACGCGTCGTGATGGCCGCAGCGGCGAAGCATCTGACGCCGGTCGTCTTGGAGCTCGGTGGCAAATGCCCGGTGGTTGTCGATTCAAACGTCGATCTCCACGTAAATTCTATCTTCCCCAGTCTAAATGATCATTGCCAAAATCCCGCTGAAGAAAAAGCTCACCTTCTGTTAGATGTTCCATTTTTTCCTAAATCATGTTTCTTAACATTTTTTTCTACAAAGATTGCTGCTAAGAGGATCGCTGCTGGCAAGTGGGGTTGCAACAATGGCCAGGCCTGCATTGCTCCTGATTTCATCATAACCACACAGGCTTTTGCCCCAAAGCTGGTATGTTTGCCCAGTTCTAACCCTCTCTTTTTTATTTTTTTATTTTCCTCTTTTTTTTTGTGAGGGTGACGAATCCTAACTTTTCGTTGAACATAACTTGAAAGATCGAGTCTTTGAAGAAAGTTTTGGAGAAGTTCTACGGGAAGGATCCACTGCTATCAGCGGACTTGTCCCGCGTCGTGAATGCCAGCCATTTTAGTAGGCTCAAGGGCTTGATGAACGAAGAGATGGTCTCCGACAAGATCGTGTTCGGCGGTCAGAGGGATGAACAACAGCTGTGAGTGGATTCAATCTTCACATTACCAACTCTAGCAAAGTACCATTATGCGCATAATGAGTTTGGTTGATCTGCCCACATATCGTTTCTTCATCATACCGCAGGAAGATCGCCCCTACAATATTCCTAGATGTCCCTCTCGATTCCGCCATCATGAAGGAGGAAATATTCGGGCCCTTGCTTCCGATCATCACGGTCAGAGCCAACTCTCTCAGATTCAGAGAATTTTACTTCATTTTTTACCCATAAGATTCCCCTCAAAAAAAGCACAAGAGATTACTGGTGGTACACGATGTGCATCTGAGTCGAATGTTCTCTTTTTCTTTCAGGTTGACAGGATCCATGAAAGCTTTGGTCTCATCAACTCAATGGCTAAGCCACTTGCAGCTTACCTCTTCACCAGGGACAGTGAGCTCCAGAACCAGTTCGAGGGGGGCATTTCTGCAGGAGGAATGCTCTTCAACGACACCAGCATACATGTAATCAGCACAAGGCCCCGTTTGGAACATAAGAATTTTTCAGGGAACTATAGAGAGAATGCTGACACTGTTTTGCCATGTTGCAGCTCACAAACCCATACCTGCCATTTGGAGGAGTTGGGGAGAGCGGCACGGGTGCCTACCATGGGAAGTTCAGCTTTGATGCTTTCAGCCACAGGAAGGCAGTCATGAACCGAGGCTTCGCCGGGGAGGCCAGGGCTAGATACCCGCCCTACTCAGCACCAAAGCTCAAGATCCTTAAAGGAGTGCTCGAAGGCAAGCTGGGAGACATGATTCAGGCTATCCTAGGGTTCCCAAGAGGGAACTGAGCTCACCTCTTCAGGATGGTTGGTATATTGTATGTATGATCAAACAAAAAGATAAATAAAATATCCCATAGTGTGCTTGCTAGGTACCGTTCTGTTCCAAACATATCGCAAAGGGGCAACAGCCTGATGGTATTGTTTTATATTTGATCACTTTGAAGTGTCATACAACATGTATCATAAATCTTCGGTCCGGGAACTGTCCAATGCTGCTTTTATTTCTGGTAATCGAGCACACAACTCAAAATACAGCTTCGGTGGATCCGAATTTGTTACACCTCAAAAATAGTTGCAAGAAACAGAGCCTTGTCATCTTCACTCACCAAAATGCAGTTCATCGGCAGCAAATATCAGCTAGTCTAGTGATACACCCTGCAACATTTCAATGAGTCAGCAAGACCTTACAATATGGTTAATTATGTCCATGTTCTCATAAATAGTTCTCTTAATCCCATCTACCTTAGGAGGGTCAAACTTAGACCCAAGATTGCTCAATCTAGCATGAGCTTCAGCGTAGTCTTCAAAAAATGTATCCTGGTCCTCAGCATACTTTTCGGCATAAATCTGCAACCATGATAGCGCACAAAATTATGTTCAAAGAATCAGCTACAGATGTTTTGCAATGGGAGAATCGTCACTAACCTTGAATGATGGATCCTCAAAGAGCACAGCATCAGTAGGCAGAACTAGAAGGTCCTCGTCTCGTCTTTCTTTGACATCCTAAATTTTATGTGTTCTGTAACTGTAAGATAATAATGATTGCAGGTGCATAAAGCAAAGTAGGAATCTCACCTTGAAATAGCTGTTATCAAACTTGAGCCACTGTGATGTCCAAGATTGCCCCCCAGGTGCACCAGGTCCATTTTTCTGGCAAGTCAAACATAACAACCAATCAGGCTAACAATATGATATAAGGTTCACAGCATTCTTCAGTGAGAACATGATGTTGCTGTACATGCTGGCACCAAGAACAGCTTTGAAGGAACATATAAGCTGTGTGATAGAAAAGTTAATGATGGTGATAAGAATATAGCTCATTTTTTTGTAGTTCATTCAAAAATCACAATTGAATTGATATGGCTAAATGACACTTCCAGTGTAGAAGAATAACTTTCGGTCTTGTTAGCACTTAGCACCCAGCAAAGTAGCGATCTGATATTGTCCTTTTGCAGGATGCGCATACACAAGGAACTAATACAAGTGTTGGCAATGTTTTATTGAATAATCTATCAAATATTTCATATGAAATTTTACTCTTTTGCGATTTCTAAGTTGCCTGGGCTGTTACTATATCTAAATCTATATTTCGTAATGGACGGAAATAGTTACCCCACATGATTGGATTTATATTTATCACTTCTGTTACTGTGTAGCAGCGCATGGGCCATTCAGCTAGTACCATGAATATGTTGCAATAGATAAGGCATCTTGAAATTGGAACAATGAGCTCCAGCTGTAATTTACGCACAGTGTATTTCGTTTCAGGTTTACCCCAGCCGCTGCGCTCTGGTCTTGATCGTCCAAGTGTGTGTGCTCCTGACAATGCAACAATTTCCTACAGATCACAAAACAGATAAGACAAGCAACTCCAGAAGTATGCTGTATTGAAGAGTTAAAAGTAACACAGCAGTATCCGAGTACCTTGTCATTCAGGCCCATTCTGTAGAATACTTCTCGCAAATGTTCAGCAGGTGAAGGCGGACCAGCAGCTGAAAGGGTGGCAAAAAATATATGATATCATTAGCATGCATCAAAAAGATACAAGTTTAGTTCATATTTTAGTTTCTAAATGTCAACCTAAATTACATCAAAGAGGAAACATGAATTAGCACTGGTAGAACTGAACAACCAAACATGAGAAAATGTTGCATTACTTGAGAAGGGAGCTGGTTGTAAAAGAAAAGTTGATTTATTACAAAAGACAGCATGGTCATGATTCTATCTTGCAAAGGCGATGCACCTTTTCACTATCATGCTACAGCACGGTCATAATTTGATCATGCACAGTGTGATGCAACTTTGGAGATAATACAAGGAATTTAATGTCTCTTGTAGGAATGACAAAGGGATATTGTAATAAAACAAAATCATGATTGTTGAAAACTTGAAAGGCCCTACCATTATAAGTTAGTGGGAAAAGCATTCTGTTGTACTCTATTATATCCCTCCTTTCCTAAATATAAGTCTTTCTAGAGATTTCAATATGGACAACATACGGATGTATATAGACGCAGTTTAGAGTGTAGATTCACTCAATTTGCTCCGTATGTAGTCCATATTGGAATCTCTAAAAAGACTTATATTTAGGAACAGAGGGAGTAGATGTTAGTGTGCAATCAATATGCTGGTTAGAGCCTCCAACC
>LR738713.1:288088058-288238914 GCA_902687465.1 Secale cereale
CCCCCCCCCCCCACACACACACACACGCTCTTTGTCCTCATTTGCCCAGGCGGACAGCCCAAATCGTCCCTATATGTCCAGGCTGTACGGCACCCTTAAACCCAACTGATATGTGGGGAGGACATGACGGTGTACGGGCAGCCCTCCACGTCGGATCCGGCCCATCCCCACCAATCATATTCATGTGTCTGGACAATTTAAGTGAACACGGCTGTGAGCACACACAGATTAAGGGCGTGGAGCGGACACTGTCTGGACGTGTCCGTGGAAAAATAGGGGGTCAAATTAGCCCAGCCCGGCTGGAGATGCTATTATTGAAGTTACTATGGTGCATAAAAGTACAATTTGCAGATAAAATAAATATACATTTAAATACGGGTGATATCATAAGGAGGCATGTCGGCCTGAAGTAGATAATGGCCAGAGATAACTCTTTGCATTGCATGTGGTAGCCCATAAATCAATATTCAACAGTGTGGAGAAACAAAATCAAGTGTTCAGTTAATATTTTAATGAATGCATGTTTTAGTTAAACACATTAGATAACCAAGCATTCATATACATGTGATATCCTCAGGAGGCATGTTTGCGTGAAGCAGATTAGTATTACGTCCATGAGACAGTTATGTCCTTTGCATGTGGTAGCTCATAAGTTTATGTCAAACAGGTATTTAAATAGAATCAAAAACTGAGTTGATTTTCATTGCGTGCATGTTTTAGTTAAATATACTCCCCCTTGCAAGAATTGTGAAGTTCGACTCTCATCAAAGTTCAGTATACTACTAATATATTAAGAACCTAGAATAGACAAGTAGCACGGGCAAACACACGTAGGAGCTTCATTTGGTTTGTTAAAGTTTTGATGATTTGATCAGTAAACTGAAACATCTGCAGCAATCAACGGATAGCCATTCAAGTTTACCAGATAATCGTTTATTGCTCCCATCACTGAGAAATTGTTGCTACATGATGTAGAGATTTATATCATGAAAAACTGCAGTATAATATTCGAGGTCTAGACGAAGACAGTAAGATCAGAAATAAGCTAAAATCGACATACATAGTAAGCTGGGTTATGGATACTAATTACTAACCAGGGAGTCTCCCCTCTGGTGGGCATTGTTCAGGGGCAGAAACATCAACCCTTCCATAGATCATGGGGATTTTGGGGCCACCAGCTTCCTGGAAAATGACAAAATCAAATCAGTCACATCATTGCTAATCTAAGAGTATTTTTGGAATGATCATCATTGATAGGTTGAAGCGCCACAAAGGACCTCAACGGCTGTAGCACTGGCAAGCTGAAACAGATCCGCATAAGTAACACCTGCATATTTGTCCTTGATGGCTTGAATAAGCTTCAAAGCATTCACAAGACCTGCAGTAGAACTAGTTTTTAAAAACAGCCCTAGTTGTATGAAGCAAAAGAGAACCTGTGGAGGAGAAGCGCTACCAGCATTAGCCGCATGCTTTAACTCAATTTCAAACCTCAAGCTACCATTAGCTCCACCACACTTGGGCCACTCGCTAATGTTCTTGTCATAAGTACCAGCGTCATGCCAACCCAAGCGAACCTGAAACCAGAAGCGGTTCAGCAGACAAGTCACAAAGAGGCATTTCTAGGCTGCATCAGTTAATGTTGGGCCAAGCAGATGCAAAACCAGGAACTGTGTATACGATAATAAGGCAGTGTCAGTCGCTTGACTACATAAGGATGAAGTATCGTTAAATTCAGAATTTATTGGCTGCCCACAAGACAATCTAAAGCCCAATACGGGTATCCAAGGTCGAGTATACGATACCAGGATGGGATGGCAGGACTTCTCCTTCAGCAGCTGCTTGACGTCCTCCCGCGCGCCCCTCAGCTCAGCCACCGCGTCCCCGGCCGCCGCCGAGCTCGCCTGACGCCGCCCGAGCTCCTTCGAGGAGGGAAGTCAGACAAGGGACCACCACGAAATCAGAAGCCGACGCGTCGGCGCTGAGTAATGGACGAGGGCGCGAGCTGTGCGCATACCTGCGATGCGAAGAGGAGACCGCGCAGAGGGTAGAGGGGAGACCCAGCAGAGATCCCGCGGCCGAGGAGGTGGTGGACGGCCATGTCGGCTTCGGCGGCCGGGAAAGGAGGGTTTAGGGGTGATTCCTTCGTCCGCGTGTTTGGGGAAAAATGGACGACGAGAAATGTAACTCCTGCACGTTCTCTCTCGATTTGATGTCTCCTCCGTAGCACAAAGCCACAAATACCAACACGTCCCTCGGAGTCGGAGGAGAAAAGAGCGAACTAAACATAAGAGCATCTTCAATAGTTGATGTACATGTATAAACAACTGATTTTTATATCAAGTTCAAAAAAAAAAACTGATTTTTATATCACTTAGAGCATCTCTAATAGATGGTCCAAATTTTCGTAGTCCAAAACTGGAGATGTAAAATATGGATCCCCAAATGATGCGTTTTGGAGCTGCGAAAAATGCTCAACTCCAACAGATGGTCCAAATCGGAAATGTAAAAGAGCTTCTCTGACAGATGATCCAAAACAAGATGTAAAAAACCAGCCAGCGGCCGCGCGGACACCTTGTGCGCCCGGTGGAAGAAGATTGCCGCCGGTTTGATTGGTTGCTGCGGACGGCTGCGGTAGGCTGAGGACGGCGGCGGTGATGAGAGCTCGCTCAACGGCCGGCGAAGAGGAGCTTGGCGGCCAGCGAAGAGGAGTTCGGCGGCCGACAGGGAGATGGTCGTGCGGGCTAGGTGCGGCGGTCGTGCAGCCGGCGACAGGGCCGTGGAGAGGCGCGCGACCGGCAGGGAGGAGGCCAACTGCAACCTAAGGACTGGGGGGAGGCCTATAGGGCCAGCCGGACCGCCAGAGGCGCCGAATCCCACCGCGGCTGCCTCCCGATTCGGCGGCGCCCGGGCGGCTGCGAGACGGCTTCCGGCGAGGAAGGCGGCGTGGGCGAGGGCGGCGGCGAGGATTCGGGGCGATGGCGGCGGGGATTTGGGCGGTGGCGGCGATGATTCCCGGCCAGGTGTTCGAGCGGGTGGACGGGCGCGACTGTGAAATGAAATGAAGGGCGGTTGGGCGTTGGCGGGCGGCCGCCGAATTTGAAGAAGTTGTATCTCGCGATGCAAATTTGCACCGCGAGGTGTTGTATTTTACATCACCGGAAGGCCGTGGTCCAATTTTTTTTACGTATGGACCGTCTGTTGGAGCAACTTTTTTGCCCCAGACTGTCCATAAGTTAGGTATTTCTACATTTGGACCGTTTATTGGAGATGCCCTTAGGCTCAAGAACGGTGCTATCACAGATGGTATAAAAAGAAATTACTCGAGTTTTGCCGCGCCAAGCAAAACACAACCAGTCGCTCGTGCCCCCAACCGCCGCGTTGAAACTTCCCACACCGCGGCCGCTCCTCCATGCGCCTACTGTTGTCGGCGATTTTGCCCTAGTCATCTGCTGCCGCCGCTCGTCCGTCCACCCGTGACACCATCGCGACCCTGCGGCCCAACCCCCACCGCCAGCAACGCCGGCGGAGGCCTCGTCGATGCACCGATTTGGTTACGCCGCCGCGCGTCGTTTCTTTGGCCAATTCTTCGAGCAGGGGAGGAATTGAATACAATGCCACTACCGCATTGCATGATGGCCTATGGTGTTCTGATAGATTAGATTGATAATAATTTGGAGAGCACTTCTATCTTTTTTTGTCAAACAATTTGCAAAGACTATGGTAGAAGTGTTTGGCCTAGAGTACTTGATGTAGGGTGGGACCCTATGGTGTCGATCTTTCACGATTTGGAGAGGAAACGGGGAAGAACTCAAAGGACACAAGAGATAAATCACTCAAATAAACAAGACACAATCACACATGTTCTAAATCCACATACACACGAAGAGATACACGATTCAAAGTCAACAAGGGAGGATATAAACGGCAGCTAGTCCATCCCAATATGTGAGGAGAGAGGTCTTGAATCCTTGGAGGATCTTCCCTTAAAGCGGTCTTGAATCCACTTGGGGATCTTCTCACATGGAGGCCTTGATCTCCATGGGAATAGGTAAGTGGATGAGCAAAACTCAATCTCAAATGAGCTAAACCTTTGCTAACCCTGGATTGAGAGGGGAGATGTCTATTTACAGTGCTAGTACAGGTTGGGACGAGTTGAAGGGCCCATGGGCCTTCGGCCCGGTTTAGGATGGCAGGCGCCGGATATCCTGGCTGGGGGTCGGATGTCCAGCGGCTCGCATTGGGCCGTATATCCGAGGCAGG
Source organism: Secale cereale (assembly GCA_902687465.1). Classification (NCBI taxonomy): domain Eukaryota; kingdom Viridiplantae; phylum Streptophyta; class Magnoliopsida; order Poales; family Poaceae; genus Secale; species Secale cereale. The sequence continues at coordinate 288,092,319 of LR738713.1, forward strand.
GGCGGATGTCCGAACTGTCTTCGGCTGATTCCAACTGATCTCCGGATAGGAGGGGCGGATTTCTGGGCGGGGGCGGATGTCCAGGCTGGTCTAGCCAGATGTCCGGGGCTGGGCCGGATGTCCGGGTCCTGTAGCTTTCCTGTTGTTGGGCTGCTGCTATGGTTGAGGTCTCCAGGGGCCGGATGTCCAGGCTGGGCTAGCCAGATATCCGGGGATGGGCCAGATGTCCAAGCCATGTAGCTTTCCTGATGTTGGGTTGCTGCTATGGTTGAGGTCTCCAGGGGTCGGATGTCCGGACCATGGGCCGGTTGTCCGGGTCCTGTACCATCTTGACGGTTCTCCTTCTTGAGTCTCGATGTCCTTGCATTTGTGGATGAAGGAAATATGCCCTAAAGGGAATGATAAAGTTGTTATTTATATTTCCTTATATACCATGATAAATGTCTTTTATTCATGCTAGAATTGTATTAACCGGAAACTTGATACATGTGTGAATACATAGGCAAAACAAAGTGTCCCTAGTATGCCTCTACTTGACTAGCTTGTTAATCAAAGATGGTTGAGTTTCCTAAACTGTCACGCCCAAGATGCGATTCTATCCCGATCATGTGAAGCACTCGTGATTGAGGCACAACCGCATTTCGGGCGCTTAGCAAGATGGACCGCTCCGTCCCGCCCCTCTCCGTCCCAGTTTCCAGAGGTTTATTTCGGCTAAGTCCCTAAAAAACTGTCAGCATATTGCATACTTTGAGTGGCAATAACTTTGTGTATGATTGTCCAAACTGAGTGTCTAATATATCAAAATGTTCGTATTTGAATGCTCTAGATGATAGTGTGCTTTGCATGCATGTTAGAGTGCATTATGACATGTTAATCCCTATTGCAAAAGTGCTAAGTGGTGTTAACTGTTGAAACTTGTTATAACTTGCTGATTCGTCTTTTTCATATCTTTTTGTGTGATTATTGTTTCAGCATCATGTCAACATGTTTTAGAAGCACAATCATGTCATCTTTTCTGTGGTGCAATCCACTTTTAATGATATGCCTTGTGGTGAGTGCAACAAGCTTGTAAAGTTGCCTACTCGTTGTTTATTGTTTCATGAGACTTGTTGAAAACTGCTAAGTCTGAATCTGTTATATTATGATGCCATGTTTGCTTGATGCTACAGTCATATCCATGAATGTTTTGAAATGTCCAATGATCATGTCTTGAAGTTCATGTTATGCTCTATCCATCCATGTCCTTGTTTGCGATTATAGGTTGATGTAGCTTGTCTCTTTCTTGCTCTCAAATTGCTATATAATATTTCTGTCAGCCTGTTATCAGTAAGTTCAGTTTTTCCATGTGAATAGCTAGTGTTCTATGCATCCTATGACCATGTTATTGCCATGAGTAGCTGCACAAACATGTCTTCTTGCTGTTGTTTGTATTCACATGCCACGATATGCATTGAGATGAGTTGCACAAGCTTGCAAAACATCCCTACTTGTCGTTGTTGCTGCCATGTTCAGTTTATTTCACTAAGTCTGTGAAACTGTTATCATTTGCAATCTTGCCATGATATTTTGAGCATGTTCTAGTGGTGTTTGGCAGTAGCTCAGTGATCATGCTTGTAGTGCTTGACATGTACATGCTTGCCATGCCCTTTGATGCCATGAAATGTTCCTGTAGCATGTTGTTTTGATGATTGCAAAGTGCTTAGTTGTTGTTTTGGGAGAGCTTGTCCTTTAATCTTGTTTCGTGTGTATGTGTTGAGTCGTTGCTCCGTTTTGAGTGTGCTATATATGAAACTTGCTTGTTTTTACATGTGGATGCATCATATCATGTTGTATACATGTTTTGAGTGTGTTTGCTTGATGTTTGAATGCATCTTGCGTCTTTGTCATGCTTGACTTGTTTTGCTCATATCTTCTAAGTCGTAGCTCCGAATTAAATGAACTTTATATGTAACTTGACTAGAATTTCGAGTAGATCATCATGGTGCATGTTAACTTGCTGTTTAACAACTTTAACTTAAGGTTTGTTCAGATCTGGACTAATTTCGAAATTTGCATATGAGGACTTACCGGAATTGTTATATGTTGTTTTCGGCCTCATTTAAACTTGTTTCGTTGTGTGTTCTTGTCATGCATCATACTTGCATGAGCATCTTGTCTTGTTTATGTGTGGTGTGTTTACCTTGTTGCTTGCTTTTTCTCGTTAGTGCTTGTTTCGTTGCGATCGTGAGGATTCGTTCGTGTACACTGGGTTCGTCTTTGTGGCTTCTTCTTTTTCATGGACTCGTTCTTCTTCCTAGCAGGATCTCAGTCAAGATGACCGTCACCTTGGATACCATTACTATCATTGCTATGCTAGTTGTCTTGATGCTATCGCTATATGTCGCGCTACCTATCTATTTGTTGTCAGTCTCTCATTGTTGCCATGAAACCTCTAACCTTTGACACCATTCCAACAAACCGTTGTTTGGCTATGTTACCCGCTTGCTCAGCCCCTCTTATACCATTGTTAGTTGCAGGTGAAGATGAGATTGCTCCATGTCGGAACTTAGTTTTGGGAATATCACAATATCTATTACTATAATTAACACACCTATATACTTGGCAATGGGTGGAAGGCTTGGCCTTTTGCTTGGCGTTTTGTTACACTCATGCCGCCTTAAGAACGATAAACCGGTTTTATGTTCCTTGATTTTGCGTTCCTAACGCAGTTGGGTATATGGGGACCCCTTGACAGTTCGCTTTGAATAAAACTCCTCCAGCAAGGCCCAACTTTGGTTTTAATTTGCAACATAATAAAACTTAATTAATTAATTAATTCGCATAGGGGGTCGCATCCCCGAGGATTCTTTTCTACATACAAGGAGGGACCAGTGCCGATGGTGTTGGTCCCAAATAGAGCATTGTGCGGGGCCGTCCCTTGGCAACTTGGGGTATTTGGCTCCCGTACGCGTCGCTCATCCGGTCGTGGCCTGAGACGAGATACGCGCGGCTACTATCAGGGTGTTGGCACGCCAGGAGGTCTTGCTGGACTTGTTTTACCATTGTCAAAATGTCTTGTGCATCGGGATTCTGAGTCTGATCGGGTTATCCCTAAAATAAAGGGTTTTTACCTCTGCTGATCGTGAGAGCTTGTGATGGGCTAAGTTGGGACACCCGTGCAGGGTTATGATCTTTCGAAAGACGTGCCCGCGGTTATGTGGCAGATGGGAATTTGTTAATGTCCGGTTGTAGAAAACTTGACAGAGGATCTGAAATAAAACACACCAACCGCGTGAGTAACCGTGACCGTCTCTTTCCATTTTGAGAAGAGAATACGGTGGGGTTATGTTTGACTCGTAGGTAGTTTAGGATCACTTAGCGATCATTATTAGCTTGCGACCGTTTGTGTATATGCTCATCTTATTCTTGTACTCGTAAGTTAGCCACCATACATTGCTTAGCCGCCGCTGCAACCTCACCACTTAACCTCTCCCTACCCATTAAGCTTTGCTAGTCTTGATACCCATGGTTATGGGATTGCTGAGTCCTCGTGGCTCATAGATACTACAACAACAGTTGCAGGTGCAGGTCTCCGATGACTTGACGTGAGAGCGATGTTTACTTGTGTTGGAGTTCTTTCTTGTTCTTCTTCTTCGATCTTGGGATAAGTTCCTGGTCGGCAGCCTGGGATAGCAGGATGGATGTCATTGTGCTTTTCATGTTTTCATCCGTAGTCGGATGTCTCGTGTATGAATTGTTGTATTCATGTGGAAGTTTGTATGACTTGTATGTATCCCCATCTATTTATGTAATGGTGCGATGTAATGATATCCATCTTGCTAAGCGCCCGAAATGCGGTTGTGCCACAATCATGAGTGCATCACGTGATCAGGATAGAATCGCATCTTGGGCGTGACATAAACCATAGACATGTGTTGTCATTTGATCAATGGGATCACATCATTAAGAGAATGATGTGATGGACAAGACCCATCCGTTAGTTTCTTCATGACTTATACATGTTCCTCTAACTATGAGATTATGCAACTCCCGAATACCGGAGGAACACCTTGTGTGCTATCAAACGTCGCAACATAACTGGGCGATTATAAAGATGCTCTACAGGTGTTTCCAAAAGTGTTTGTGGTGTTGGCATAGATCAAGAATAGGATTTGTCGCTTCGAATGTCGGAGATGTATCTTTGGGCCCTCTCGGTAATACACATCATAATAAGCCTTGCAAGCAAATAACTAATGAGTTAGTCACGAGATGATGTATTACGAACCGAGTAAAGAGACTTGCTGGTAACGAGATTGAACTAGGTATGATGATACCGATGATCGAATCTCGGGCAAGTAACATACCGATGACAAAGGGAATAACGTATGTTATTATGCGGTTTGACCAATAAAGATATTCGTAGAATATGTAGGAGCCAATATGAGCATCCAGATTCCGCTATTGATTATTGTCTGGAGATGTGTCTCGGTCATATCTACATAGTTCTCGAACCCGTAGGGTCCGCACGCTTAACGTTCGATGACGATTTGTATTATGAGTTTATGTGATTTGATGACCGAATGTTGTTCGGAGTCCTGGATGAGATCACGGACATGATGAGGAGTCTCGAAATGGTCGAGCCATAAAGATTGATATATTGGACCATATTATTCAGACATCGGAAGTGTTCCGGATAGTTTCGGGTAAAACCGGAGTGCCGGAGGGGTTACCGGAACCCCCCCGAGGAAGTAATGGGCCTTAGAGGAGAGAGAGGGCAGCAGCCAGGAGGTGCCCCCCAAGGGGAGTCTGAATAGGACTAGGGGATGGGGGCACAACCCCTCTTTCCCTCTCCCTCTCCTTCCTTCCTCCTCTCTCCCTCTTGGTGGAATTCTACTAGGACTCCCCACTTGGGGCGCGCCCTATGAGGGCCGGCCAGCCTCCCCTTGCTCCATTATATACGGAGCAGGGGGCACACTAGAACACACAAGTTGACAATTATTTTAGCCGTGTGCGGTGCTCCCTCCATAGTTACACACCTCGGTCATACTGTCATAGTGCTTAGGCGAATCCATGCGCCGGTAACTTCATCATCACCGTCACCACGCCGTTGTGCTGATGAAACTCTCCCTCGTCCTCAACTGGATAAAGAGCTCGAGGGACGTCATCGAGCAGAACGTGTGCTGAACGCGGAGGTGCCGTACGTACGGTCTTGGATCGGTTGGATCGCGAAGACGTTCGACTACATCAACCGCGTTACTAAACGCTTCTGCTTTTGGTCTACGAGGGTACGTGGACACACTCTCCCCACTTGTTGCTATGCTTCTCCTAGATAGATCTTGCGTGATTGTAGGAATTTTTTTGAAATACTACGTTCCCCAACAGTGGCATCATGGGCCAGGTCTATGCGTAGATGATATGCACGAGTAGAACACAAAGAGTTGTGGGTGATAATAGTCATACTACTTACCACCAATGTCATACTTTGATTCAGCGGTATTGATGGATGAAGTGGCCTCGACCGATATTACATGACCACGTTTATGAGACTGGTTCTACCAACGTGCTTTGCACATAGGTGGCTGGCGGGTGTCGGTTCTCCAACTTTAGTTGAATTGAGTGTGACTGCGGCTGGTCCTTGTTGAAGGTTAAAACAACACACTTGATGAAAAATCATTGTGGTTTTGATGCGTAGGTAAGAACAGTTCTTACTAGAAATCCGTAGCAGCCACATAAAACTTGTAACAACAAAGTAGAGGACGTCTAACTTGTTTTTGCAGGGCATGTTGTGATGTGATATGGTCAAGATGTGATGGGTTATACGATATTGCATGAGATGATCATGTTTTGTAAATTATCGGCAACCGGCAGGAGCCTTATGGTTGTCTCTTTATTGTATGAATTTTGAACGCCATGTAATTGCTTTACTTTATCACTATGAGTTAGCGATAGTAGTAGAAGTAATAGTTGGCGAGGCGACTACGACGCTACGATGAAGATCATGGTGTCAAGCCGGTTACGATGGAGATCATGACGATGCTTTGGAGATGGAGATCAAAAGCACAAGATGATGATGGCCATATCATGTCACATATTTTGATTGCATGTGATGTTTTTCTTATTATGCATCTTGTTTTGCTTAGTACGACGATAGCATTATAAGATGATCCCTTACAAAATTTCAAGGTACAAGTGTTCTCCCTGAGTATGCACCGTTGCGACAGTTCGTCGTGCCGTGACACCACGTGATGATCGGGTGTGATAAGCTCTACGTTCACATACAACGGGTGTAAGACAGTTTTGCACTTGTAGAATACTCGGGTTAAACTTGACGAGCCTAGTATGTACAGACATGGCCTCGAAACACTGGAGACCGAAAGATCTATCGTGACTCATATAGTAGATATGATCAACATAAGATGTTCACCATTGAAAACTAGTCCATCTCACGTGATGATCGGACATGGTTTAGTAGATTTGGATCACATGATCATTTAGATGACTTGAGGGATGTCTATCTAAGTGGGAGTTCTTTAGTAATATGATTAATGGAACTTTAATTTATCATGAACTTAGTCATTATAGTTTTTGCATATCTATGTTGTTGTAGATCAATGGCCCGTGCTACCGTTCCCTTGAATTTTTATGCGTTCCTAGAGAAAGCTAAGTTGAAAGATGATGGTAGCAACTACACGGACTGGGTCCGTAACTTGAGGGTTATCCTCATTGCTGCACAGAAGAATTATGTCCTTGAAGCACCGCTAGGTGACAAGCCCCCTCCCGCTAATGTAGACGCTTTGAACGTCTGGCAGACGCGGTCTGATGACTACCCGATAGTTCAGTGTGCCATGCTTTACGACTTAGAATTGGGACTTCAAAGACGTTTTGAACGTCATGGAGCATATGAGATGTTCCAAGAGTTGAAATTAATATTTCAAGCAAATGCCCGTGTTGAGAGATATGAAGTCTCCAACAAGTTATATAGCTGCAAGATGGAGGAGAATAGTTCTGTCAGTGAACACATACTCAGAATGTCTGGGTACTACAATCACATGACTCAACTTGGAGTCAAAGTTGATGAAGATAGTGTTGTTGACAGAGTTCTTCAATCACTACCACCAAGCTACAAAGACTTCGTGATGAACTATAATATGCAAGGGATGCAGAAAACAATTCCCGAGCTCTTCGCTATGCTCAAAGCTACGGAGGTAGAAACCAAAAAGGAGCATCAAGTGTTGATGGTTAACAAGACCACTAGTTTCAAGAAAAAAGGCAAGGGAAAGAAGGGGAACTTCAAAAAGAATAGCAAGCCAGTTGCTACTCCCAGGAAGAAACCCAAGTCTGGAGCCAAGCCTGAAACTAAGTGCTTCTACTGCAAAGGGACTGATCACTGGAAGCGGAACTGCCCCAAGTATTTGGCGGATAAGAAGGATGGCAAAGTGAACAAAGGTATATTTTATATACACGTTATTGATGTGTACCTTACTAATGCTCATAATAGCGCCTGGGTGTTCAATACTGGTTTGGTTGCTCATATTTGTAACTCGAAACAGGGTGTCGGGGGAAACTGTCCGCCACGAACACCTATGGGACCGGAGCCCCTTGTCTGTGCGGTACGAGGGCGGAGGGAGCACAAAGAGCAGATCGTAGCGAGCACGCAGGCAGTTTTACCCAGGTTCGGGCCGCGGTAGACGCGTAAAACCCTACTCCTGCTTGGTTGTGTATTGAGTCTGAGCGCTCGGGAGCTTGAAGAAGCAGCTACACCAAGCGCGAGAGTGATCTAGGTTCCGAACCCCCTCCACGTTGTGCATGGGCCTCCTTTTATAGTGCAAGGGGTCACCGACAGGTGTCAACGTAGGAGAAAGGGGTAAAAATGTAAAAGAAGTGGTAGTTGTAACAGTGCGGGAACAGTGAAGCTACAGTATAGAACAGTGGTCTATACCTACTTTAACAGTGGGGGACAAGGGCATTTAATGCCCGTCGCCGTCGACCCCAAAAGCTCCCGCCTTAGCGTCTCCGTCTGCCACGGCGATGGATCCACCACCGTGGAGTGCCACCGTGTACCCCAGGCTGCACAGCCATCCGCCACGCGTCTCTGGATAGGCCCCAGGGCGACGCGTGGGCCGATGAGCTGGAGCGCGGGCACACAGCGCAGCCTTCCCGGCAAGCACCTTCCCGGGGCCTCGATCTTGCCGGGCCCGGGAGCTTGCCGCTCCCCGGGCCCCTTGCCGGGGCGCATACAGCGCCGAGGCGTTGTCTTCTAGTCTTCCTGGCAAGCTCCTCTCGCCAGGGTCTTGTGTTAGCGGGGCAGTCTTGAGCCTGGTACGGCCTTCCCGGCAAGCTCCTCTTGCCGGGGTCTCGGTCTTATGTCTTGTATACTTTGTCTTTGAATGGCTTAATAAGGAGCAGGAAGGTCTTCGGCGAGCCCGCAGTAGACCTTGCCGCGGAAAGCTGCAACTGCCCGTGCACAAGTTGGGGTACTGAGGTACCCCCTACCTTAGTACACCGACAGGAGCCCCCGGGCCTGGGCCACACACGGTGCCGAGCGCTGTTGGGCCAGGCCCAAAACAGTGCACGGGCACCCGCGGCCCGCGGCGCGCCGAATCCACTTCCATATCCGCCGCACCCCACGGTAACGGCACGCGTCGATCGCGGCGCCGTGGGATGGGACGTGCCCACGATCTCTTAATGGAAAGGGCGAAACGCCCCCCACTCCCCCATAAAAGCAGAGGAAGCGGGCGCGGTTCCCCTCCTTGCGCTTTCATTGCATCGTCTTCCTCCTCCAAAGATTCTCTCTTGCGCTCTGCCTCCACATCTCCGCCGCCGCCGAGCTCTTCGTTCCCCTCCTTCCGCCGCGTCCGCCATGGCCCCAAAGACCGACAAGGCGAAGGCGGAGAAGTCCAAGCGGGAGAAATCGGAGCAAGCGGCCAAGCTCATCGCGTACCGGAAGCGGCATGTCGTCTTCCCGCCGAAGCTCGGCGTGCGGGAGCTCTGGAACAAGTATTACTTGTTCTGGTCCAAGGAAACCGACGCGCATCCCCGCACGCGAGCATATCCGGCCGCCGCCAAGGACAGCTATCCCGGCGGGTACTACTTCTTTGCTGCCTTCTTTCATTGTGGTCTCTGTCCTCCTTTCTCAAACTTCTTCTGCGACGTCATGAACACATATGGCCTCCATCTGCTTGACTTCACCCCCAACGCCATTCTCACCATGGCTGTTTTCGCACACATGTGCGAAAACTTCATAGGAGTCCACCCCAATGTAGCCCTCTTTAGACACTTCTTCACTCCTAGAGCCGAGGCCGATGCCCCCCTCTCCGGAGGAATTTCTTGGGTCTTTCGTCTGAATAAAAAGGGGGCGTACTTGCCGGGAGAGCTCCGCGGCAAGTGGGAGGAATGGCGAGCGGAGTGGTGCTGGATCGTAGAAGACCAGCCGCAAGCCTTCACCGCGCCGCGCACAACGCCCATCGTGCGCGGCAGGGACTGGAGTGAGCTGGACTCGGACGATATCAAGCTCGATATCGCCCTTGTCCGGATTCTTCGTCTTCGGATGGCCAAGCTGTCAGTTGCTGAGGTGGGCGCAGATTTCCTCCGCCGGCGCATCGCCCCTCTCCAAGACCGGAAGAGGCCGGCCTGGGAGTACGGCGGCCCGACAGACATCATGAGGCTGCGCCCCGGGCTCAACTTCAACTTCACCACACTGGAGCTGAGGGGAATGGTCCGGGAACTTTTCAAGTACGACCCGGCACACCCCGAGTGGTTCAGGACTCCCCGGGAAGTGGTGCCGCTCTGCAACAACATCGTCAGGGATCGGATCCTCGCCATGATGCCCATGTGTGACTCACACGGCTTGGACCGCACGTGGATCGCCCCGAAGCCCATCGACGTCCTGAACTTCTACGACAACCTCGCAGAGGTGGCGAAGAACAAGGACGACCTCAAGCTGCACACGCGGGACACCACCGAGCAGGAGATCGCCTACATAGCTTCCCGGGCTGAAGAGGCCGCCGCAGCCGCGGCGGCAGGAGTTTTCGGATACTCGCCGGAACAGGCGGAGGCTGCGGACGCGTCCACCCAGGCGGAGGAGGCGGAGATCCGCAGGTTGCTGAAGCTCCCTCCCGACGCGCTCGCCGGGGTTCCCTCGCTGAGGCACTCTGGGATCCATGGGATCGCGGCCGAGGCCGCGGCAATGGAGGGTACCGCCGGAGGAAGCAGAGGCGCCGCGAGGGGCGGAGGCGCCAAGGGAAAGGGGGCCGCAGCGCAGGACGCTGGGCCCAGTGAGCCGGCCGGGGAAGAGGAGGAGGAGGAGGAGGAGGCCGAGGACTCCGGCGGATCCACGGAGTTGTACGCCGACGACCTCTCCTCGTCGGAGAGCTCCCCGCCCCCGGCAAGCCCGAGGTAGTCCCCGGCGAAACGTCTCCGCAAGGCGGCGACGGGGGAAAGGGCGCAGGCGCCCCGGCAACAGCCAGCTCGCCGGGCAGCTCCCCGGGGGAGCCAAGCCACGCCAAGGCCGTCCGGCGCACCAGCCGCAGCGGAGGCGGCTCGTGCGCGGACCACGACTGAGGCGCCTCGCAGGCCGGCAGCGAGCCGGCAAGGGTCTTCTCGGAGCGGAGCAGTGGCTCCGCCCGCCCCTCGGGCGCCGGCTACCACAGGGGCTGGGTCTTCGCAGCCCCCAGCCCCGGTGAACACCAAGCGCGCGAGGGAGTCTTCGTCTTCCGCTCCTCGCGCCGACGCGCCCACGGTGGAGTATGATTTCTCCGCCCTGAGCGAGGACGACGAGGAGGACCAAGAGTAAGGATCCGGGACCTTACATCTTCTCGATTTCTGTCTTGATTTTTTGTTGATGCTGACTCTGTTTATTGTTCTGATTCCAGGACCCTGGCCCATCGCGCGGCGAAGAAGGCCAAGGCGCCTGAGGTCGAGGTCGCGGAAGACTCGGCAGCTGCGGCAACAGGGGGTGTGCCGGAGCCGAGCCTGCCGGACCCGAGCGCTGCTCCGAGGAGCAGCCCCCAGCGTAGCCCGCAGCGCAGCCCCTAGCGTAAGTCTGGGGTTTTCTCTTTTCGCTTGTCGGGGTACGCCTGAGGATTTGGTTTTGTCTTCATGTCTTGACGTTTTTTATCTTGTTCTGTGCAGATGTGGAGCCACAGCGGGAAGAGCGCCCGGAGACTGTCGTCGAGGAGCCGCAGGCCCCGCCGTCCCCGCCAAGGCAGAACTCTCCGACAAGGGAGAGTGCTCCGCCAAGGGCGGGTACTCCGCCGAGGCAGAGTACCCCGCCAAGGGCGAGCAGCCCGGCGAGGGTGACTACTCCGACAAGGCCGAGCTCCCCGGCGAGGGAGCCCGCCGCTGAGGACGTCCGCCAAGGTAAGTTTTGTGACTTGTCTTCTTGGCTTGCCTCTTTTTTGGATATTTGCTTGAGTCTTGAACTTCTTTTTCTTCTTCTTCTTTTCAGATCTTCCTCCTCCTGCGCCCATGGAGACGGAGGTTATCAACCTTGAGGAGGAGGGCGCGCAGGGCGGCGGCGGCGATGCTCCTATCGTCGAGGAGATAGCCGAGGCCGCCGAGCCGGCCGCGCAGGAGACTGCCCCGGCTGCGGACGCAGCGGCTGGGGAGGAGGACGGCGACCGCACCGCCGGCCCGGAGGCGGCGGGAGCATCAGATGCTGCACCGGCCACCGGCCCCTCCGCCAGCAAGGAGCAGGGGTATTATCTTGAGGCCCCCAACGGCGTCTTCATCCAGATGCCTTGGGGGTCTTCATCGCGAGCTCCTGCGGAGGGCGAGGCGTTCGACGGAGAAGTCCTCGCCTCCGCAGGCCTGAAGATTGTCGAGGCGCCCGACGGGAGTGAGGGGCCCGAGGAGGAGAGGTTGCTCCACCAGCTCCTGGCCCTTTACCGGGCCAGGCAGGCGAAGCTCGCCTCCCGGGAGGCTCTTGCCGCCAAGGCCGCGGCGGAAATGGAGAAGCGTGCGGCGGAGCTCAGCGCCGCCAATCAGGCAGCCCTCCGCGAGGTGGCGGAGGAGCGTGAGCGTCTCGCCGGCGAGTACCAGGAGTGGGTGCTCGAGAAGGCTGAAGCCGATGAACAGCAGCGTCTCGCCGGGGTGGAGATGTCCCGGCGAGAAGGAGAGCTCGCGCAGCGGAAGGTCGAGCTGGACTCCCATGAGGAGGACCTTGCCGCCCGCGAGGCTGCCCTTGGCGGGGAGCTGAAGGAGGCGAAAGCCGCCGCGGAAGACGCCAAGAAAGAGCTTGCCGCCAAGGTTGAACAGTTGGAGAAGGCGCTGAAGGTGAGCGCAGAGAAGGTTGCCGCGCTCATCTTGAAGCGCGAGAAGGACGCTCACACAAACTCCGAGCTTCAGGTGAGTCTCTCCAAGAGGGGCGACGAGTTGAAGGCCGCCAAGGACTCCATTGAGGACTTGGAACTGAAGGTCACCACTCTGAAGGAATCGCTCGACGCTGCCCGGGCTCAGGAGAACAAGCTGAAGGAGGAGCTCCGCAAGGAGCGGACTTTGGTGGACAGCGTCAACAAGGCATCCGAGCTCTTCCGCCAGACCATCGAGGTATGGACCGAAGACTTGGTCTCTTCTGCGTCCAACATTGACCAGGAGCTGCTGGCGCTGAAGGTCGAACACCTCATCTACTCGCCGGACCCGGATCTCCCGCACAGCGCCAAGCTCAGCCTCTTCTTCAGAGGGATCGCGCCGGCCCTTGCAGGTCTCCGGAACCGTATCCCCGCGCAGCTGGCCGAGGAGTCGCGCCTGCTCTGCGCGGGAACTCTGGAGCGGGTGCTGACGAAGATCGTGTACCGCAACCCGGGAATCAATCTCACGAACGTTCTTCGCAGCTTGCCGGCTGATGCAGACACGGAGGCCCTGAAGGAGCAGGTCGGCCACATCATTGCCAAGGTGGCAAAGCTTGGCAGGAAGGAGGGCGACCGCGTAGACTAGGGCTCCATTATCTTTGTCTTTTTGTTGCTGCACATTATGTCATGAACTTATTAGTCCATTGCGACAAGTTATCCTTTGTAAGATATTTACTTTATTTTGATCAATCAGTGCAATGTTATCTTCCTTGTCTCAATCCTTGACTTTGTATGTTTTTCACCCTACGCTCCCGGGGAGCTTGCCGGCAAGGGGCCTTTGCCGCGAGCGCTGAGTGCTGGACTCTGAGCAGCCTGCTGGCCAAGGTCTTCGCCGGCAAGCAACCTTGCCGCAGCTAGTCGCAACGCACTTAGCTTGCTGAGCGTACTCGGAAACGAAGCAAGGGCGCGACACTTGTCGCAGCTCACTTAAATCGTTGAGTGAACTCGAAAACAAGATAAGGGTGCGGCAAGCTACGGGTAGGTTCCTCCGCGCACAGGTTTTCCATACAAAGTGTGACTGTTCAAGGAAGACAACTAAAATTTAAAATTTGAACTGGTCAAATTCTAACAACTTATCTCTCATATGTTGCTTGCTTTCCGGTAAGACTTTTCTTTCTTGAACAGCACTTGGTTCCTCCTCCCCTCCTTCCCCCCCGGCAAACTTGTGCGCGAGGAACGTTCCTTCTACTTAAGAGGAAAGAAAAAGGGAGAGGGAAGCAAGCATATGGCCTTCCGGCGTGCTAATGCTTACCGTATACTTGAGTGTTGCACCAAATGCCAAACAGAACATGCAAATAGCAAAGAGAAGCATGCAAAAGGCAATCGATTCGAAAAACACAAAAACTTTACTGATGCACGGGATCTGCGCCCGGCTTTGTACAAAGGGTTACATGCAACAGCGGCAAAGCTTGTACAAAAGGTGGTTGTCGGAGCGGATCACGGCAACCGCGCCTTAGGGGTGAAACTTGCGAAGATGCTCTATGTTCCAGGAGTTGCTCACCGGTAAGCCTTCTTCGGTCTCGAGGCGGACAGCGCCGGGCCTCGTAACTTGTCTCACCCGATAAGGGCCTTCCCACTTCGGCGTCAACTTGTTGGAATTCTTGGCGGACTGAACACGCCGAAGAACAAGGTCGCCTTCCTCGAGACTCCTGGCCTTGACTTTGCGGCTATGGTAGCGGCGCAAAGCTTGTTGGTATCGAGCAGCTCGTACAGCAGCCTGGAGACGTCCCTCCTCAAGGAGCAATGCGTCATCTTGTCGCAGTTGCTCTTGCTCGAGCTCATCATAAGCAAGCACTCGAGGAGATCCGTATACGAGTTCCGTGGGGAGAACTGCCTCTGCTCCATAGACTAGAGCAAAGGGTGTCTGTCCGGTGGCTCGACTTGGTGTCGTTCTGATTGACCAAAGAGCCGCCGGGAGCTCCTCCATCCAATTTCTTCCGCACTTGCGCAGCCTGTCGAAGGTCCTTGTCTTGAGTCCGCGCAGCACTTCAGCATTTGCCCTCTCTGCTTGACCGTTGCTCCTCGGGTGAGCAACAGAAGCGAAACAGACCTTGGCGCCAAGGTCTTGGACGTACTGCATGAAGGTGCGACTAGTGAATTGCGTACCGTTGTCGGTGATGATCCTGTTAGGGATCCCGAAACGGCAAACAATCGACCTGAAGAACCTGACCGCTGACTGTGCTGTCACCTTCCTCACTGGCTCCACTTCTGGCCACTTTGTGAACTTGTCGATTGCAACGTACAAGTACTCAAAGCCCCCGACAACACGAGGGAAAGGGCCGAGGATATCGAGCCCCCAGACCGAGAAGGGCCATGACAAAGGGATTGTTTGGAGAGCTTGAGCTGGCTGATGGATTTGCTTTGCATGGAACTGGCACGCTTCACACTTGGTTACTAGTGCAGTTGCATCTTGGAGGGCTTCTTGCCAAAAGAACCCTTGCCGGAAAGCTTTCCCGGCAAGCGCCCTTGCGCCAATGTGGTGGCCGCATATGCCTCCGTGTATTTCCGCCAACAGCTTCTGTCCATCTTCTCTGGAGATGCACTTCAGTCTGACACCATTGAGTCTTCTTCTGTACAGCTCGTTATCCACGAACTGATACATACTTGACTGCCTGGTTATCTTCTCTATCTCTTGAGGGTCGTCGGGAAGTTCTCCAGTTTGCAGAAAACGGACGATCTGCTGCGCCCATGCCGGAGCCCGAGGCTCGACGGCAAGGACTAAAGGCTCGAGGGCTGCTGCGGGAACCTCAGCTTCTACGGCGAGGACCTCTGGTTCTGCCGGAGCTGATGGTCCCCCGGCAAGCTCGCCGGGGCGAGGCTTGCCGGGAACGCTTGCTTCAACTGTACAAGCCCGAGGACTTGCAGGAGCAAACTGTTCCTCAGCGTTCTGGTTGTTGATCTTGGGGACCTTGGTGGCGGTTTCAGGAAGATCCGCCGGCAAGTAGTCGCCGGAGACCAACTTTCTCTTCTTGGGTTGCCCAACTGATGGTGTAACGGATGGCTGAGTCAGCTTGAGTAAGAAGGTCCCTGGTTCCACAGGTAACTTCATCGCAGCGCACTTCGAAAGGCCATCTGCAATTTCATTTTGAGCTCTCGGGACGTGCTCCATTTGCAGACCTTCAAAGTGCTCTTCAAGCTTTCTCACTTCATCGACATATGCTTCCATCAAAGGGCTCTGATAGCTCTTGTTAACTTGCCGGACCACCAACTGAGAATCGCCCCGCACAATCAGCTTTCTGATCCCAAGTTCGGCCGCAATCCTGAGGCCGGCAAGCAAGCCTTCATATTCTGCAGTGTTGTTTGTCGCTTGCTCCCTGGGAAAGTGCATCTGGATAACATATTTGAGGTGCTCTCCGGTGGGCGCGATGAGTACCACGCCGGCACCGGCGCCTTGCAGCGAGAAGGCACCATCAAAATACATTACCCATTCACTTGTCGCTTCTTGTACGGGTGTGCTTGTTTCTTGAACTTCTTCATCTGGTGTTGGGGTCCACTCAGCTATGAATTCTGCCAAAGCTCGGCTCTGTATGGTTGAAGTACTTTCAAACTTGAGTCCAAAGCTCGACAGCTCCAGTGCCCACTCAACGATCCTGCCTGTTGCTTCTGGATTGTGCAATATCCTCTTCAACGGAAAGCGAGTGACCACTGTTATCTCATGGGCTTGGAAGTAATGGCGCAGCTTTCTCGAGGCCATGAGGAGGCCAAAAAGCAACTTTTGCACACCGGAGTACCTTGATCTAGCCCCCTGGAGAAGGGAACTTACAAAATACACTGGGCGCTGCACCATCTTCTTCCGCACCTCTCCTTGCTCCTGCGCAGAGTCATCCTTGTCTGGGCCAGAGCTTGTCGGAGCAGCCCCCTGCTTGTCGCTGGATTCGCTTGCCGGTGGTGCTGACTCCTCGTCGGACTCCCTCTCCGCTACTAACGCAGCACTAACCACTTGGTTGGTTGCCGCTAAGTATAGCAACAACTTTTCCTGTGGTCTAGGTGCGACAAGTATAGGAGTGGAGGACAGGTACCGTTTCAAATCCTGCAACGCCGCCTCCGCTTCCGGAGTCCACTTCATGGGACCTGCCTTCTTCAAGATTTTGAAGAAAGGTAGGGCGCGTTCTGCAGATTTTGAAATGAACCTACTTAGGGCAGCAACACAACCTGCAAGC
This sequence comes from Secale cereale, assembly GCA_902687465.1. Taxonomy (NCBI): domain Eukaryota; kingdom Viridiplantae; phylum Streptophyta; class Magnoliopsida; order Poales; family Poaceae; genus Secale; species Secale cereale. The sequence goes on from LR738713.1 coordinate 288,108,805, forward strand.
CTTCTGACATCCTTGACGCGCTTCGGGGCCTCTATCTGCTCAATGGCTTTGATCTTGTCGGGGTTGGCTTCAATCCCCCTCTGCGATACAAAGAACCCGAGAAGCTTGCCGGAGGGGACTCCAAAGACGCACTTCTCGGGGTTCAACTTGAGCTGTATCCTGCGCAGGTTCTGAAACGTTTCTTCCAAGTCTTGAATCAGGGTTTCCTTGCTCTTGCTCTTCACCACGATGTCATCCATGTAAGCTTCTACATTTCTGTGGATCTGTGGCTCAAAAGCAGTGTACACTACCCTTGCAAAGGTTGAGCCTGCATTCTTCAATCCAAACGGCATGCGGATAAAGCAATAAGTGCCACATGGAGTGATAAATGCAGTCTTCTCTTCATCCTCCTTGGCCATGAAAATCTGATGATAGCCTGAGTATGCATCAAGAAAACAGAGTAGCTCACATCCGGCAGTGGAGTCAACGATCTGGTCAATGCGCGGCAAAGGGAATGGATCCTTAGGACATGCTTTATTCACATCGGTGAAGTCTATACACAGTCTCCACTTCCCGTTGGCCTTGCGCACGACGACTGGGTTTGCCAACCACGTCGGATGGATCACACCTCTAACTAGGCCTGCTGCTTCTAGCTTCTTGATTTCTTCGTTGATGAACTCTTGGCGCTCCACGGCTTGCTTCCTCACTTTCTGCTTGATGGGTCGCGCATGAGGACAGACAGCAAGCTTGTGCTCAATCACCTTCCTGGGAACACCGGGGATGTCAGATGGTTGCCAGGCAAACACATCGACATTCGCCCGCAGGAAGGCAACGAGCGCGCTTTCCTATTTGCTGTCAAGGGTGGCACTGATGGTGAAAGTACCACCAGTGCCGTCCTCCCTTGCGGACACTTTCTTGGTTGCCGGAGGAGCAGCCATTCCTTTCTTACTCTTGCCGGTGGAGCTCGATGGAACGTCCTCGACGGCAGCGCAGCACTCCGAGGAGGTGCGGTTGCCGGAGTGGGTCCCAGAGCACTTGCCGGACTTGGTCTTCGTCTCCTTCCCCCCGGGAGCTTCAGCGGCAAGAGTATCCTTCTCGGCCGCAGCTGCCGCATCCAGGTAAATCTTGTCGGCGCAAATAAGCGCATCCTTCTTGTCGCTATGGACAGTGATGACGCTTATCGGCCCCGGCATCTTCAGCACGTTGTAGGCATAGTGGGAAGCTGCCATGAACTTGGCGAGGGCAGGACGGCCAAGTATTCCATTGTAGGGCAATGGAATATCGGCGACGTCGAAGGTGATGCGCTCAGTCCTGAAGTTGAGCTCCCCGCCAAAGGTCACCGGCAGAGTGATCTTTCCCTTGGGCTTGCTCCTTCCCGGGTTGATTCCTTGGAATGAACCGGTCTCTTCGAGCTCGCCATCTTGTATCTGGAGTTTCTTGATCACAGCGGAGGAGATCAAGTTCAGCCCGGCCCCGCCGTCAACCAACATTTTGGTGACCTTGAGGTTGCGGATGGTGGGGGAAACCAGCATCGGCAAGCACCCGACCGCGGTGGTGCGGTCAGGGTGATCCTCAAGGTCAAAAACGATGGGCGTGCTGGACCATTTGAGGAGCCTGCGCGACTCCACGGGCGGCTCCGCTGCGTTTACCTCACGCACCCACTGCTTTAGCTGGCGGTGGGAGGTGTGCAGGGAGGCGCCACCGTCGACGCACAGGACCTCCGTGGCCTTCTGGAACTCCTGCTCGCTGTTCTCCTCGTCCTCCATGTCTTCGTCGTCATCTTCTTCGTCGTTGTCGCGGCCCCGGGGAGGTCAATCTCCTTGCCGCTGCTTAGCCTTGCCGCGGCGTCCTCCCCGGCCGTTGAACGGCCGCTTCTTGCTGGGCTCTTCCCCGCCACCTTGGGCCTTCTCCTTGTCGCGCCTCTCGTACTCAGCTTTCTGCTGCTCGACGAGGTACTCGACGCGCTTGCAGTTGGAGAGATCGTGACCCTTGGTGCGGTGGATCTTACAGTATTGCTTGTCGGAGCTACCCGGCTTGTCGGCCGCCGCTGCAGGGGCAGGCTCCTTGCCGGAGCCACCAGCCTGCGCTTGCTTGGCGGGGGCCTCCTTGCCGGACTTCTCGACGGCAAGCACCTCCTTCTTGCCCTTCTTTCTGTTGTTCCGCCGCCGGCTCTTCTTTGCCGGGGCGGCGTCGTCGCTGTCACTTCCTCCTGCGCCAGTATCCTCCCCGGGGAGTCTCCTCCCCTCTTCTGCGCGTGCGCACTTGTCAGCAAGAGCATAGAGCTCGCTGACATCCCGAATCTTCGTCATCGCCATCTCCTCACGCATGCGGCGGTTACGCACGTTCTGATGGAACGCGCTGATAACCGCGGCAGGGTGAACGTCAGGGATGTTGTGCTGCACCCGGCTGAAGCGTTGGATATACTTGCGCAGGGTCTCGCCTTCCTTCTGGGCCAAGATATGGAGATCGCTCTCCTGGCCATGGGGTTTGTGGCCGCCGGTGAAGGCGCCAACAAACTGGTGGCAGAGGTCGGCCCAAGAAGAGATGGAACCTTCCGGCAAGTGCATGAGCCATGAACGGACGTTCGGCTTTAGCACGAGCGGGAAGTAATTCGCCAAGATCTTCTCGTCGCGCCCCCCGGCAGCTTGCACTGCGATGGTGTAGACGCTGAGAAACTCCGAGGGGTGCATCTTGCCGTCGTACTTCTCCGGTACGTCGGGCTTAAAATTCTTCATGCTGGGCCACTGGACGCGCCGCAGCTCGCGGGTGAACGCAGGGCAGCCTGCCGCGTACGGCAAGTCGCCTGGTTCACCGGGCGCGTGCGCGTCGACAGTGTTCCCAGCTCTCTTGTCAGATTGTCGCCGAGCTTCTCGGCGGCGCTCGATTGTGGTCCGAGCGTCTTCATCTCGCCGGTCGTCGAGGACCTGGCGCTGGTCCCGACGGGCCCGCGGGTCCGACGAGGCTGTGGAGCCGTCGTCGGGGTTGTTCCGGCGGGGCGGCGTCTTCTGCTTCTGCGGCGGGGAATGCACGCTTGTCGCACCCCCGGCAGTCTTGTTGCCGTCAGCCTTCGTCTTCTCAGCTTGCCGCGGCCGTGAGGTCGACGGCTGCTGTGGAGAATCGTTGTTGGCGAAGTCTATCAGGCTTCGGATGGTGGCCCTCCATTCTTCGGCCTTGTCGGCCGCTGGAGGAAAGTCGAGGAGCAGTTGCGCCCTTGCGAGCGCTTCTGCTGGAGTGGAAGGGAACGCGGGCGAGCGGTGCGAGGAGCGGGATACGCTCGGACTTCTAACAACGTTAGAAGGAGCGGGGTCCCGCGCCGGCGCCTTCGCTTTGCTTGTGCCCGGACGAGGGTCCGGGGCGTCCCGCGAGCCTCCGGTTTGGCCTTGCCCCAGCAAGCGGATACCACCTCCCGTGGTATGGCGCTGCTGGGTCGTCGTGTGCTGGGATGGACGCGGCGCGTCCACGGAGACCGAAGTTTGGTCGTCCGTCCTGTTCTTGGATCTGGTGGCGCCGTGAGTGTCCTCACCGGCGGCCACCCTTCCGACGGCATCTCCCCCGCCCACCGTTGGCTCTGGTGGCGGCGGGTGAGACGCAGACGGGCCTCCGACCTCCGAAGCCTTCTTCTTCGGGGCCATGGAGTTGTCGCTGATGAAGTTGCTGATGAAGCTGGAGAGGTTGATGAAGAATGCGCCCGCACGAACGCCGGATCAGGTTCGCACAACCTCGACGCCCCCTACCTGGCGCGCCAAAGATGTCGGGGGAAACTGTCCGCCACGAACACCTATGGGACCGGAGCCCCTTGTCTGTGCGGTACGAGGGCGGAGGGAGCACAAAGAGCAGATCGTAGCGAGCACGCAGGCAGTTTTACCCAGGTTCGGGCCGCGGTAGACGCGTAAAACCCTACTCCTGCTTGGTTGTGTATTGAGTCTGAGCGCTCGGGAGCTTGAAGAAGCAGCTGCACCAAGCGCGAGAGTGATCTAGGTTCCGAACCCCCTCCACGTTGTGCATGGGCCTCCTTTTATAGTGCAAGGGGTCACCGACAGGTGTCAACGTAGGAGAAAGGGGTAAAAATGTAAAAGAAGTGGTAGTTGTAACAGTGCGGGAACAGTGGAGCTACAGTATAGAACAGTGGTCTATACCTACTTTAACAGTGGGGGACAAGGGCATTTAATGCCCGTCGCCGTCGACCCCAAAAGCTCCCGCCTTAGCGTCTCCGTCTGCCACGGCGATGGATCCACCACCGTGGAGTGCCACCGTGTACCCCAGGCTGCACAGCCATCCGCCACGCGTCTCTGGATAGGCCCCAGGGCGACGCGTGGGCCGATGAGCTGGAGCGCGGGCACACAGCGCAGCCTTCCCGGCAAGCACCTTGCCGGGGCCTCGATCTTGCCGGGCCCGGGAGCTTGCCGCTCCCCGGGCCCCTTGCCGGGGCGCATACAGCGCCGAGGCGTTGTCTTCTAGTCTTCCTGGCAAGCTCCTCTCGCCAGGGTCTTGTGTTAGCGGGGCAGTCTTGAGCCTGGTACGGCCTTCCCGGCAAGCTCCTCTTGCCGGGGTCTCGGTCTTATGTCTTGTATACTTTGTCTTTGAATGGCTTAATAAGGAGCAGGAAGGTCTCCGGCGAGCCCGCAGTAGACCTTGCCGCGGAAAGCTGCAACTGCCCGTGCACAAGTTGGGGTACTGAGGTACCCCCTACCTTAGTACACCGACACAGGGGCTACAGATTAAATGAAGATTGGCTAAGGACGAGGTGACGATGCGCGTGGGAAATGGTTCCAAAGTCGATGTGATCGCCGTCGGCACGCTACCTCTACATCTACCTCCGGGATTAGTTTTAGACCTAAATAATTGTTATTTGGTGCCTGAGTTGAGCATGAACATTATATCTGGATCTTGTTTGTTGCGAGACAGTTATTCATTAAAATCAGAGAATAATGGTTGTTCTATTTATATGAGTAATATCTTTTATGATCATGCACCCTTGATGAGTGGTCTATTTTTGTTGAATCTCGATCGTAGTTATACACATATTCATAATATTGAAGCCAAAAGATGCAAAGTTGATGATGATAGCGCAACTTATTTGTGGCACTGCCGTTTAGGTCATATTGGTGTAAAGCACATGAAGAAACTCCATGTTGGTGGACTTTTGGAATCACTTGATTATGAATCACTTGGTGCTTGTGAACCATGCCTTATGGGCAAGATGACTAAAACTCCGTTCTCCGGAACAATTGAGCGAGCAACTGACTTATTGGCAATCATACATACTGATGTATGCGGTCCAATGAGTGTTGAGGCTCATGGCGAGTATCATTATTTTCTGACCTTCACAGATGATTTGAGCAGATATGGGTATATCTACTTGATGAAACACAAGCCTGAAACATTTGAAAAGTTCAAAGAATTTCAGAGTGAAGTAGAGAATCATCGTAACAAGAAAATAAAATTTCTATGATCTGATCGCGGAGGCAAATATTTGAGTTATGAGTTTGGTCTTCATTTGAAACAATGTGGAATAGTTTCACAACTCACGCCACCTGGAACACCACAACGTAATGGTGTGTCCGAACGTCGTAACCCTACTTTATTAGATATGGTGCGATCTATGATGTCTCTTATGAATTTACCACTATCGTTTTGGGGTTATGCTTTATGGACTGATGCATTCACGTTAAATAGGGCACCATCCAAATCCGTGGAGACGACACCTTATGAACTGTGGTTTGGCAAGAAACCCAAGTTATCGTTTCTTAAGGTTTGGGGCTGCGATGCTTATGTGAAAGAGCTTCAACCTGATAAGCTTGAACCCAAGTCGGAGAAATGTGTCTTCATAAGATACCCAAACGAAACTGTTAGGTACACCTTTTATCACAGATCTGGAGGCAAGATATTCATTGCTAAGAATGGGTCCTTTCTAGAGAAGGAGTTTATCTCGAAAGAAGTGAGTGGGAGAAAAGTAGAACTTGATGAGGTAATTGTACCTTCTCCCGAATTGGAAAGTAGTTCATCACAGAAATTAGTTCCAGTGATTCCTACACCAATTAGTGAGGAAGCTAATGTTGATGATCATGAAACTTCAGATCAAGTTACTACTGAACCTCGTAGGTCAACCAGAGTGCGTTCCACACCAGGGTGGTACAGTAACCCTGTTCTGGAAGTCATGTTACTAGACCATGATGAACCTACGAACTATGAGGAAGCAATGTTGAGCCCAGATTCCGCAAAATGGCTTGAGGCCATGAAATCTGAGATGGGATCCATGTATGAGAACAAAGTGTGGACTTTGGTTGACTTGTCCGATGATTGGCAAGCCATTGGAAATAAATGGATCTTTAAGAGGAAGACTGACGCCGATGGTAATGTTACTGTCTACAAAACTCGACTTGTTGCGAAAGGTTTTCGACAAGTTCAAGGAGTTAACTACGATGAGACTTTCTCACCCGTAGCGATGCTTAAGTATGTCCGAATCATGTTAGCAATTGCCGCATTTTATGATTATGAAATCTGGCAAATGGATGTCAAAAGTGCATTCCTTAATGGATATCTCAAAGAAGAGTTGTATATGATGCAACCAGAAGGTTCTGTCGATCCTAAAGGTGCTAAAAAAGTATGCAAGCTCCAGCGATCCATCTATGGAATGGTGCAAGCATCTCGGAGTTGTAATATACGCTTTGATGAGGTGATCAAAGCATATGATTTATACAGACTTTTGGAGAAGCCTGTATTTACAAGAAAGTGGGTGGGAGCTCTGTAGTATTTCTGATATTATATGTGGATGACATATTGTTGATTGGAAATGATGTAGAATTTCTGGATAGCATAAAAGGATACCTGAATAAGATTTTTTCAATGAAAGACCTGGGTGAAGCTGCTTATATATTGGGCATCAAGATCTATAGAGATAGATCAAGACCCTTAATTGAACTTTCACAAAGCACATACCTTGATAAAGTTTTGAAGAAGTTCAAAATGGATCAGTCAAAGAAAGGGTTCTCGCCTGTGTTACAAGGTGTGAAGTTGAGTCAGACTCAATGCCCGACTACTGCAGAAGATAGAGAGAAAATGAAAGTCATTCCCTATGCTTCAGCCATAGTTTGTATCATGTATGCAATGTTGTGTACCAGACCTGATGTGTGCCTTGCTATAAGTCTAGTAGTGAGGTACCAACGTAATCCAGGAGTGGACCACTGGACAACGGTCAAGAACATCCTGAAATACCTGAAAAGGACAAAGGATATGTGATAGAGGCAAGGGGCCCGATCTTTCGATGAGATGATAACTATCGATTTGGTGGAGATGACTTTGACGATCCTACTAAAAACGTGCACGACGTTGCGCCTTAGCAATCGCTAAACCAATCTTCAGGGGTTACTGACGATGCCAGAAGCACGATCAGCCTGACCACAAAGGTCTATTCCTGCATGCAATCGAAGAACAAGCAAGAATATGATAAAGCAATCTGAATATTGCAAATATAGATGAAGTATTGATAAAGGTGGGGATCCGTAAGCGGTCTTGGTCTGGTCGTTGGACACAAACGAAGTACACGAAGTTGCAATGGCTAACTTTTGACTAAACAAATCCCCAAAGAAAAAGCTACTAGATGGATCTACTTATATAGGAGCAAGGGGTGGCGGGCCAAGGAGGTGGAAGGACGTCCCAAGGCAGCCTAAAACTAACCCTAGGTCGTACAAGGCTCATGGGCCCAAGTGGAGGTGATGCAACACCTTTGGACTCGTAGTTTGACTCGGATTCTGCTGCAGCGTCAGATTGTTTCGTTGATATCTCAACGCTCCGGACGAATTTGAAGGTGAATCCAATTGGGTTGGAAAGTGTACGAAATCTAGTTTCCAACAAAAAAAGAAACACCCAATTCGGAGTCCGTATGAAGGAGTTCTTGCCGTTTTGAGTCAGGTATGTCTGTGCAGTCCGAATCTGGATGCAGAACATGAGAGACTTGGACTCTATCTTCTTTGGGCCCAAAAGTGACGTGAGAGAACTTCTTGAACAACACCTAAACTTCTCTTTTTCCCTTATCTTCATATGTGGATTGTACAAATGTCTCATACACCTGGAATTAGACATGACACAAAAGTCTGTGAAGTATTTTTGTCATGGATGACATAAATAAATTGTTGCATAGTTTGCATTAGAAATCACCTCACAAATATACATGTATGCAATATTTTTGGTCGTATCCAAGGTAGTCATGTCCTCATCATCCTCCCTTTCTTGAAAATAAAGCCGTCATCGGCGTTGCTTAATCTGAAATTTGGGTAAGAAAATAGACAAGGTGTACATGTTGTATACGTATATATCATCCATTTTTACTTCCCTTAATTTTTGCACATATGACACATATATAGATGAGTAACTTTCGTAGTTCATACAATATAAAGCCAAAATATTATCACAAGAAATAGAAGGCATGAAAATATTGCAACTCAGTTTGCACAAATAAGTGAAGCTCTTATTCATATCAAAAGATTGACAATGTTCATCATTAAACCATCCCAACATTGGTGAATAAACCCTACTTGCATGAAATTCACAGGCTACAACATGCCTAAATAAGCAAACATGCAATAAGTCATTTGACATAGAACCGTCACCAAGATTAGAGGTCATATCAAAATGATTAAACATTGGCACAATAATTTTCAAATTTATTTTATCCAAATCTGATTTATTCTCTAATTCACATGATTCTTTTGCATCAACAGTTAATTCAATGGGTGCACTCAAAATTGTTGGTATTTTAGTTGTTTGATCACATGACGCATCCATGACAGTAACATGATTATCTAAACTAGGTGGTGTGCTCAAATCAACAGGTAATTCAATACATGATGTATTCAAGTTAACTAGATATGCATCATCCTCATGTGAAGTTATATCATCATTGGTTTTACTGTTACCTTGTCGCAAAGACGTAGCTGATGTAGGTACGGACGATGACAATGTACCATACACTTTAGATAATGTCACGCTCACAATTGGAGTGGTGGCTGCTCTAGTAGGTGCAATGGCGGAGGAACCAACCAGTGGTGGTGAGCATGAACTAGAATAGTAGTTGTTGTAGTCACACAATGCATCCTCCTGTATTTGTCTCTCAAAGGTACAAGCACGAACATACATACCAATAATGCAACGAGGAATATACTGAAATCTTGCACGAATATCATGGTTCAAACCACCAAAAAATCTATTCATTGTATCATCCTCAGATTCTTCTATGTCACAATGATGCATATAAGATTTGAACTCTTGGTAGTAAGCATGAACAGTGTTACTGCCTTGTTTTAATTGTTCCAATTTACGAAGCAATTCACAGCGATAGTAAGGAGGGGGAAAATGTTTCTCATTACAGCCTTCAAATCTTTCCAAGTTGTGGGTTGGTTATCAATATTTTTCTTACAATGCACACTCCACCAAACAGAAGCAAAACCAGTAAATACTCTAGTGGCAGCTCATACTCTCTCAAGTTCCGAAAAATGATGGTGACTAAAAACTTTTTCTACTTCAAGCTCCCAAGCTAGATAAATAGCAGGATTAAATCTACCCTCAAATGACGGTAAAGAAATAACCTGACCATGTGCTTGTGTGTGTTGTCCCACGTCTCGTGATGGTGAAGATGTATCCGTCGTCCAAGAACTTCTGTCTCTGGTACCTGTCATGATTAGTAGAAACAAGAAACAAAATTCGAGAATAATGTTCCTATGAACTACTAGGATGTGGTGGTAAAGCGCTCACAGTAAATCAAATATCAATATCTTACAAGTTCTTACCATGCAGCAGGTGGTGATAGGCAACCAGCGGTGTCAAATAACTCCAAAGATTGAGTAAAGCGATTGCCAGGTGAACGTAAATATGCACCGTGTAGAAATATGTGGAGCTGGGTTGGCTATATATGGTAGCAAAAGATTGGCAATAATCAATTCAGAGATGCAATGTTGAATAAATGCTCAACGACGGTACTGTGCTGGTCCTATGCTAGAGCGGACTAGAGACGCGAGCCTAGAACACTAATGAGGTCACGGTGTAGCACAACTAGCATCAATAAAGGATACAAAGTAGCTCTGGACAGCAAGATATAAGTGAAGATCACAACGGCGGTAAAGATAATGATGAAAACAACTGCCAAGCAGAATATACAACTACACTCTCTCCAACTTTCTTTTCCTTCTTTTTCTTTTTCTTTTTTCTCACACTTTTTTCTTTTTCTTTCTCTCCTCTTTTTTTTACTTTTTTTTCTCTATCTTTTTTTTCTTTCTCCCTCTTTCCAAGACAAACTAGATAAGATGCAGATTGGATCAAGCAAAGATGCGAACGACTTCAAGTATGATTGTGACAATGAGCGATGGGTAGCACGAGGTGGAGATTGATGGATGACATGGTGGACAGCGGAAGGGATAACGATGGAGCGGTGACGTGACTAATGTGAACATAACTCGAAACTCTAAGGAACTATACACTAAGACCAGCAACTCGACACGCCAATGCAACCGATAATTCAATAATGCAAACAATGAAAAGAAAATTGCAAAGGCTCAGACTGGCTAGGACAAAGGATGAATAGATCTAACTTTTTTTGTGGCTTTTCCTTGGACAATAGGTAAGAAAATAAATCTAATCTAGGAATAACTGGAAATTCTCACCGAGCAACCTAAAAACGGATACCACTTGATTGAGGCGAGGGGCCCGATCTTTCGATGAGATGATAACTATCAATTTGGTGGAGATGACTTTGTAGATCCGACTACAAACGTGCACGACGTTGTGCCTTAGCAATCGCTAAACCAATCTTCAGGGGTTACTGACGATGCCAGAAACACGATCAGCCTGACCACGAAGGTCTATTCCTGCATGCAATCGAAGAACAAGCAAGAATATGAGAAAGCAATCTGAATATTGCAAATATAGATGAAGTATTGATAAAGGTGGGGATCCGTAAGCGGTCTTGGTCTGGTCGTTGGACACAAACGAAGTACACGAAGTTGCAATGGCTAACTTTTGACTAAACAAATCCCCAAAGAAAAAGCTACTAGATGGATCTACTTATATAGGAGCAAGGGGTGGCGGCCAAGGAGGTGGAAGGACGTCCCAAGGCAGCCTAAAACTAACCCTAGGTCGTACAAGGCTCATGGGCCCAAGTGGAGGTGATGCAACACCTTTGGACTTGTAGTTTGACTCGGATTCTGCTGCAGCGTCAGATTGTTTCGTTGATATCTCAACGCCCCAGACGAATTTGAAGGTGAATCCAATTGGGTTGGAAAGTGTACGAAATCTAGTTTCCAACAAAAAAAGAAACACCCAATTCGGAGTCCGTATGAAGGAGTTCTTGCCGTTTTGAGTCAGGTATGTCTGTGCAGTCCGAATCTGGATGCAGATGGTGAGAGACTTGGACTCTATCTTCTTTTGGCCCAAAAGTGACGTGAGAGAACTTTTTGAACAGCACCTAAACTTCTCTTTTTCCCTTATCTTCATATGTGGATTGTACAAATGTCTCATACACCTGGAATTAGACATGCCACAAAAATCTGTGAAGTATTTTTGTCCTGGATGACATAAATAAATTGTTGCATAGTTTGCATTAGAAATCACCTCAGAAATATACATGTATGCAATATTTTTGGTCGTATCCAAGGTAGTCATGTCCTCATCAATATGTTTATAATTTATGGAGGTGACAAAGAGCTCGTCGTAAACGGTTACGTCGATGCAAGCTTTGACACTGATTCGGATGACTCTAAGTCACAAACCGGATACGTATTTTTGTTGAACGATGGAGCTGTAGTTGGTGCAGTTCCAAGCAGAGCATCGTGGCGGGATCTACGTGTGAAGTGGAGTACATAGCTGCTTCGGAAGCATCAAATGAAGGAGTCTGGATGAAGGAGTTCATATTCGATCTTGGTGTAATACCTAGTGCATCGGGTCCAATGAAAATCTTTTGTGACAACACTGGAGCAATAGGCTTGGCGAAGGAATCCAGGTTTCACAAGAGAACCAAGCACATCAAGAGATGCTTCAACTCCATTCGCCATCAAGTCAAGGAAGGAGACATAGAGATTTGCAAAATACATACGGATATGAATGTCGCAGACCCATTGACTAAGCCTCTTCCACGAGAAAAATATGATCAGCACCAAGACTCCATGGGTGTTAGAATCATTACTATGTAATCTAGATTATTGACTCTAGTGCAAGTGAGAGACTGAAGGAAATATGCCCTAGAGGCAATAATAAAGTTGTTATTTATATTTCCTTATATATCATGATAAATGTCTTTTATTCATGCTAGAATTGTATTAACCGGAAACTTGATACATGTGTGAATACAAAGACAGAACAGAGTGTCCCTAGTATGCCTCTACTTAACTAGCTCGTTAATCAAAATGGTTGAGTTTCCTAAACCATAGACATGTGTTGTCATTTGATCAACAGGATCACATCATTAGGTGAATGATGTGATGGACAGGACCCATCAGTTAGCTTAGCACTATGATCGTTTAGTTTTATTTCTATTACTTTCTTCATGACTTATACATGTTCCTCTGACTATGAGATTATGCAACTCCCGAATACCGGAGGAACACCTTGTGTGATATCAAACATCACAACGTAACTGGGTGATTATAAAGATGCTCTACAGGTGTTTCCGAAAGTGTTTGTGGTGTTGGCATAGATCAAGAATAGGATTTGTCGCTCCGAATGTCAGAGATGTATCTTTGTGCCCTCTCGGTAATACACATCATAATAAGCCTTGCAAGCAAATGACTAATGAGTTAGTCACGAGATGATGTATTACAGAACGAGTAAAGAGACTTGCTGGTAACGAGATTGAACTAGGTATGATGATACCGACGATCGAATCTCGGGCAAGTAACATACCAATGACAAAGGGAATAACATATGTTGTTATGCGGTTTGACCGATAAAGATCTTCGTAGAATATGTAGGAGCCAATATGAGCATCCATGTTCCACTCTTAGTTATTGACCGGAGATGTGTCTCGGTCATGTCTACATAGTTCTCGAACCTGTAGGGTCCGCACGCTTAACATTTGATGATGATTTGTATTATGAGTCTATGTGATTTGATGACCGAATGTTGTTCGGAGTCCCGGATGAGATCACGGACATGGCGAGGAGTGATACTTCTCCAATGTATCTATAATTTATGAAGTATTCATGCTATTATATTATCCATCTTGGATGTTTTATATACATTTATATGCTATTTTATATGATTTTTGGGACTAACCTATTAACCTAGAGCCTAGTGCCAGTTTATGTTTTTTCCTTGTTTTTGAGTTTTACCGAAAAGGAATACCAAACGGAGTCCAATTGATGTGCCAATTTTTGATGATTTTTTTGGACCAAAAGAAGCCCCCGGAGTAAAAGAGTTGGGCCAGAAGAGTCCTGAGCCGTCCACGAGGGTGGAGGGCGCGCCCTACCCCCGGGCTCGCCCTCCTATCTCGTGGACGACTCGGAGACCCCTGGACGTGAGACCGACGCCAAAAATTCCTGTAAATATAGAAACCTGCAGAAAATAACCTAGATCGGAAGTTTCGCCGCCGCAAGCCTCTGTAACCACGAGAAATCAATCTAGGCCTTCTCTGGCACCCTGCCGGAGAGGGCCATCATCACCGGAGGCCATGGAGGAGGATCCCGGAGGGGCCATCATCGCCATGAAGGCCAAGGACCAGAGGGAGAACCTCTCCCCATCTAGGGGGAGGCTATGAAGGAGGAAGCACAAGGGGGAGAACCTCTCCTCCTCTCTCTAGGTGGCGCCATAGTGCCATCGGGAGGGGAATCATCCCCGCGGTGATTGTCTTCATCAACATCACCATCGTCATCAACATCCTCATCTCTTTTACGCGGTCCACTCCCCCGCACCCCGCTGTAATCCTTACTTGAACATGGTGCCTTATGCCACATATTATGATCCAAATATGTGTTGCCATCCTATGATGTTTTGAGTAGATATCCTTTGTCTTTGGGTTCATTGATGATCTAGATTGGTACGAGTTGTATGTTTTATTTTGGTGCTGTCCTATGGTGCCCTCCGTGTCGCACAAGCGTGAGGGATTCCCGCTATAGGGTGTTGCCATACGTTCATGATTCGCTTATAGTGGGTTGCTTGAGTGACAGAAGCATAAACCAGAGTAAGGGGATTGTTGTGTATGGGATAAAGGGGACTGTCGGGGGAAACTGTCCTCCCACGAGCACCTATGGGACCGGAGCCCCTTCTACGTTGCGGTAAGGGAGTGGAGGGAGCAAGGAGAGCAGATCGAGGAACACACACGGGCAGTTTTACCCAGGTTCGGGCCGCGCGGACGCGTAAAACCCTACTCCTGCTTAGATTGTATTGAGTTCTTGAGCTCGGGAGCTTGAAGAGCTAGCTACACCGAGCGAATGAGTCGTCTAGGTTCCGAACCCTTTCTACGTTGTGCATGGGCCTCCTTTTATAGCTCAAGGGGTCACCGACAGGTGTCAACGTAGAGGAGGGTAAAAATGTAATTTTGGTGGTAGTTGTAACAGTGCGGGAATAGTGCATGAACAGTGGATGAACAGTGGTCTTCACCTAACTTTGACAGTGGGGGACAAGAGCTTTAAATGCCCGTCGCTGTCGACCCCAAAAGTGTCTGTCCATGCCTCTCCGTTCGCCACGACGGTAGCCTCGTCACCATGACTTGCCACCGTGTGCCCCAGGCTGCACAGCCGTCCGCCATGCGTCCCTGGAAGGGCCCCAGGGCGACGCGTGGGCATACGAGCTGGAGCGCGGGCACACAGCGAGCTTCCCCCGGCAAGCACCTTGCCGGGGCCTCTGTCTTGCCGGGCCCGGAAGCTTGCCGCTTCCCGGGCCCTGCCGGGGCGCATGATGCGCCGAGGCATCTCCTGAGGTATGCGTTCCTTGGTCCTCCTGGCAAGCTCCTCTTGCCAGGGTCTTGTGTTAAAGTGATAACCTTGAGCCTGGTACGGCCTTCCCGGCAAGCTCTACTTGACGGGGTCTTGATCTTCTGACTTGTATACTTTGTTCTTGAATGGCTTCATAAGGACCGGAAAGGTACTTGGCGAGCACGTGGTAAGCCCTGCCGCGGGAAGCTACTACTGCCCGTGCACAAGTTGGGGTACTAAGGTACCCCTATCTTAGTACACCGACAGGAGCCCCCGGGCCTGGGCCCCACACGGTGCCGAGCGCTGTTGGGCCAGGCCCAAAACAGTGCACGGGCACACGCGGCCCACGGCACGCCGTATCTCCTTCCGTATCCTCCGCATCCCTCCCTAACGGCACGCGTCGATTGCGGCGTCGTGGGAGAGATCGTGGCCTTGTTCTTTAATGGGAAATGCGGAACGTCCCCCACTTCCCCCTTAAAAGCAGAGGAAGCAGGGGCAGTTCCTCTCCTTCGTCTTCATTGCGTCTTTCTTCTCCAGAAACCTCCGCTGCTTCTTGCCTCCGCCCCTCCTCCGCCGTCTTCCGCATCCGCGGCGCCGTCGAGCTTCTCGCCTCTTTCCTCACCGCCCCCGCCGTGGCTCCGAAGAGCGACAAGGCCAAGAGCGACAAGGCCAAGAACGACAAGGCCAAGAAGGAGAAGTCCGAGCAGGCGGCGAAGCTGGCCGCCCTGCGGAAGAGGAGCGTGGTCTTCGCGCCGAGGCTTGGTGCGAGGGAGCTGCGGAACAAATATTATTTGTTCTGGGCGAGGGAGACCAAAGCTCATCCCCGCACCAGAGCCTTCCCCGCCGTCGCCAAAGATATGTTCCCCGGCGGGTATTTCTTCTTCGCTGCATTTTTCCACTGTGGACTGTGCCCTCCGTATTCGGAGTTCTTTTGTGATATCATGAACACATATGGCCTCCACCTCCTAGATTTCACTCCCAACGCCATCCTTACGATGGCCGTTTTCGTACATCTGTGCGAAAACTATGTTGGGATCCATCCAAACGTAGCACTTTTCCGCCATTTCTTCATGCCTAGAGTAGAGGTTAGCGCTCCCCTCTCCGGCGGCATCTCCTGGATCTTCAGGCTGAACAAGAAGAATTCGTACCTGAAGGGAGAGCTCCGCGGCAAGTGGGAAGAATGGAGAGTCGATTGGTGCTGGGTGGTGGAGGAGAATCCGGAGCCCTTCACTGCGCCGCGCACGACTGCAATAGTGCGCGGCAGGGATTGGAGCGAATTGGCCCCGGAGGACAACAAGCTTAGCATCGCCCTTATCAGGATTATTCATCTCCGGGTCGCCAAAATGACTATCGGAGAGGTTGGGGCAGATTTCCTCTACCGCCGCATTGCCCCTTTACAAGAAAGGAAAAGGCCCGCCTGGGAGTTTGGCAACGCGGCGGATATCATGAGGCTGCGCCCTGCATCGCGCGCCACCAGGACGAGCGAGGTCGTCGAGGAGGCGCCTCGCGCTCAAGCACCAAGCGGAGGGGGATCTTCCCGGAGCGGAACGGGTGCTCCATCTGCTCCTCGGGCCCCGGAGACGACGGGGGCTGGGTCTTCGCAGCCCGCAGCCCCGGAGACCGCCAAGCGCCCGAGGGAGCCTTCTCCTCCGGCTCCTCGCGCGGGAGCAAACCAGGCGGAGTTCGACTTCTCCGCCCTCAGCTCCGACAACGAGGAAGAGGAGTAAGTACTTGCAATTCTTTTAGTTTCTTCGATTTTGTCTTGATTTTCCTTGTTGATTCTGATCTTGTTTCTGTTTTGCTCTCAGGACCCTGACCCAGCGGATGGCGAAGAGAGCCAAGATCCCCGTGGTCGAGGTTGAAGACGACTCGGCCGTCGTGGCGATTGGAGACGTGCCAGCGGCAAGCTTGTCGGATCAACCTGCTGCTCCGAGGAGCAGCCCCCAGCGCAGCCCCCAGCGTAAGTCTGGTATTTGTCTTTCTGCTTGACGGGCGTGCTTGAGGTTGTTGCTTGTACTGATATTTTGTTGTCTCGTTTGTCTTGTGCAGAAGTGGAGCCGCAGCCGCAGGAGCAACCGGAGGTCACCCCCGACGAGCCACTTGCTCCACCCTCCCCGCCAAGGACGAACTCCCCGGCGAGGGAGGACGCTCCACCAAGGACGGGCACCCCGCCAAGGGGGAGTACTCCGCCAAGGGTGAGCAGCCCGACGAGGGTGAGCACCCCGCCAAGGGAGGGCGCGGGCGGCCCTCCGCCAGCAGGGGTCACCACTCCGCCGCCAAGGGTGGATTCCCCGGCGAGGGAGCCTGTCGTTGAAGAAGTCCGCGAAGGTAAATCTTGTAGCTTCTTCTTCTTGGACTTATCTTTTTGGATATTTGCTTGACTTTTTCTTTTCTTTTTCTTCTGCTAGATCCTCCTGCCCCAGAGCGGATGGAGACGGAGGCCACCGTTGAGGAGGAGGTGCACGGCGACGGCGGCAACGCCACTGCCGCTGAGGGCATGGCTGGAGCCGACGAACCTGCCGCTGAAGAGACCGCCCCGCCCGCAGACGCCGCGGCCGGGGAAGGGACCGGCGGCCATACTGCTGGCCCGGAGGCAGCAGGAGCGTCAAGCGCTGCACCGGCCGCCGACCCTTCCGCTTCCACGGCTGAGCAGGGCGTCTACCTGGAGGCCCCCAACGGGGTTTTCATACAAGTCCCGTGGGCGTCCTCGTCTCGAGCCCCCGTGGAGGGAGAGACCTTTGACGGAGAGGTCCTCGCCTCCGCGGGGTTGAAGGTTGTTGAAGCGCCCGGCGGTAGCGACGAGCCCGAAGAGGAGAAGCTCCTTCGCCGGCTCCTGGCTCTGTACCGGGCCAGGCAGGCGAAGCTAGAGTCTCGGGAAGCTCTTGCCGCCAAGGCTGGAGCTGATCTGGAGAAGCGCGCCGCGGAGCTTCGCGCCGACAACCAAGCGGCCCTCTGCCACCTGGCAGAGGAGCGCGAAGAGCTTGCCGGAGCGCAGCAAGCCTTCCTCCTGGAGAAGGCCGAGGCCGAGGAGCAGCAGCGGTTGGTTGGCGAAGAGCTGTCCCGGCGAGAAGGAGCGCTCAATCAGCGGAAGGTCGACCTCGATGCCCACGAGGACGACCTCACCGCCCGGGAGCAGTCCATTGGCGGGGCCCTGAAGGAGGCGAAGGCCGCCGCAGCCACCGTGGAGACCGCCAAGAAGGACCTTGAGGCCAAGGTGGAGCAGCTGGAGCGGTACCTGAAGGCGAGCGCGGACAGAATCACCGCGCTCAATGTGGAGCGGGAGAAAGATGCCCACACCAACTCAGACTTGCAGGTACGTCTCTCCAAGAAAGGCGACGAGCTCACTGCCGCCAAGGATTCCATTGCTGACTTAGAGTTGAAGGTCTCCACTCTGACTGATTCGCTCGACGCCGCCCGGGACCGCGAGACGAAGCTGAAGGATGAGCTCCGCAAGGAACGAGGCCTGGTGGAGAGCGCCGCCGTCTCGGCGAACCAGTTCAGCCGGGCAGTGGAGCAGTGGACTGAGGAGCTGGTCACCTCCGCTGCCAACATTGACGCGGAGATGATGGCGCTGAGGGCTGAGCATCTTGTATACTCTCCGGACGAGAGTCTTCCCCACAGCGCCAAGTTAAGTCTGTTCTTCCGGGGAATTGCTCCGGCGCTTGTGCGGCTGCGAGAGAAGACCTCCGCGCAGTTGGCCGACGAGGCGCGTCGACTCTGCATGGGCACCCTGGAGCGTGTCTTGTCAAAGATCGTCTACCGCAACCCCGGCATCAACCTCGTCAACGTCCTCCGCACCTTGCCGCCCGAAGCTGACCAGGAGGCGTTGAAGGCGCACGTTGCTCACATTGTCGCCAAGGTGAGCAAGATCACGAGGCGTGAAGGCGATCGCGTAGACTAGATTCTTTTCCTTTTTGCCTTTGCCGCTGCCAATTAAGTCATAGGCAGTAGTTGATCAGAACAGCGGCAATCTATCCTTGTAATATACAATCCTATTTTGAACAATCAATGCAGTGTTATCTCCCTTGCTTTGGTCCTTTACTTTGTATGCTTTTTACCCTACGCTTTTAGGGAACTCGCCGGCAAGGGGCCCTTGCCGCGAGTGCTAAGTGCTGGACTCTGAGCAGCCTGCTGGCAAAGACCTTGTCGGCAAGTAACCTTGCCGCAGCTAGTCGCAGCACACTTAGGCTACTGAGCGAACTCGAAAAAACGAAGTAAGGGCGCGACACTTGTCGCAGCTCACTTAAGCCGTTGAGCGTGCTCGAAACAGAGTAAGGGCGCGGCTAGCCACGGGTAGGTTCCTCCGCGCACAGGTTTTCCATACAAAGTGTGGTTGTTCAAGGAAGATAACTAAAATTTAAAAATTTGAATTACTCAAACTTTGGTAACTTAGCTTAGCTTTCCTGGACTGTTTGTTCCCCGGCAAGGCTCCTCTTTCTTGAACAGCACTTGGTTCATGCCTCCATCTCCTTCCCCCCCGGCAAACTTGTGCGCGAGGAACATTCCTTCTGCTTAAGAGGGAAAAAGAGAAAGAAAAACAAGTATAGGGCCTCATGGCTTGCTAGTGCTTACCGGGGATGTGCGTTGCACAAGGTGCCAAACAATGCATGCAAAAATCAATAGAAAAGCATGGAAATGGCAAATAGTGCGAAGCACAAAAGCTTTACTGATGCACGGGATCTGTGCCCGGCTTTGTACAAAGGTTTACATGCAACAGCGGCAAGACTCGTACAAAAGGTGGTTGCCAGAGCGGATCACGGCAACCGCGCCTTATGGGTGAAACTTGCGAAGATGCTCTATGTTTCAGGAGTTGCACACCGGTAAGCCTTCTTCGGTCTCAAGGCGGACAGCGCCGGGCCTTGTGACTTGTCTCACCTGATAAGGGCCTTCCCACTTCGGCGTCAACTTGTTGGAATTCTTGGCGGACTGAACACGCCGAAGAACAAGGTCGCCTTCCTCGAGACTCCTGGCCTTAACCTTGCGGCTATGATAGCGACGCAAGGCTTGCTGGTATCGAGCAGCTCGTACAGCAGCCTGGAGACGTTCCTCCTCGAGGAGCAATGCATCATCTTGTCACAGTTGCTCTTGCTCGAGCTCATCATAAGCGAGCACTCGAGGAGATCCGTATACGAGTTCCGTGGGGAGAACTGCCTCTGCTCCATAGAAAAGAGCAAAGGGTGTCTGTCCGGTGGCTCGACTTGGTGTCGTCCTGATTGACCAAAGAGCCGCCGGTAACTCCTCTATCCAGTTTCTTCCGCACTTGCGCAGCCTGTCGAAGGTTCTTGTCTTTAGTCCGCGCAGCACTTCAGCATTGGCCCTTCCGCTTGACCATTGCTCCTCGGGTGGGCAACAGAAGCGAAGCAGACCTTGGCGCCAAGGTCTTGGACGTACTGCATGAAGGTGCGACTTGTAAACTGTGTGCCGTTGTCGGTGATGATCCTGTTAGGGATTCCGAAACGACAAACAATTGACCTGAAGAACCGGACCGCTGACTGTGCTGTCACCTTTCTCACCGGTTCCACTTCCGGCCACTTTGTGAACTTGTCGATTGCTACGTACAACAAAGCCCCCGGCAGCGCGAGGAAAGGGGCCGAGAATATCGAGCCCCCAGACCGAGAAGGGCCAGGAAAAAGGGATTGTCTGGAGAGCTTGAGCTGGCTGGTGAATTTGCTTTGCATGGAACTGGCACGCTTCACACTTGGTTACTTGTGCAGTTGCATCTTGGAGGGCTTCTTGACAGAAGAACCCTTGTCGGAACGCCTTCCCGGCAAGTGCCCTTGCGCCAATGTGGTGGCCACATATGCCTCCATGTATCTCTGCCAACAGCTTCTGTCCATCTTCTCTGGAAATGCACTTCAACCTGACACCATTGAGTCTTCTTCTGTACAGTTCATTGTCAACGAACTGGTACATACTTGACTGCCTGGTTATTTTCTCTATCTCTTCTGGCTCATCGGGAAGTTCTCCAGTTTGCAGAAAACAGACGATCTGCTGTGCCCATGCCGGAGCCTGAGGCTCAACGGCAAGGACTAAAGGCATGAGGGCCGCTGCGGGAACCCCAGCTTCTACGACAAGAACCTCCGGTTCTGCCGGAGCTGATGGTCCCCCGGCAAGCCTGCCGGGGCAGGGCTTGTCGGGAACGCCTGCTTCAACTGTACAGACCCTTGGGTCTGCAGGAGCAAACTGTTCCTCAGCATTTTGGTTGTTGATCTTAGGGACCTTGGCGGCGGCTTCGGGGAGATCCGCCGGTAAGTAGTCGCCGGAGACCAACTTTCTCTTTTTGTTTTGCCCAACTGATGGTGTAACGGATGGCTGAGTTAACTTGAGCAGGAAGGTCCCTGGTTCCACAGGTAACTTCATCGCAGCACACTTTGAGAGGCCATCTGCAATATCATTCTGAGCTCTTGGGACGTGCTCCATTTGCAGACCTTCAAAGTGCTCTTCAAGCTTCCTCACTTCATCAACATAAGCTTCCATCAAAGGGCTCTGGTAACTCTTGTTCACTTGTCGGACCACCAACTGTGAATCTCCCCGCACAATCAACTTCTTGATCCCAAGCTCGGCCGCAATTCTGAGGCCGGCAAGCAGACCTTCATACTCAGCAGTATTGTTTGTCGCTTGTTCCTTGGGAAAGTGCATCTGGACAACATACTTGAGGTGCTCTCCGGTGGGCGCTATGAGTACCACGCCGGCATCGGCGCCTTGCAGCGAGAAAGCACCATCAAAGTACATCATCCATTCGCTGCTTGCTTCTTGTACGGGGACGCTTGTCTCTTGGACTTCTTCATCTGGTGTTGGGGTCCATTCCGCTATGAACTCTGCCAAAGCTCTGCTCTGTATGGTTGAAGTACTTTCAAACTTAAGACCAAAGCTTGACAGTTCCAGTGCCCACTCAACGATCCTGCCTGTTGCTTCTGGATTCTGCAATATCCTCTTCAGCGGAAAGCGAGTGACCACTGTTATTTCGTGTGCTTGGAAGTAATGGCGCAGCTTTCTTGAGGCCATGAGGAGGCCGAACAGCAACTTCTGCACCCCAGAGTATCTTGATCTAGCCCCCTGCAAGAGGGAACTTACAAAATACACTGGGCGCTGCACCATCTTCTTTCGCACTTCTCCTTGCTCCTGCGCTGAGTTGTCCTTGTCGGGGCCAGAGCTTGTCGGTGGAGCCCCCTGCTTGTCGCTGGATTCGCTTGCCGGGGCCATGGGCTCTTCCTCTGCCTCCCTTTCCGCTACCAACGCAGCACTAACCACTTGATTGGTTGCTGCTAGGTACAGCAGCAACTTCTCTTGTGGCCTAGGTGCGACAAGTATCGGAGTAGAGGACAGGTATCCTTTCAAGTATTGCAGCGCTGCCTCCGCTTCCGGAGTCCATTTCATAGGACCTGCCTTTTTCAAGATTTTGAAGAAAGGCAGGGCGCGTTCTGCAGACTTTGAAATGAACCTGCTGAGGGCAGCCACACAACCAGCAAGTCTTCTTACGTCCTTGACGCGCTTCGGGGCTTCAATCTGCTCGATGGCTTTTATCTTGTCGGGATTGGCCTCAATCCCCCTCTGGGACACAAAGAACCCGAGAAGCTTGCCGGAGGGGACTCCGAAGACGCACTTCTCGGGGTTCAACTTGAGCTGGATCTTGCGCAGGTTCGCAAATGTTTCTTCTAAGTCTTGGATCAGGGTATCCTTGCTCTTGCTCTTGACCACGATATCATCCATGTAGGCTTCCACATTTCTGTGTATCTGTGGCTCAAAAGCAGTGTGCACCACCCTTGCAAATGTCGAGCCTGCATTCTTCAATCCAAAGGGCATGCATATGAAGCAATATGTGCCGCATGGAGTAATGAATGCAGTCTTCTCTTCATCTTCCTTGGCCATGAAAATATGGTGGTAACCTGAGTATGCATCAAGGAAGGAAAGCAGCTCACATCCGGCGGTGGAGTCAACAATCTGGTCAATACGCGGCAAGGGAAATGGATCCTTGGGACATGCTTTATTCACATCGGTGAAGTCTATACAAAGTCTCCACTTCCCATTGGCCTTGCGCACGACAACTGGATTGGCCAACCACGTAGGATGGATCACGCCTCTAACTAGGCCGGCTGCTTCCAACTTCTTTATCTCTTCGGCGATGAATTCTTGGCGCTCCACGGCTTGCTTTCTGACCTTCTGCTTGACGGGCCGCGCATGAGGACAAACAGCAAGCTTGTGCTCAATTACCTTCCTGGGAACGCCGGGGATGTCAGATGGTTGCCATGCAAACACATCGACATTCGCCCGCAGGAAGGCAACGAGCGCGCTTTCCTATTTGTCATCGAGTGTAGCACTGATGGTGAAGGTACCACCAGTGCCGTCCTCCTTGGCGGACACCTTCTTGGTTGCCGGTGGAGCTGCCATTCCTTTCTTGCACTTGCCGGTGGAGCTCGATGGTGCGTCCTCGACGGCAGCGCAGCACTCCGAAGAGGTGCGTTTGCCGGAGTGGGCCCCAGAGCTCTTGCCGGACTTGGTCTTGGTCTTCCCCCCGGGAGCTTCAGCGGCAAGTGTGTTGCTCTCCGCTGCGGCTGCTGCATCCCGGTAAATCTTGTCGGCGCAGATAAGCGCGTCCTTCTTGTCGCCAGGGACAGAGATGACGCTTACCGGCCCCGGCATCTTGAGTACGTTGTAGGCATGGTGGGAAGCTGCCATGAACTTGGCGAGGGCAGGACGTCCAAGTATCCCATTGTATGGCAATGGGATATCGGCAACATCAAATGTGATTCTCTCCGTCCTGAAGTTGAGCTCCCCGCCAAAGGTCACTGGCAGAGTAATCTTGCCCTTCGGCTTGCTTCTTCCCGGGTTGATCCCCTGGAACGACCCGGTTTCTTCGAGCTCGCCGTCTGGGATCTGTAGTTTCTTGATCACAGCTGAGGAGATCAAGTTCAGGCCGGCCCCGCCGTCAACCAACATCTTGGTGACCTTGAGGTTGCGGATAGTTGGTGAGACCAACATCGGCAAGCACCCGACCGCTGTGGTGCGGTCAGGGTGGTCCTCAAGGTCAAAGATAATGGGCGTACCGGACCACTTCAGCAGCTTGCGTGACTCGACGGGCGGCTCTGCTGCGTTCACTTCGCGCACCCACTGCTTGAGCTGGCGGTGGGAAGTGTGCAGAGAGGCGCCCCCGTCGACACACAGAACCTCTGTGGCCTTCTGGAACTCCTGCTCGCTGTTATCTCCTTCTTCCATGTCGTCGTCGTCTTCTTCTTCCTCATCCTTGTCGCGGCCCCGGGGAGGTCTGTCACCTTGCCGCTGCTTGGCCTTGCCGCGGCGTCCTCCCCGGCCATTGAACGACCGATTCTTGCTGGGTTCTCCTCCGCCTCCTTGGGCCTTCTCCTTGTCGCGACGCTCGTATTCAGCTTTCTGCTGCTCTACGAGGTACTCGACTCGCTTGCAGTTCTGAAGATCGTGGCCCTTGGTGCGGTGGATCTTGCAGTACTGCTTATCGGAGCCGTCCTGCTTGTCGGTTGCCGCTACAGGGGCAGGCTCCTTGCCGGAACCGCCAGCCTGTGCCGTCTTGGCGGGAGCCTCCTTGCCGGACTGCTCGACAACCAGCACCTCCTTGCTCTTCTTCTTTCTGTTGTTCCGCCGCCGGCTCTTCCTTGCTGGGGCGGCATCCTCGCTGTCGCTTCCTCCTGCGCCAGTATCCTCTCCGGGGAGTTTCCTCCCCTCTTCGGCGCGCGCACACTTGTCAGCCAGAGCGTAGAGCTCGCTGACATCCCGGATCTTGGTCATGGCCATCTCTTCCCTCATGCGGCGATTACGCACGTTCTGGTGGAACGCGCTGATAACCGCGGCGGGGTGGACGTCGGGAATGTTGTGTTGCACGCGGGTGAACCTCTGGATGTACTTGCACAGGGACTCTCCCTCCTTCTGGGCCAAGATGTGGAGATCGCTCTCCTGGCCGTGGGGTTTGTGGCCGCCCGTAAAGGCGCCAACAAACTGGTGGCACAGATCTGCCCACGAAGAAATGGAGTTCTCCGGCAAGTGCATAAGCCAAGACCGGACGTTTGGCTTAAGCACTAGCGGGAAGTAGTTGGCTAGTACCTTCTCGTCGCGTCCCCCGGCAGCCTGCACCGCAATGGTGTAGATGCTGAGGAACTCCGAGGGGTGCGTCTTGCCGTCGTACTTCTCGGGTACGTCGGGCTTGAAATTTTTCATGCTGGGCCACTGGACTTGCCGCAGCTCATGGGTGAACGCAGGGCAACCTGCCGCGTACGGCAAGTCGCCTGGCTCACTGGGCGCGTGCGCGTCGACAGCGGTTCCAACACGCTGATCGGACTGCCTTCTGGCTTCTCGTCGGCGCTCGATGCGAGTTCGAGCGTCTTCTTGCTGCCTGTCGTCTAGGACTTGGCGCTGATCGCGGCGAGCCCGCGGATCCGACGACGCCGTGGAGTCGTCGTCGACGTTGATCCGGCGGGGTGGCGATTTCTGCTTCCGCGGCGGGGAGTGCACGGTGGTTGCACCCCCGGCGGTCTTGTTGCCATCGGCCTTCACTTGATCAACTTGCCGTGGCCGCGAAGTTGCCGGCTGCTGCGGCGTGTCGTTGTTGGCGAAGGCGATGAGGCTCTGAATCGTTGCCCTCCAGTCTTCGGCCTTGTCTGCCGCTGGAGCGAAATCGAGGAGCAGCTGTGCTCTTTCTAGAGCTTCTGCTGGAGAAGAGGGGAACGGCGGCGAGCGGTGCGAGGAGCGGGACACGCTCGGACTTCTAACAACGTTAGAAGGAGCACGTTCCCGCCCCGGCGACCGCGCCTTGCTCGTGCCAGCACGCTGGCCTTGAGCATCCCGCGATCCTCCGGCTTGGCTTCGCCCCAGCAAGCGTATGGTACCTCCTGTACCACGCTGCTGTGGGTCTTGCACCTCGCGAGAGAGGCGCGGCGCGTCCACGGACACCGAGGCTTTGGAATTCGCCCAGTCGTCCGTCTTGTCCTTGGACTTGGTGGCGCCGTGAGTTTCCTCGCCGGCGACCACCCTTCCGCCGACATCTCCTCCACCCACCGTTCGTTCTGGTGGCGGTGGAATCGACGCAGACGGGCCTCCGACCTCCGAAGCCTTCTTCTTCGGAGGCATGTTGTTGTGGCTGATGAAGTTGATGAAGCTGGAGAGGTTGATGAAGAATGCGCCCGCGTGAGCGCCGGATCAGGTTCGCACAACCTCGACGCCCCCTACCTGGCGCGCCAAAGATGTCGGGGGAAACTGTCCTCCCACGAGCACCTATGGGACCGGAGCCCCTTCTACGTTGCGGTAAGGGAGCGGAGGGAGCACGGAGAGCAGATCGAGGAACACACGCGGGCAGTTTTACCCAGGTTCGGGCCGCGCAGACGCGTAAAACCCTACTCCTGCTTAGATTGTATTGAGTTCTTGAGCTCGGGAGCTTGAAGAGCTAGCTACACCGAGCGAATGAGTCATCTAGGTTCCGAACCCTTTCTACGTTGTGCATGGGCCTCCTTTTATAGCTCAAGGGGTCACCGACATGTGTCAACGTAGAGGAGGGTAAAAATGTAATTTTGGTGGTAGTTGTAACAGTGTGGGAATAGTGCATGAACAGTGGATGAACAGTGGTCTTCACCTAACTTTGATAGTGGGGGACAAGTGCTTTAAATGCCCGTCGCCGTCGACCCCAAAAGTGTCCGTCCATGCCTCTCCGTTCGCCACGACGGTAGCCTCGTCACCATGGCTTGCCACCGTGTGCCCCAGGCTGCACAGCCATCCGCCACGCGTCCCTGGAAGGGCCCCAGGGCGACGCGTGGGCATACGAGCTGGAGCGCGGGCACACAGCGAGCTTCCCCCGGCAAGCACGTTGCCGGGGCCTGTGTCTTGCCGGGCCCGGAAGCTTGCCGCTTCCCGGGCCCTGCCGGGGCGCATGATGCGCCGAGGCATCTCCTGAGGTATGCGTTCCTTGGTCCTCCTGGCAAGCTCCTCTTGCCAGGGTCTTGTGTTAAAGTGATAACCTTGAGCCTGGTACGGCCTTCCCGGCAAGCTCCACTTGCCGGGGTCTTGATCTTCTGACTTGTATACTTTGTTCTTGAATGGCTTCATAAGGACCGGAAAGGTACTTGGCGAGCACGTGGTAAGCCCTGCCGCGGGAAGCTACTACTGCCCGTGCACAAGTTGGGGTACTAAGGTACCCCTATCTTAGTACACCGACAGGGACTTGATGCCTTAATGCTATGGTTGGGTTTTACCTTAATGATCTTTAGTAGTTGCGGATGCTAGAGTTCCAATCATAAGTGCATATGATCCAAGAAGATAAAGTATGTTAGCTTATGCCTCTCCCTCATATGAAATTGCAATGACGACTATCGGTCTTGTTAACAATTGCCTAGGACAATTCCGCACACCGATCCATCATTATTCCACACTCGCTATTTATAATATTTAGTAATATATTATAAATTTATGATAACAACACCTACTTTTATATTTTAGCTCTCTGATAGCATGCAAAGTTGTCCTCTTCATACCCACAACGTAGTTTTATTTCTCGTTTCTAGTTGGAAGCAAATGTTTAGTGTACGTAGAGTGTATCAGTGGCAGATAGGACTTGAGAGAATATTGATCTTACCTTTAGCTCCTTGTGGGTTCGACACTCCATACTTATCACTTCCACCACTGGGAATTGCTACGATGATTCCCTGCACTTGGGGACCATCAAGCTCTTTTCTGGCGCCGTTGCCGGGTTGGTATAGCGTGGGGTTGATATTCTCGTGTGTGCTTGTTTGCTTTCTTCACTAAGTAGATTTTGTTTTTCCTTTTTGTTTCTGTTTAGTTGTGGGTGAAACATACAAAAATATATATTAAAAGAACAAAAATACAAAAAAATATACTTGCCTCTTATGCCTAAAAAGTTTTTCAAAAAGAGAAGTGATTGGAAAGTTATGCATTGAAGAAGTGAGGGTCGACCTTGAGCACTTGTGTTCATGCTCACGGAAACAATGTAGAATTTTTAATGGAAGTTTCTCTGTAAATAATTATCCCCTTGTATATATCCATTGTATTATAAAAATAATATGCCAAGCTTTGGTTTTAGGATGATTAGGTTGCTTGTTTTTTACGTGCAGAACAAAAAGCAGAAACTTTGGCTGTAGCACGTGATTTTACATTTTTTACTGGAAGGTCAAATAGGTCTGAAACTTTTTGCACATTACTTATGTACAAATTGTCAAATTTTCATATATTTTTAGAATTTGTTAGAGTTACATAAGTTTACTAAACTTCCAGATTACTACAGACTGTCCTGTTTTTGATAGATTCTATTTTTTATGTGTTGATCGCTTATTTTAATGAATCTATGGGTAGTATCGGGGGGTATGAACCATGGTGAAGTTCGAATACAGTAGATAAAGTGCTAATATGAAATTGGAATAAGTTTGCAACAGTACCTAAAGGTAGTGATTTGATTTATTATACTAACGGATCTCACAAAGTTTTTGTTAAAGTTTTGTGTGGATGAAGTGTTCGAAGATCGAGGAGCTATCGATATGCGAAGAATAAAGAGAGGAAAGAGTTCAAGCTTGGGGATGCCCAAGGCACCCCAAGTAAATATTTCAAGGATACTCAAGCATCTAAGCTTGGGGATGCCCCGGTTGGCATCCCATCTTTCTTCTTCAACAATTATCGGTATACCTCGGTTTTTGTTTTGCTCACATGATTTGTGTCCCTTGTTTTTTTTCTTTAATAACCATGCTAGTATGAGATAGCCCTTCCTTTATTTATAGAATTCTTCATGTGCTTCACTTATATCTTTTGAGTATGATCTTATAGAATGATCTTTGTGCTTCACTTAAATCTTTTGAGTACGGTTTTATAGAATGCTTCGTGTGCTTCACTTAGATATTTTGAGCTTGGATATTTGCTAGTCGATATTAATCCTAGAATACTCCATGAACTTCACTTATATCTTTTGGAGTATGAATAATACTATCATCTAAAGTGGATTTGGAAGAGTGTCAACTTTAGTTAGTAATGATTCCACTATTTCGAGTTTGCTCCCACTATTCCATATGAGAAGAATTTTGCTTATGTGGAGAGTAGTAAAATTTCTATGCTTGTAGATCATGAAAAGAATGATTTATGTGATGGTTATATTGTGGAAACCATTCATGATGCTACTGAAAAAAATTATGAGGAAGGAATACATGCTTGTAGAAGTTGCAATAATATCAAGTTCCTCTCTATGTGCTTAAAGTTTTGAAGTTATACTTGTCTTGCCTTCCTATGCTAGTTGATTCTTGTTCCTATAGGGTGTGTTTGGTTGAAGAACCAACTGTCATGGAATGGAATGATTCCATTCCAGAGGAACGGGTCGGTTCCGTTCCTGTGTTTGGTACAAGCAAAAAAGTGGAACGGGATGGTTCCGTTCCAGTGTTTGGTTGGGAAGCATGGAATGAAAAATGGAATTAACAAAATTGAAAATTTCAGCAGCATTTCATTTGTATTTTGAAGAAAAACAACATAACAATATATATATTGACATATAACACAATTTTCAGCAACAATATCATAAGGTAGCAATCAGGGTGCAAGTTCATTTGCCACATCCAAAAGCAATCAACCAATACACATGTCTTGTTCGCATACAAATATCCAAAGCAAAGTGCACTACAGCCATACATGTTGTTCACATACCAAATATCCAAAAGCATACAAATGGCACTACATCCATACATGTCAAGTTCACATACTTGACAACCATACAACCATACCGAATTTAGAAGTTCTTCTTCACGTACGTACTCACCCAAACAGATTTGTTGGTTTGGGAAAGTGTCATGAAGGCTTTTGCGATCTTCGGATTGTCAACAAGATGAGCATAGTAGTTGGCTAGGTTCTCTTCATCAAATTTCTCCCAACTTGCAGACCTCATTCCAAAGTTTAACAGGTATATCATCATCATCCCCAGACTTCACAAGAGCATCAGCCACAAGTTTGAACCCATAATTGAGAGTGGTAACTAGTGGATCTTCAAGAACTTTCACTACCTTGGCCTTCTTTTTTGGTGGTCCTTTGGGGTGAGAGGATTCAGCAACATTTGGTGATGTGTTCACCTAACCATTCTCCTTATCTTCCACATCAATAGAGAGTAGATCATTCCCAGACCTAGCATTCATCCCCGAAGCCGCGGTTGTCCCAAAGATGGTCGCCATAGCATGATGGTGGCCTTATGTAATCATTACGAAGCTCGCCTATGGCATGAAGAGCCTTTCTAAAATAGATGCTGGTTGTGCCATATGATCTACAAAAATTGGCTGATATAACCCTATTCCGAACATTATGCCCAATTGTATGTAAAAACCATCGCTAATTGTTGCTCCATGCTAAGATGTGGACTGTCTTCTAGCAACTCACGATCCCTCAGTATGCCACACAAGCGAAATAACGCAACTCTTTCAAACCTCAACATGTTTTTACACAACACAACGCTTTGCCAAATTTTTTTGGTCTAGATAATCAAATCTGGCCCGATCTCTTTCATGCATTGGGCCATATGTAATACGTGGTATTCTCTTCCTTATTAAAGCTCGAACAATGACTGCTATTGCAGCAAGTGTGACAAAAACTGCGGCTCCCCTAACCATCCTTTCTTCTTTTGTTCATCTTCTTGACCATCTACAATTGATGCATGCTATCAAAATATTACAAATCGCCATATATTGCAAAGACGTAGTGGAAAGAAGCAATTTAAACAAAAATATGTAATGAACAACACCAATTTGAGCAAAATAATGTACTGGACAACAACAATTTGAGGACAAAATTGTGCTGGACAACAACATATACAAGGGGAGAGAAAGAGTGATTCGTACCTTGAGGAGAGGAGGGTTTGCTTCGCTCTGCCGCTGCGCCGGAGTAGCACCTAGACCCTGCCTTCTTCCCCTTGTACCCTGTAGATCGAGAGAGGATGATATGAATAAGCCGTCCACGGAGATCGAAGGAAAAGAAGGCTGGATCGAGGGAGAGATCCGTGGCGCAGGAGATGGATAGAGGGAGAGGTCCGGCGGCGCAAGATCTGGAGCAAGGGAGAGGGCTGGCAAGCAGCAGAGAGCGAGGGAAAGGGCCAGCGGTGCAGCAGAGAGGGAGGGAGAGGGCCGGCGGTGCAGCAGAGAGAGAGGGAGAGGGCCGGCGATGCACCTGAGTGGGAGGGAGAGGGCCGGCGGCGCACCTGAGTGGGAGGAAGGAGGAGGTCGAGTGGCGCACAGGAGATGAGCGATAGGGTTGCGGGTGAGGAGAGAGCTCGTTCCCTGTGATTCCGTCGATTTGGAGGTCTCAGCGCATTCCGCATCTTCGACGAATATTCGTTAATCGGGGATGAGTGGGTTCTGTTCCGGTTGGCCTACCAAACGCGTGAATGAGGCCTAGTAATGGGTCCGACCCATGACATTCCGGCCCGTGACTGCAACCAAACACACCCATAAATTATGTGCTCACAAAATCCGTAGGCATAGGAAGTGGGTTAGATTTAAATATGCTAGTCATATTCTTCATGATGCACTCTTTATGTTTCAATTCTTATCTTTTATGTGAGCATCATTGAAATCATCATGCCTAGCTAAAAGGCATTAAAGAAAAGCGCTTGTTGGGAGACAGCCCAATATTTATCCTTACTGTTTTTGTGTGTTTACATGATTAAGCTACTATATTAATCATGTTTTATAGCTTTTGTTTCAATAAAGTGCCAAGTAAGACCTTTGGGAAGACTTGGGTGAAAGTTAATGTGATCTTGCTGTAAAAAAACAGAAACTTTGCGCTCACGGGATTAGCTGCCATTTTTTTTTACAAAAGAGTGCTTTTGAGTTGATTATTTTTGCAGAAGATTAATAGACAAATTCCTCACGTCCACCAATTTATTTCATAATTTTTAGAGTAGCAGAAGTATGGTTATAGTTCAGATCATTATAGACTGTTCTTTTTCTGATAGATTCTGTTTTCATTGCATAGTTTGCTTGTTTTCTAGTTTCTATGGCTTATATTTCTCAATATAAATTGTAGAAATGATATGGTATAGGCATTGTGTGAGAACAATTATGAACCTTGTCTTTGACAGTACCAAAGTGAATGGTTTACTCTTGATCATACTAACCTATCTCACGAAGTTACGTTAAGTTTTGTGTGGTTGAAGTTTTCAAGCTTTGGGTGAGATATTGATATGAGGAGAATAAGGAGTGGAACGACCCTAAGCTTGGGGATGCCCAAGGCACTCCAAGGTAATATTCAAGGAAGACTCAAGCGCCTAAGCTTGGGGATGCCCCGGAAGGCATCCCCTCTTTCGTCTTCAAAACTATCGGTATACCTTACTCGGAGCTATATTTTTATTCGTCACATGATATGTGTTTTGCTTGGAGCGTATTTTCAATTTTACTTGCTGTTTGAATAAAATCATTGGATCTGAAATCTTGAATGAAAAAGAATCCTCCCATGGCTAGTTAATTATTTGACTACTCAGTGTCCTTCACTTATATCTTTTGGAGTAGTTTGTCATTTACTCATGTGCTTCACGTACATCCTATGAGTAAATGGTTGAATGAATTGAATATCATAAATTTGAATTTATATATGTTTCATATGCTTATACCATGGGGATTAATGACTCACACAGAATAATTATAGGTAGTAAACTTATTGAAAGTTAGCAAACGCAGAATTGGTCACTTGAACAATTCATGAAAGAATATTGAAGGAAGAGAGATTTCACATATAAATATACTATCTTGGACATCTTTTGTAATTGTGAGCACTCATTAAAATATGACATGCTAAAAGGTTGATGTTGGACAAGGAAGACAACTTCATGGGTTATGTTTTCCTATATCCGAAACGTTATATTGTCTTGGATCATCCAACATGTTGGGCTTGCCTTTCCCTCTCATGCTAGCCAAATTCTTTGCACTAAGTAGAAATACTACTTGTGCTTCCAAACATCCCTTAAACCAGTTTTGCCATGAGAGTCCATCATACCTACCTAAGGATTGAGTAAGATCCTTCAAGTAAGTTCTCATCAGTGCATGCAATAAAAATTGCTTTCTAAATATGTATGATCTATTAGTGCGAAGAAAATAAGCTTTATACGAACTTGTGATAGGGAAGAAATAAAAGCGACATATTGCATAATAAAGGTCTTTATCACAAGCGGCAATATAAAGTGACGTTCTTTTGCATTAAGATTTTATGCATCCAACCATAAAAGCGCATGACAACCTCTGCTTCCCTCTGCGAAGGTCCTATATTTTACTTTTATCTTCTACCCTTATACAAGAGTCATGGTGATCATCACCTTTCCTTTTTACACTTTTTCCTTTGGCAAGCACTTTCTGTTGGAGCGATCCGGATATATATATCCACTTGGATGTAGGTTTTCATCAATTATTATTGTTGACATTACCCTTGAGGTAAAAGGTTGGGAGACAAAACTATAAGCCCCTATCTTTCTCTGTGTCCGATTAAAACTTTGAACCCATAAATATCATATGAGTGTTAGCAATTGTGAAAGATTAAATGATAGTTGAGTATGTGGACTTTGCTGAATCAAAGCTCTTACATAGACCCTTCCCGAAAATAAGATGAATTGCAATTGTTTGATGACTAAGAGCATTGTTTGTTAGTTTTCAAGAAAGTTTATGATCTATACTTTAACATTTGAATAGCTTGTTACTTGGTCATGAAAAGTTTCATGAGATGAGCTACTGTTATGACACATAATGATGCTATAAAAGGTAATTGGAATTATCACCGGTCAAACTTGTGCACCTGCTAGCATTCACACTTCATAAATTATTTCTTTTATCATTTACCTACTCGAGGACGAGCAGGAATTAAGCTTGGGGATGCTGATATGTCTCCAACGTATCTATAATTTATGAAGTATTCATGCTATTATATTATCCATCTTGGATGTTTTATATGCATTTATATGCTATTCTATATGATTTTTGGGACTAACCTAAGCCTAGTGCCAGTTTCTGGTTTTTTCCTTGTTTTTGAGTTTTACAGAAAAGGAATACCAAACGGAGTCCAATTTACGTGCCAATTTTTGATGATTTTTTATGGACCAAAAGAAGCCCCCGGAGTAAAAGAGTTGGGCCAGAAGAGTCCTGAGCCGTCCAGAGGGTGGAGGGAGCGCCCTACCCCCCAGGCTCGCCTCCTATCTCTTGGACGACTAGGAGACCCCCTCGACATGAGGCCGACGCCAAAAATTCCTATAAATATAGAAACCTCCAGAAAATAACCTAGATCGGAAGTTCCACTGCCGCAAGCCTCTGTAACCACGAGAAATCAATCTAGGCCCTCTCTGGCACCCTGCTGGAGGGGGCCATCATCACCGGAGGCCATGGAGGAGGATCCCAGAGGGGCCATCATCGCCATGAAGGCCAAGGACCAGAGGGAGAACCTCTCCCCATCTAGGGGGGAGGCCATGGAGGGGGAAGCACAAGGGGGTGAGCCTCTCCTCCTCTCTCTCGGTGGCGCCAGAGTGCCATCGGGAGGGGAATCATCGTCGCGGTGATCGTCTTAATCAACATCACCATCATCATCACCATCCTCATCTCTTTTACGCGGTCCACTCTCTCGCACCCCGATGTAATCCCTACTTGAACATGGTGCTTTATGCCACATATTATGATCCAATGATGTGTTGCCATCTTATGATGTTTTGAGTAGATATCCTTTGTCTATGGGTTCATTGATGATCTAGATTGGTACGAGTTGTATGTTTTATTTTGGTGATGTCCTATGGTGCCCTCCATGTCGCGCAAGCGTGAGGGATTCCCGTTGTAGGGTGTTGCAATACGTTCATGATTCGCTTATAGTGGGTTGCTTGAGTGACAGAAGCATAAACCCGAGTAAGGGGATTGTTGCGTATGGGATAAAGGGGACTTGATGCTTTATTGCTATGGTTGGGTTTTACATTAATGATCTTTAGTAGTTGCGGATGCTTGCTAGAGTTCCAATCATAAGTGCATATGATCCAAGAAGAGAAAGTATGTTAGCTTATGCCTCTCCCTCATATGAAATTGCAATGACGACTACCGGTCTTGTTAACAATTGCCTAGGACAATACGCACATCGATCCATCATTATTCCACACTCGCTATTTATAATATTTAGTAATATATTCTAACTTTATGATAACATCACCTACTTTTATATTTTAGCTCTCCGATATCATGCAAAGTTATCCTCTTCATATCCACAAGGTAGTTTTATTTCTCGTTTCTAGTTGGAAGCAAACGTTCGGTGTACGTAGAGTCGTATCAGTGGCAGATAGGACTTGAGAGAATATTGATCTTACCTTTAGCTCCTTGTGGGTTCGACACTCCATACTTATCATTTCCACCATTGGGAATTGCTACGATGATTCCCTACACTTGGGGACCATCAAGGAATCTCGAAATGGTCGAGACATGAAGATTGCTATATTGGACCATGTTATTCGTACACCAGAAGTGTTTCAGATAGTTTCGGATAAAACCGGAGTACTGAAGGGGTTACCAGAACTCCCCAGGGAAGTAATGGGCCTTAGTGGGCCTTAGGGGAGAGAGAGGACAGCAGCTAGGAGGTGCCCCCCAAGGGGAATCCGAATAGGACTAGGGGGGGGGGCTCTTTCCCTCTCCCTCTCCTTCCTTCCCCCTCTCTCCCTCTTGGTGGAGTCCTACTAGGACTAGGAGTCCTAGTAGGACTCCCCACTTGGGGCGCGCCCTATGAGGGCCGGCCGGCCTCCCCCTTGCTCCTTTATATACGAAGGTAGGGGGCACCCTAGAACACACAAGTTGACAATTGTTTTAGCCGTGTGCAGTGCCCCCTCCACAGTTACACACCTCGGTCATATCATCGTAGTGCTTAGGCGAAGCCCTGCGCCGGTAACTTCATCGTCACCGTCACCACGCCGTTGTGCTGGCGAAACTCTCCCTCGTCCTCAACTGGATCAAGAGCTCGAGGGACGTCATCGAGCTGAACATGTGCTGAACGCGGAGGTGCCATACGTTCGGTACTTGGATCGGTTGGATCGCGAAGACGTTCGACTACATCAACCGCGTTACTAAACGCTTCCGCTTTCGGTCTACGAGGGTACGTGGACACACTCTCTCCGCTCGTTGCTATGCTTATCCTAGATAGATCTTGCGTGATCGTAGGAATTTTTTTTAAATACTACGTTCCCCAACAGTGGACTTGTCCATCATCCCGAGCATCTCTGAGAGGGGCTTCTTGTACTTAAGCACACATATCATTTCAGATTGAGGTAGTAGCCATGTCTCACGTGGGTCATACGAAATATCACTACGGAGAGATGTCACCTTGGTCTCGCTAGATCTTGTACATGCTCGTGTTATCGGTCCACTTGGTACTTGGGGAGACGTAGGTAGGTCCATGGGGATGACCGGAGGATGCTCCGCATCACCCCCCCAGTGAAAGATCTGACCTCAGATCGAAAACATCATCACCATGGAAGGGAGATAGATCCTTCATGTTGTACTTGTCGCCTGGGATGTTGATCTTGTAGGCGTTAGTTGTTGTAGCATGCGAGCACCTTGAAGGGTCCATCAGCGTGTGTACTAGCTTGGATTTGCGCTCATAGGGGAACCGTTCCTTGCAAAGGTGTAACCACACAATATCTCCATATTGAAAACCATGGGTTGCTTGTTGGTGTTAAGCTTGGTCGCAGGTCATTGTACTTGGCGCTCGATTGTGTGCCTTGTATCTTCATGCACCTTCTTGAGATAGCTTGACCGTGCACTCTGATACGTCTCCAACGTATCTACTTTTCCAAACACTTTTGCCCTTGTTTTGGCCTCTAACTTGCATGATTTGAATGGAACTAACCCGGACTGACGCTGTTTTCAGCAGAATTGCCATGGTGATGTTGTTGTGCAGAAATAAAAAGTTCTCGGAATGACCTGAAAATCCACGGAGAATTATTTTGGAAAATATAAAAAATATCTACGGAAAGATCTACGTCAGGGGGCCCACACCCTGTCCACGAGGGTGGGGGCGTGCCCCCTCCCCCTGGGCGCGCCCCTACCTCGTGGGCCCCCTGATGCTCCACCGACGTACCCCTGGACTCCTTATATTCACTTTCGGGGAGAAAAAAATCAGAGAGGAAGAATTATCGCATTTTACGATACGGAGCCGCCGCCAAGTGATGACCCACAAGTGTAGGGGATCTATCGTCGTCCTTTCGATAAGTAAGAGTGTCAAACCCAACGAGGAGCAGAAGGAAATGATAGGCAGTTTTCAGTAAGGTATTTTCTTCAAGCACTGAAATTATAGGTAACAGATAGTTTTGTGATAATGTAATTGGTAGCAAGTGACAAAAGGTAAAAGTAAATAAGGTTCAGCAAGGTGGCCCAATCCTTTTTGTAGCAAAGGTCAAGCCCGGACAAACTCTTACATAAAGGAAAGTGCTCCCGAGGACACATGGGAATTATCGTCAAGCTTGTTTTCATCACGGTCATCTGATCCGCGTTCGGTACTTTAATAATTTGGTATGTGGGTGGACCGGTGCTTGGGTGCTGCCCTTACTTGGACAAGCCTCCCACTTATGATTAACCTCTAATGCAAGCATCCGCAACTACAAAAGAAGTATTAAGGTAAACCTAACCATAGCCTGAAACATATGGATCCAAATCAGCCCCTTACGAAGTAACGCATAAACTAGGGTTTAAGCTTCTGTCACTCTAGCAACCCATCATCTACTTATTACTTCCCAATGCCTTCCTCTAGGCGCAAATAATGGTGAAGTGTCATGAAGTCGACGTTCACATGACACCACTAGAGGAGAGACAACATACATCTCATCAAAATATTGAAGGAAGACTAAACTCACATGACTACTAATAGCAAGACTTCTCCCATGTCCTCAGGAACAAAAGTAACTACTCACAAGACATAATATTGTTCATGATCAGAGGGTTATTAATATGCATAATGGATCTGAACATATGATCTTCCACCAAATAAACCAACTAGCATCAACTACAAGGAATAATCAACACTACTAGCAACCCACATGTACCAATCTGAGGTTTGGGTACAAAGATTGGATACAAGAGATGAACTAGGGTTTGAGAGGAGATGGATCTGGTGAAGGTGTTGATGAAGATAGCCCTCCCCAAGATGGGAGAGTTGTTGGTGGTGACGGCGGTGATGATTTCCCCCTCCCGGAGGGAAGTATCCCCAGCAGAACAGCTCTGCCGGAGCCCTAGATTGGTTTCCGCCTCGGTTCCACCTCGAGACGGCGGCGTCTGGTCCCGAAAGCCTCCTTACGATTTTTTCCAGGTCAAAACACCTCATATAGGAGAAGATGGGCACCGGGGGCTTGCCGGCTGGCCCACGAGGCAGGGGGCGCGCCCTGGGAAGGGGGCGCGCTCCCCACCCTCGTGGACAGCCGGTGGGCCCCCTCGTGGGTTTCTTTTGCCAGATATTTTTTATATTTTCCGCAACGATGTTCTGTGGAGTTTCAGGGCTTTTGGAGTTGTGCAGAATAGGTTTCCAGAGTTTGCTCCTTTTCCAGCCCAGAATTCCAGCTGCCGGCATTCTCCCTCTTCATGTAAACCTTGTAAAATAAGAGAGAAAAGGCATACGTATTGTGACAAAACATGTATGAACAGCCCATAATGCAATAAATATCAACATATAAGCATGATGCAAAATGGACGTATCTACTCCCCCAAGCTTAGACCTCGCTTGTCCACAAGCGAAAGCCGATATCGAAAAATATGTCCACATGTTTAGAGATAGAGGTGTCGATAAAAACAAAATACGAACATGAGGGCATCATGATCATTCTCATAACAACAACTTATATAAATATAGTCATATGATTCTCATGCTAAAGTAACAATTCATCCACAATATCAACTATGAATCATAAACTTCATTGGAAACTAACAAACTTTGATCTCGGTAATTGAAGCAATTCCAATTTATCGTAATATCAGAAAGAGTCAATATAAGAGCTTTTTAGCAAGCCTACATACTCAAGTATCATATAGTCTTTCACAATTGCTCACACTCACGCAGTACTTATGTTTATGGAGTTTTAATCGGACACAGAGAAAGATAGGGGCTTATGGTGTTGCCTCCCAACCTTTTACCTATCATACTCTTGTATGTGAAGTCATTACTTCCCATAAGATCAATATGATCTCTTTGATACTCTTTATGTTTTCTTTTTTTTATCATGACCCAAGTGAGGAATCAAGCCCTTGACTCAACACTAATCTTTATTATATAGCTCACGAACTCGATTACAAAGGGGTAAAGATCACAAAGCAAAAGCTCACAACTAGATCATGCTAACTTTATTCTACTAGATCAAGATACTACCAAAAGGATCGAACTAAGTAAAACGGTAAAGATAGGAGTGATGGTGATACGATACCGGGGTCACTCCCCCAAGCTTGGCAGTTGCCAAGGGGAGTGCCCATACCCATATGATTATGTCTCCTTCTTCGGGGGTGGTGATGATGGAGTTGCAATTAGTGATGGAGGATCCTCATATATCGAGCGTAGGAGATCTTCCAGCTTGCGGATAATACCTTTGAGAGCAGCAATGTAATCCTTCAACAAAATATTTTCACTTGTGAGATGCTTGTTACGAATCTGATCTAACTCAATCATCCTGAAAGCTTCTAGCTCAGTTGAGGTACAGAGGTTAGGAAGGGGTTTGGAGGTGTCTTCTTCTTCCGCTGCCGGAGCCAGATCTTTCACCTCCATCTTGATCTTCTTCTCCTTGTGGATCTCCTCGGGTCCTTCCCTCATCAGATCTATCTTCATTAGCCAAGCATCGTTGCCTTCGTTGTTGGAGGAGGGAGACGACATGATGCCTGGCTTCGCAAACCCTAGCAGAAAATAGCTCGAAACAAGAACAGAGGATTTTTGCGTGATACAAAGGTCAAAACCTTCGGGAGTATATATAATGAATTTTTACCGACCAAAAGGAGTATCCCACAAGAAAACGGAGTCCGGAGGACACACGGGTGCCCACGAGGCAGGGGGCGCGCCCTCCACCCTCGTGGAGGCCTCGTGTCTCTTCTGGACTGCGGTTTATTTTTCTATTTTTCTAAATATTCCAAAACGGAGAAAAATTTCCTTTAGAACTGTTTTGGAGTCGGTTTACTTACCGTATCACGTACCTCTTCCTTTTCGAAGGCTGAATCGTTCTGGAAAGTGTCCCTTATGTATTCCTTTGGGGTTACGGTTTCAATAATATTGGTTTCAACATTTATAGGATTACCTGAGATATAATGTTTGATTCTTTGACGGTTCACCACCTTCGGATTTGTGCCTTCGAAATTGTTGATTTTTATGGCACCTGAACAATAGACCTCCTCGATAAAATAGGGTCCTTCCCACCTGGAGAGAAGTTTTCCTGCAAAAAATCTTAATCAAGAGTTGAATAGCAAGACATAATCACCTACATTAAACTCACGCTTTTGTATCCTTTTGTCATGCCATCTTTTAACATTTTCTTTAAACAACTTGGCATTCTCATAGGCCTGGTATCTCCATTCATCCAGACAGCTAATGTCACATAACCTCTTCTCACCGGCAAGTTTGAAATCGTAGTTGAGCTCTTTAATAGCCCAATACGCCTTATGTTCTAGCTCGAGAGGTAAGTGACAAGCTTTTCCATATACCATCTTATATGGAGACATACCCATAGGATTTTTGTATGCAGTTCTATAGGCCCATAATGCATCATCTAGTTTCTTGGACCAATTCTTCCTAGACCTATTAACTGTCTTTTGCAAGATTAATTTCAACTCCCTATTGCTTAGTTCAACTTGGCCACTAGTCTGTGGGTGATAGGGTGATGCAATTCTATGGTTGACATCATACTTAGCAAGCATCTTACGGAAAGTACCATGAATAAAGTGTGAACCACCATCAGTCATTAGATATCTAGGGACTCCAAACCTCGGAAATATAACTTCTTTAAGCATCTTAATAGAGGTGTTATGATCAGCACTACTAGTTGGAATAGCTTCTACCCACTTAGTAACGTAATCAACAGTGTCGGTGTACTAAAGTAGGGGTACCTTAGTATCCCGACTTGTGCACGGGCAGTAGCAGCGTCCCGTGGCAGGGCTTGCCACGCGCCCGCCAAGGCCTGCTCTGGATCCTTTAGAGCCATTCAAGAACAAAGTATTCAAGTTAAAGAAACAAGACCCCGACAAGAGGAGCTTGCCGGGAAGGCCGCTCCAGGCTCAAGACCACCCCTTTAGCACAAGACCCTGGCAAGAGGAGCTTGCCAGGAAGGCCAAAACGTGGCATTTCAGGAGACTTGCCGTGACGCGTCGCGCGTCCCGGCAAGGCCCGGAGAGCGACGAGCTTCCGGGCGCGGCAAGGTAGCGACCGCGGCAAGGCGCTTGCCGCGGCAAGCTTCCGCTGTGTACCTACGCTCCAGCTCATCCGGCCACGCGTCGCCCTGGGGCCCTTCCAGGGGCACGTGGCGGAAGGCTGTGCAGCCTGGGGTACACGGTGGCAAGCGCGATGACGAGGCCACCATCGTGGCGAACGGAGACGCCCTGACGGACGCTTTTTGCACTGTTTGGGGCGACGGCGACGGGCATTCAATGCCCTTGTCCCCTGCCGTCAGGGTTAGGTATAGACCACTGTACATACACTATTCCAACTACTACCGTTTTTACATTTTTACCCTCATCTACGTTGCCACCTGTGGGTGACCCCTTTGACCTATAAAAGGAGGCCCATGCGCAACGTAGAGGAGGTTCCGATCCTTGATCACTCTCACGCTCGGTGTAGCTAGCAATCGGCGCTGTAGCTCTTCTCGCTCCCGAGCCAAGAACACCATAATAACCAAGGCAGGAGTAGGGTTTTACGCATCCGTGCGGCCTGAACCTGGGTAAACTGCTCGCGTGCTCGCCTCGATCCGCTCTTCATGCATCCTCCGCTCCCTTGCCGTACCGAAAAGGGGCTCCGGTCCCATAGGTGTTCGTGGGCGATCAGTTTCCCCGACATCTTTGGCGCGCCAGGTAGGGGTCGTCGAGGTTGTGCGAACCTGATTCGGCATTCACGCGGGCGGAATCTTCAGCAGCTTCATCAACTTCGTCAACTTCATCGACATGCCGCCGAAGAAGAAGGCTTCGGAGGTAGGAGGCCCGTCCGCGTCGATCCCGCCACCACCGGAACCAACGGTTGGTGGGGTAGACGCTGGCGGAAGGACGGACGCCGGCGAAGAAACTCACGGCGCCGCCCAGTCTATGGACAAGACGGACGACCGGGCGCATTCCAAGACCTCAGCGTCCGTGCACGCGCCACGCCCCTCTCAGGAGGTGCCGGACCGGCAGCGACGTGGTACACAAGGTACCATCCGCTTGCTGGGCCAAGGTCAAGTTGGTGGGTCGCGGGACACTCAAGACCAACGTGCTGGCACGAGCAAGGCGCGGTCGCCAGGGCGAGACCCTGCTCCTTCTAACGC
The DNA here is from genome assembly GCA_902687465.1 of Secale cereale. Taxonomy (NCBI): domain Eukaryota; kingdom Viridiplantae; phylum Streptophyta; class Magnoliopsida; order Poales; family Poaceae; genus Secale; species Secale cereale. Next base: position 288,151,141 of record LR738713.1, read on the forward strand.
AGTTATAAGTCCGAGCATATCTCGTTCCTCGCACCGCTCGCCACCGCTCCCCTCCACTCCAGCAGAAGCTCTAGCTCGAGCTCAGCTGGTCCTCGATTTCCCTCCAGCGGCAGACAAGGCCAAAGACTGGAGGGCCACCATCCAAAGCCTCATCGCCTTCGCCAACAATGACACGCCGCAGCAGCCAACGATGTCGCGGCCGCGGCAAGTCAGCCAGGCGCGGGCTGATGGAGACAAGACCGCCGGGGGTGCAACTACCGTGCACTCCCCGCCCCGAAGGCCGAAATCGCCGACTCGCCAGATCAACATCGACAACGACTCCACGGCGTCGTCGGATCCACGAGCTCGCCGTGATCAACGCCAAGTCCTCGATGAAAGACGACAAGAAGACGCCCGAACTCGCATCGAGAGTCGAAGAGAAGCGCGACAACAATCCGATCAGCGCGCTGGGCCTGCTGTCGACATGCGCGCGCCCGGAGAAACAGGCGGGTTGCCGTACACGGCGGGTTGCCCTGCGTTCACCCGTGAGCTGCGGCAAGTCCAGTGGCTCAGCATGAAGAACTTCAAGCCCGACGTACCCGAGAAGTACGACGGCAAGACTCATCCGTCAGAATTCCTCAGCATCTACACCATCGCGGTGCAGGCTGCCGGGGGACGCGACGAGAAGATATTAGCGAACTACTTCCCGCTCGTGCTCAAGCCGAACGTCAGATCTTGGCTCATGCACTTGCCGGAGAACTCCATCTCTTCTTGGGCCGACCTGTGCCATCAGTTTGTCGGCGCCTTTACGAGCGGCCACAAGCCTCATGGCCAGGAGAGCGACCTGCATATACTTGCCCAGAAGGAAGGAGAGTCCCTGCGAAAGTACATCCAGAGATTCAGCCGCGTTCAACACAACATCCCAGACGTCCACCCTGCCGCGGTTATTAGCGCGTTCCACCAGAACGTGCGTAACCGCCAGATGAGGGAGGAAATGGCGATGTGCAAGATACGAGACGTTAGTGAGCTTTATGCCCTGGCCGACAAGTGCGCACGCGCTGAAGAGGGGAGGAGACTCCCCGGAGAGGATACTGGAGCAGGAGGAACAGATAGTGAGGATGCCGCCCCGGCAAGGAAGAACCGGCGGCGGAACAACAACAAGAAGAAGAACAAGGAAGTACTGGCCGTCGAGCTGTCTGGCAAGGAGGCTGGCGCCAAGAAAGCTCAGGCTGGTGGCTCTGGCAAGGAAGCCACCACTGTAGCGGCCGCCGACAAACAGGACGGCTCCGACAAGCAGTACTGCAAAATCCATCGCACCAAGGGCCACGATCTCCAGAACTGCAAAAGGGTCGAGTACCTCATCGAACAGCAGAAGGCTGAATACAAGCGACGCGACAAGGAGAAGGCACAGGGAGGTGGAGGAGAGTCCGGCAAGAAGCGGCCATTCAATGGCCGGGGAGGACGCCGCGGCAAGGCCAAGCAGCGGCAAGGAGATAGACCTCCCCGCGGCCGCGACAAGGGCGAAGACGAAGACGACGATGAAGACATGGATGACGGAGACAACAGCGAGCAGGAGTTCCAGAAGGCCACCGAAGTTCTGTGCGTCGATGGAGGGGCCTCTCTGCATACTTCCCACCGCCAACTCAAGCAATGGGTGCGGGAAGTTAATGCAGCAGAACCACCCGTCGAGTTGCGCAAACTCCTGAAGTGGTCCAGCACGCCCATTGAGGACCACCCTGACCGCACCACAACGGTCGGGTGTTTGCCGATGTTGGTTTCACCAACCATCCGCAACCTCAAGGTCACCAAGATGCTGGTTGACGGCGGGGCAGGCCTGAACCTGATCTCCTCCGCTATGGTCCGGAAACTGCAGATCCCCGACAGCGAGCTCGAGGAAACCGGCACGTTCCAAGGGATCAACCTTGGAAGGAGCAAGCCGAAGGGGAAGATCACACTGCCAGTAACTTTTGGCGGAGAGCTGAACTTCAGGACCGAGAGGATCACCTTTGACGTTGCCGATATCCCATTGCCTTACAATGGGATACTTGGCCGTCCAGCGCTCGCCGAGTTCATGGTAGCCTCTCATTACGCCAACAACATGCTCAAGATGCCAGGCCTGATAAGCGTCATCTCTGTCCCCGGCGACAAGAAGGACGCGCTTATCTGTGCCGACAAGATTTACCGGGATGCAGCAGCCGCAACTGATAGCAAGACACTTGCCGCTGAAGCTCCCGGGGGGAAGAATAAGACCAAGTCCGGCAAGAGCTCTGGGGCCCACTCCGGCAAACGCACCTCTTCGGAGTGTTGCGCTGCCGTTGAGGACGCACCATCGAGCTCCACCGGCAAGTGCAAGAAGGGAATGGCAGCTCCACCTGCAACCAAGAAGGTGTCCGCCAAGGAGGACGGCACTGGTGGTACTTTCACCATCAGTGCCACGCTCGATCCTAAATAGGAAAGCGCGCTCGTTGCTTTCCTGCGGGCGAATGTCGACGTGTTTGCATGGCAACCGTCTGACATCCCCGGTGTTCCCAGGAAAGTGATTGAGCACAAGCTTGCCGTTCGTCCTCACGCGCGGCCCGTCAAGCAGAAGGTCAGGAAGCAAGCGGTGGAGCGTCAAGAGTTTATCGCGGAGGAAATCAAGAAGCTGGAAGCGGCAGGCCTTGTCAGAGGTGTACTTCATCCCACGTGGTTGGCAAACCCTGTTGTCGTGTGCAAGGCAAATGGGAAATGGAGGCTTTGTATAGACTTCACCGATGTGAATAAAGCTTGTCCCAAAGACCCATTTCCCTTGCCGCGCATTGACCAGATCGTTGACTCCACGGTCGGGTGTGAGTTGCTTTCATTCCTTGATGCATATTCCGGATACCACCAGATATTTATGGCTGAAGAAGATGAAGAGAAGACCGCGTTCATTACTCCATGCGGCACTTACTGCTTCATACGCATGCCCTTTGGATTGAAGAACGCATGTTCAACGTTTGCGAGGGTAGTCCACACTGCTTTTGAGCCACAGATACACAGGAATGTAGAAGCTTACATGGATGATATAGTGGTCAAGAGCAAGGACAATGATACCCTGATTCAAGACCTAGATGAAACTTTTGCGAATCTGCGCAAGATACAGCTCAAGCTTAACCCTGAGAAGTGCGTGTTCGGAGTCCCCTCCGGCAAGCTTCTCGGGTTCTTTGTGTCTCAGAGGGGGATTGAAGCAATCCCAACAAGATCAAAGCCATCGAGAAGATCGAAGCTCCAAAGCGCGTCAAGGATGTACGAAGGCTTGCCGGCTGCGTGGCTGCTCTCAGCAGGTTCATTTCTAAGTCTGCAGAACGCGACCTGCCATTTTTCAAAATCTTGAAAAAGGCAGGTCCAATGAAATGGACTCCAGAAGCGGAGGCAGCGCTGCAGGACTTGAAAGGGTACTTATCCTCCACTCCAATACTTGTCGCACCTAGGCCACAAGAGAAGTTGCTGCTGTACTTAGCAGCAACCAATCAAGTGGTTAGTGCTGCGTTGGTAGCGGAAAGAGAGGCAGATGAGGAGCTCACAGCCCCGACAAGCACATCCAGCGACAAGCAGGGGGCTTCCCCGACAAGCTCTGGCCCCGACAAGGATGAGTCTGCGCAGATGCAAGAAGAGGTGCGGAAGAAGATGGTGCAGCGCCCAGTCTATTTTGTTAGCTCCCTCTTGCAGGGGGCTAGGTCAAGATACTCAGGGGTGCAGAAGCTGCGTTTCGGCCTCCTCATGGCCTTGAGAAAGCTGCGCCACTACTTCCAAGCACATGAGATAACGGTGATCACTCACTTTCCGCTGAAGAGCATATTGCAAAATCCAGAAGCAACAGGCAGGATTGTCGAGTGGGCACTGGAGCTGTCAAGCTTTGGCCTCAAGTTTGAAAGTACCTCAACCATTCAGAGCAGGGCCTTGGTAGAATTCATAGCAGAATGGACACCAACGCCAGACGAAGAGATTCCAGAGACAAGCATCCCCGTCAAAGAAGCGAGCAAAGAATGGATAATGTACTTCGATGGTGCCTTCTCACTGTAAGGCGCCGGCGCTGGCGTGCTGCTTGTCGCGCCCACCGGAGAGCACCTCAAGTACGTTGTCCAGATGCATTTTCCCAAGGAGCAAGCAACAAACAATACTGCAGAATATGAAGGTCTGCTTGCCGACCTCAGAATCGCAGCGGAACTTGGGATCAAGAAGCTCATTGTGCGGGGTGATTTGCAGTTGGTTGTCCGACAAGTAAATAAGAGCTACCAGAGTCCGTTGATGGAAGCATACGTCGACGAAGTGAGGAAACTTGAAGAACACTTTGAAGGCTTGCAGATGGAGCACGTTCCAAGAGCTCAAAATGACGTCGCGGACGGCCTGTCAAAGTGTGCTACACTAAAGCTACCTGTGGAACCAGGGATCTTTGTGCTCAAGTTAACTCAACCATCCGTTACACCATCTATTGGACAAAGTAAGAAGAGAAAGTTGGTCTCCGGTGACTACTTGCCAGCAGAACTTCCTGAAGCCGCCGCCAAGGTCCCCAAGATCAACGACAAAATTGCTGAGGAACAGTCTGCTCCTGCAGACCCAAGGGTTTGTATAGTTGAAGCAGGCGTTCCCGACAAGCTTTGCCCCGGCAAGCTTGCCGGGGAACGTCAAGCTCCGACCGAGCCACAGGTTCTTGCCGTAGAAGCTAACGTTCCCGCAGCAGCACTGATGCCTTTAGTCCTTGTTGTTGAGCCTCAGGCTCCAGCATGGGCACAGCAGATTGTCCGTTTCCTTCAAACAGGGGAACTTCCCGAAGAGCGAGAAGAAGCAGAAAGAACAACCCGACAGTCAAGTATGTATCAGTTCGTCGGCAATGAACTATACAGAAGAAGACTCAACGGTGTTAGACTGAAGTGCATTCCCTGGGAAGATGGGCAAAAGTTGTTGGCAGAGATACATGGAGGCATATGTGGCCACCACATTGGTGCAAGAGCACTTGCGGGCAAGGCGTTCCGGCAAGGTTTCTTTTGGCCAGAAGCCCTCCAAGATGCAACTGCACAAGTAACCAAGTGTGAAGCGTGCCAGTTCCATGCCAAGCAAATACATCAGCCAGCTCAAGCTCTCCAGACGATCCCTTTGTCCTGGCCATTTTCGGTCTGGGGGCTCGACATCCTCGGCCCCTTTCCCCGCGCAGTCGGGGGCTTTGAGTACTTGTACGTCGCCATCGACAAGTTCACAAAGTGGCCGGAAGTGGAACCAGTGAGGAAGGTAACCGCGTAGTCAGTAGTCAAGTTCTTCAAGTCAATTGTTTGCCGTTTCGGAATCCCTAACAGGATCATCACCGACAACGGCACACAATTCACAAGTCGCACCTTCATGCAATACGTCCAAGACCTTGGCGCCAAGGTCTGCTTCACTTCTGTTGCTCACCCAAGGAGCAACGGTCAAGCGGAGAGGGCAAACGCTGAAGTGCTGCGCGGGCTCAAGACAAGAACTTTCGACAGACTGCACAAATGCGGAAGAAACTGGATTGAGGAGTTGCCGGCGGCTCTTTGGTCAATCAGAACGACACCAAATCGAGCCACTGGACAGACACCCTTTGCTCTTGTCTATGGAGCAGAGGCAGTTCTCCCCACGGAACTCGTATATGGGTCGCCTCGAGTGCTCGCTTAAGATGAGCTCGAGCAAGAGCAGCTGCGACAAGATGACGCATTGCTCCTTGAGGAGGACCGTCTTCAGGCTACTGTACGAGCTGCTCGATACCAGCAAGCTTTGCGCCGCTACCATAGCCGCAAAGTTAAGGCCAGAAGTCTCGAGGAAGGCGACCTTGTTCTTCGGCGCGTTCAGTCCGCCAAGAATTCCAATAAGTTGACGCCGAAGTGGGAAGGCCCTTATCGGGTGAGACAAGTTACAAGGCCCGACGCTGTCTGCCTTGAGACCGAAGAAGGCTTACCGGTGAGCAACTCCTGGAACATTGAGCACCTTCGCAAGTTTCACCCATAAGGCGCGGTTGCCGTGATCCGCTCCGGCAACCACCTTTTGTACAAGTCTTGCTGCTATTGCATGTAAACCTTTGTACAAAGCCGGGCGCAGACCCCGTGCATCAGTAAAACTTTTGTGCCTTGCACAACTTGTCGTTTCATGCATTTTCCTTTTTCTGGCATGTATTATATGACACCTCGTGCAGCACGCATCCCCGGTAAGCAATAACGAGCCGCAAGGTCCCATATCTATGTTTCCTCCCTCTTTCTTTTTCTCTCAAGCAGAAGGAAGCTTTTCCTCGCGCACAAGTTTGCCGGGGTGGGGGGGGGGGGAAGGAGACAGTGGTATGGACCAAGTGCCGTTCAAGAAAGCCTCGCCTTGCCGGGAAGCAAACAACACAAAAGCTAAGTTGGCAAAGTTTGAGCATTCAAATTTTTAATTTTTAAAGTTATCTTCCTTGAACGACCGCACTTTGTATGGAAAACCTGTGCGCGGAGGAACCAACTCGTGGCTAGCCGCGCCCTTACTTTGTTTCGAGCACGCTCAACGGCTTAAGTGCGCTGCGACAAGTGTCGCGCCCTTACTTCGTTTTCGAGTTCGCTCAACAACCTAAGTGTGCTGCGACTAGCTGCGACAAGGTTTCTTGCCGGTAGCGGCATTGCCAGTGGGCTGCTGAAGTTCAGCACTCAGCGCTCGCGGCAAGGGTCCCTTTGCCGGCAAGTTCCCTAAAAGCGTAGGGTAAAAGCATACAAAGCAAAGAAGTCGAGTAAAGGAAATAACACTGCGTTAACTACCCAAAATAGAGTTATATTACAAAAGCAACTTGTCGCGGCACTAATAGATTTTTGTCCATGACATGGTTGGCAGCGACAAGGGAAGCAGAAAGAAAATGGCCTAATCCACGCGGTCACCATCAACTCTCCTGATCTTGCCCACCTTGGCCACGATGGGCGCGACAAGGGCCTTGAGCGCCTCCTGGTCGGCGTCGGGCGGCAAGGCCCTGAGGACGTTCTCAAGGTTGAGTCCTGGGTTGCGGTAGACTATCTTCGTCAGCACCCTCTCCACGACTCCTGTGCAAAGCCTGCGCGCCTCGTTCGCCAGCTGCGTGGGGATCCTCTCCCGGAGCTGCTCGAGGGCCGGCGCCACTCCCCTGAAGAATAAGCTCAGCTTGGCGCTGTGAGGAAGGTTCGCGTCGGGGGAGTATCTGAGGTGCTCCGTCCCCAGCCCCGCCAACTCCCTGTCGATGTCAGCGGCGGCGGCGACAAGCCCCTTGGTCCATTGCTCCACCGTCTGCCTGAAGTTATTTTGGGTGAGGGCGGCGCTGTCCAACAGTGCCCTCTCAGCCCTGAGGTCTTACTTCAGCTTCGACTCCCGGTTTCTGGCGCTGTCAAGTGATGCGGTGAGGGTGGACAGCTTCAGCTCCAAGTCTGCAACAGAATCCTTGGCGATGGCGAGCTCCTTGCTCTTGTCGGAGAGACGGACCTGCAGCTCAGAGTGGCTGTGGGCGTCCTTCCCCCTCTCCGACATGAGCGCGGCAACCTTCTCCCCGCTCGTCTTCAGGTGGGCTTCCAGTTGCGCCACCCTCGCCTCCAAGTCTCTCTTGGCGGTCTCTGCGGCTGCAGCGGCGTCCCTCACTTCCTGCAGAGCTCCGCCAAGGGACTGTTCGCGCGCGGCAAGGTCGTCCTCGTGGCTGTCGAGGTCGACCTTCCGCTGCGTTAGCCCTCCTTCCCGCCGGGACAGCTCCTCGGCGGCGAGCCGTTGCTGCTCCTCTGCTTCGGCCTTCTCGAGGATGAACGCTTGATGCGCCTCGGCGAGCTCCTCCCGCTCCTCCGCCAAGGATCGGAGGGCCGCCTGGTTGGTGGCTCGGAGCTCTTCGGCGCGCTTCTCCAAGTCGACGCCCGCCTTGGCGGCCAGAGCCTCTCGGGACTCCAGCTTGGCCTGCCTGGCGCGGTACAGGGCCAGGAGCCTCCGCAGGAGTCGCTCCTCCTCGGGCTCGCTACTGCTATCGGGCGCGTCGACGAACTTTAGCCCGGCGGAGGCGAGGACTTCCCCATCGAAGACCTCTCCCTCCGCGGGCGCCCTTGGCGTAGATGCCCACGGGATCTGAATGAAGACCCCGTTCCCAGCCTCCAAGTAGGCGCCGGTTCCGGCCGCGGCAGCAGCAGGGTCGGCGGTCGGCGTAGCGTCAAATGCTCCTGCGGCCTCAGGGCCGTCAGTGCGACCGCCACTTCCCTCCTCCGATGCCGCGTCGGCGGCCCTGGCTGCCTCTTCGACGGCGGGCTCGTCGGTACCGACCGCCTCTCCGGTGGCCGCGGCGTCACTAGCATTGCCGCGCGCGGGCTTCTCGGCGGTGGCCTCCGTCTCCATAGGCTCTGGAGCGGACGAGTCTGAAGATAAGGAAAGAAGAAGAAAGAAGAAAATCATTGTCAAGCAAATATCCAAAAAGAGAAGTCCAAGAGAAGAAGACTACAAGGGTTACCTGCGCGGGCCTCTTCTTCAACGAGGTTCCTCGTCGGGGGGTCCTCCCTCGGCGGCGTGGTGGTAGCCCCCGCCGGCGGAGGGCCGTTGGCGCCTTCCCTTGGCGGAGTACCTGCCCTTGGCGGGGTGCTCGCCCTTGGCGGAGTACCCGCCCTTGGCGGAGTATTCTCCCTCGCCGGGGAGCTCCTCCTTAGCGGAGAGGTCGGGGCGTGCGGCTCGTCGGGAGCAGTCTCTTGGCGCTCCTGAGGCTGTGGCTCTACTTCTGTACGAGTCAACAAACAAGCAAAAAGGTTAACAAGGATAAGAAGCCTGCGCGTGCCCGACAAGCGAAGAAGTGAATAGGAGACTTACGCTGGGGGCTGCGCTGGGGGCTGCTCTGCGGAGCAGCTGGCTGGTCCGGCAAACCTATCGCAGGCGCATCCCCTGCTGCTGCGGCGGGCTCGTCCTCAAGGTCGACCACCGGGATCTTGGCCCTCTTCGCCGCCCTCTGGGCCAGGGTCCTGGAAGAAAAACAAGATCAAAATCAGACAAAGAAGATTCAAAACAAGAACAAATCGAAGGGAACAAGTGTTGACAGTGCTTACTCTTCCTCCTCCTCGTCGGAACTAAGCACGGAGAAGTCGAAGTCCGCCTCGCGCGGCCCAGCGCGAGGAGCTGGAGGAGTAGGCGCCCTCGGCCGCTTGCCGGGGGCGGGGTCGGTGGTCTGAGAGGACCCTGCTCCGGTCGTCGCCGAGGCACGAGGGGCGGCAGGAGCTTTAGCACCGGCCCGGGAAGACCCTCCTTCAGCCGCTGCTGAAGCGCGGGGCGCTCCCTTGGCAGTCTTGCTCGTCGTGGTGGCGCGCGCCGGGCGGCGCTGCGGCTGCTGGCCCGCCGGGCGCTCCGCCACTTTGCGGAGGCGCCTCCTGGCTGGAGCCGGAGGGCTTGCCGGTGGCGGGGAGCTCCCCGAGGATGAAGAAGAACCAAGGTTCAGAGACCCGCCCGAGTCTTCTGCAGAGTCGCCCGATTCGGCGCCCTGCTCGGCGGGCTCGCTCGACTCTGTACCTTCCACGGTGGCCTCGCTCGTCCCGGCAGGCTGCCCGGCGGACTTTATCAGTTTGAGGATCTCTTCCTCCTCGGCCAGACTCACCACCTCCGCTGCATCTGCCTCGTCCAGGGTATACCCAAACTCGCCCGCGGCCTTGGCTGCAGCTGCCTCCTCCAACCTGGTGGAAATATAAGCCATCTCCTCATCGGTGGTGTCGCGGGTGAGGCCCTTCTTCTCGTCGGGGTTGATGGGCAGCTCCACCAAGTTATCGAAGAACGTTTGCACGGCTTCGTCAGAAGGCTCCCGCCAAGTGGGGTCAATTCCATGGGAGTCGCACCATGGCATCGCCGCGCGGATGGCGCTGAGCGACGAATTGTTGCAGAGCGGAACTATGCCCCGCGGCAACACGAATGACTCTGGATGCTTGGGGTCGTGCTTGAACAGCTCGCGGAGCATCCCTTTGAGCTCCAGGACAGTGAAATTGTAGTTGAGGCCTGGGCGCAGCCTCATAAAGTCTGCCGCATTGCCAAACTCCCAAGCAGGCCTCTTCCTTTCCTGCAAGGGAGCGATGCGGCGGCGAAGGAAATCTGCTCCGACAAACCCTACAGTGAGTTTGGCTTGCCGGAGGCGAAGGATCCTAGTGGTGGCTATCTTTAGCTTGTCATCCTCCGGGGCCAGGTCACTCCAGTCGTTGCCGCGCACAATTGCAACTTGGCGCGGGGCAGTGAACTGCTGGGGTTTGTCCTCCATGATCCAGCACCAGTTAGCCCTCCACTCCTCCCACTTGCCGCGGAGCTCTCCAGTCAAGTATGCCTCTTTCTTATGGAGCCTAAAGATCCAAGAGATCCTGCCGGATAAAGGAGACCCTGACTCTACTCGAGGCGTGAAATAATGGCGGAAGAGGGCTACGTTGGGGTACACTCCGACAAAGTTCTCGCACAGATGTGCGAAAACGGCCATAGTCAAGACAACATTTGGGGTGAAATCAAGGAGATGAAACCTGTAGGTATTCATGATATCACAGAAGAATTCAGAGTATGGTGGGCAGAGTCCGCAATGGAAGAACAGAGTGAAGTAGGCGTACCCTCCCGGAAACATGTCACAGGCCTCGGCGGGGAGTACCCTGGTGCGCGGGTGCGCTTTCGTCTCCCTCGACCAGAAGAGGTGGAAGGAGTCCCGCAGCTCCCTCGCGCCGAGCCTCGGCGGGAAGACCACCATCTTCTTCCGCATTGCCGCTAGCTTCAGTGCCCTGGCGGTCTTCGCGGCTTTCGCCTTGTCGCCCTTCGGGGCCATGGCGGGGGCGGTGGGGGAAGTCGACGGTGCTGGAGAGACTGGCGGCGGCGGTGGAAGGCCGGAGCGTTGCTCTCTTTTGACCTTCGGGGAGGATGAGAGCGGCGGGGGTTTCTGGAGGTTGAAGAAGCAATGAGCGAATGGGGGGGGGGTCTGCCCCTGTTTCCCCTGCTTTTAAGGGGGAAAGGGGGGCGTTCCGCATTTCTCCCATTAAAGAAACAGGCCACGATCTCTCCCACGACGCCACAATCGACGCGTGCCGTTAGGGAGGGACGCGGTGGATACGGAGTGGGATACGGCGCACCGTGGGCCGCGTGTGCCCGTGCACTGTTTTGGGCCTGGCCCAACAGCGCTCGGCACCGTGTGTGGCCCAGGCCCGGGGGCTCCTGTCGGTGTACTAAAGTAGGGGTACCTTAGTATCCCGACTTGTGCACGGGCAGTAGCAGCGTCCCGTGGCAGGGCTTGCCACGCGCCGGCCAAGGCCCGCTCTGGATCCTTTGGAGCCATTCAAGAACAAAGTATTCAAGTTAAAGAAACAAGACCCCGGCAAGAGGAGCTTGCCGGGAAGGCCGCTCCAGGCTCAAGACCACCCCTTTAGCACAAGACCCTGGCAAGAGGAGCTTGCCAGGAAGGCCAAAACGTGGCATTTCAGGAGACTTGCCGTGACGCGTCGTGCGTCCCGGCAAGGCCCGGAGAGCGACGAGCTTCCGGGCGCGGCAAGGTAGCGACCGCGGCAAGGCGCTTGCCGCGGTAAGCTTCCGCTGTGTACCTACGCTCCAGCTCATCCGGCCACGCGTCGCCCTGGGGCCCTTCCAGGGGCACGTGGCGGAAGGCTGTGCAGCCTGGGGTACACGGTGGCAAGCCGCGATGACGAGGCCACCATCGTGGCGAACGGAGACGCCCTGACGGACGCTTTTTGCACTGTTTGGGGCGACGGCGACGGGCATTCAATGCCCTTGTCCCCTGCCGTCAGGGTTAGGTATAGACCACTGTACATACACTATTCCAACTACTACCGTTTTTACATTTTTACCCTCATCTACGTTGCCACCTGTCGGTGACCCCTTTGACCTATAAAAGGAGGCCCATGCGCAACGTAGAGGAGGTTCCGATCCTTGATCACTCTCACGCTCGGTGTAGCTAGCAATCGGCGCTGTAGCTCTTCTCGCTCCCGAGCCAAGAACACCATAATAACCAAGGCAGGAGTAGGGTTTTACGCATCCGTGCGGCCTGAACCTAGGTAAACTGCTCGCGTGCTCGCCTCGATCCGCTCTTCGTGCATCCTCCGCTCCCTTGCCGTACCGAAAAGGGGCTCCGGTCCCATAGGTGTTCGTGGGCGATCAGTTTCCCCGACGAACAGCAACTAGAATATGTGTGTACCCATTAGAGGCAGGAAAAGGTCCCATATAATCAAAGCCCCAAACATCAAATGGTTCAATAACAAGTGAATAGTTCATAGGCATTTCTTGACGTCTACTAATATTACCTATTCTTTGACATTCATCACAAGATAAGACAAACTTACGGGCATCCTTGAAGAGAGTAGGCCAATAAAAACCGGATTGCAATACCTTGTGTGCAGTTCTATCTCCCGCATGGTGTCCTCCATAGGCTTCGGAGTGGCACTTGCGTAGGATCTGTTCCAATTCATGCTCAGGTACACAACGTCTAATAATACCATCTACTCCTTCTTTATAGAGATGTGGGTCATCCCAAAAGTAATATCTCAAAACATAGAAGAATTTTTTTTGTTGGTATGTGAAGCTAGGAGGTATAAACTTAGCAACAATATAATTAGCATAATCAGCATACCATGGAGCAGTACGAGAAGTGTTTATGACAGCTAGTTGTTCATCAGGAAAGCTATCATTAATAGGTTGTGGGTCATCAAGTATATTCTCTAATCTAGACAAGTTATCTGCTAAGGGGTTCTCAGCTCCTTTTCTGTCAAAAATATGCAAGTCAAATTCTTGCAGCAAGAGAACCCATCTAATAAGTCTAGGCTTAGCATCTTTCTTTTCCATAAGGTATTTGATAGCAGCATGATCAATGTGAATAGTTACTTTAGAATCAACAATATAGGGTCTAAACTTATCACAAGCAAACACAACTCCTAAAAATTCTTTCTTAGTGGTAGCATAATTTCTTTGGGCATTATCTAGAGTTTTACTAGCATATTGGATAGCATTCAATTTCTTATCAACTCTTTGCCCTAGAACATCATCTACAACATAATCGCTAGCATCGCACATAATCTCAAAGGGTAAATTCCAGTCAGGAGGCTGGACAATAGGTGCAGAGATCAATGCTTTCTTAAGTATTTCAAATGCTTCTAGACAATCATCATCAAAGACAAAAGGAATATCTTTTTGTAAGAGATTAGTCAGAGGCCTGGAGATTTTGGAGAAGTCCTTTATGAACCTCCTATAAAACCCGACATGACCAAGGAAACTTCGTATACCTTTGATGTCCTTAGGGCATGGCATCTTTTCAATAGCATCAACTTTAGCTTTGTCAACTTCAATACCTCTTTCATAAATTTTATGTCCCAAGACAATGCCTTCATTAACCATAAAGTGGCACTTCTCCCAATTCAAGACAAGATTAGTGTCTTCACATCTCTGCAAAACTCGATCAAGGTTGCTTAAGCAATCATCAAAAGAAGTTCCGTAGACGGAGAAATCATCCATGAAAACCTCAACAATCTTTTCAGAAAAGTCAGAGAATATAGCCATCATGCATCTTTGAAAGGTAGCAGGTGCATTACATAAACCAAAAGGCATACGTGTATAAGCAAAGGTACCGAAAGGACAAGTAAAAGTGGTCTTCTCTTGATCCCCTTTTGACACAGGTATTTGAGAGAAACCAAAATAACCATCTAGAAAGCAGATATGAGTATGTTTGGATAACCTTTCTAGCATTTGATCAATAAATGGCAAGGGGTAATGATCTTTCTTAGTAGCTTTATTTAACTTATGGAAATCAATTACCATCCTATAACTTGTAACTATTCTTTGCGGGATCAATTCATCTTTATCATTAGGGACAACAGTCATACCTCCTTTCTTAGGAACATAGTGGACAAGACTTACCCACTGGCTATTAGCAACTGGATAGATAATACCTACCTCTAGAAGCTTTAGTATTTCCTTTCTTACCACTTCTTTCATCTTAGGATTTAATCGTCGCTGATGATCAATAACTGGTTTAGAATTTTCTTCCAATTTTATCTTGTGTTGGCATATAGTAGGACTAATGCCCTTAAGATCATCCAGAGTATATCCAATAGCAGCACGATGCTTCTTCAGACTTTTCAATAATTTTTCTTCTTCCTGCTCTGAAAGGTTAGCACTAATAATAATAGGATAAATTTTCTTTTCATCAAGATAAACATACTTAAGATTACCAGGCAAAGGTTTAAGTTCAAACACGGGGTCACCCTTGGGTGGAGGAGGATCCCCTAGGATTTCAACAGGCAAGTTGTTTTTCAATACAGGTCCCTGTGTAAGGAATATTTCATCTATCTCCCTTCTCTCATTCATATGCATATCATTTTCATGGTCTAGTAAGTATTGTTCTAAATGATCGTTAGGTGGCATGGCAATAGAAGCAAGACCAATAATTTAATCTCTACTGGGTGGTGCCTTTTCAAGGGGCTGTCTACGAAATTTAGCAAAGTTAAAATCATGATACATATCCCCTAATCCAACAGTAACAATATCTTTCACGCAGTCTATCTTGGCATTAACAGTATTCAAGAAGGGTCTACCAAATATAATGGGACAGAATGCATCTTGTGGGGAACTAAGAACAAGAAAATCAGTTGGGTATTTTACCTTCCCACACAAAACTTCAATATCTCTAACAATCCCAACTGGTGAAATAGTATCTCTATTAGCAAGCTTAATAGTAACATCGATCCCTTCTAACTCAACAGGTGGACTATCATGCATAATTTCGTTATACAAATCAAGAGGGATAATACTCGCACTAGCACCTACGTCGCATAAACCATGATAACAATGATCTCCTATCTTAACAGAGATAACAGACAAGCCTACAACAGGTTTATGTTTATTCCTAGCATTGGGTTTGGCTATTCTAGCAGATTCTTCTTGGAGGTAAATAACATGTCCATCTAAATCTTCTACCAAGAGATCTTTAAACATAGCAACACTAGGTTCAACTTTAATTTCCTCAGAGGGTGTAGGTGTTCTAGTATTACTCTTACGAACTATAGTTGAAGCTTGAGCATGATCCTTTATCCTAATAGGGAAAGGCGGTTTCTCAATATAAGCAGTAGGAATAATAGGATCAACATTATATGTGATAGTTTTTTCGTCAACTTTAATAGGTTCAACTACTTTTACTTCAATAGGGGGATGGTATTTAAAGCACTTCTCCTTGGGGAGATCAACATGAGTAGCAAAGGATTCACAGAAAGAAGCTACTATCTCAGAGTCAAGTCCATATTTAGTGCTAAACTCACGGAAAACATCGGTATCCATAAAAGCTTTAACACAATCAAACTTAGGGGTCAACTTGACTCCTTACCTTCGTCGAGATCCCAATCTTCAGAGTTGCGTTTAATCCTTTCCAATAAATCCCATTTGAAGTCAATAGTCTTCATCATATAAGAGCCAGAACAAGAAGTATCGAGCATGGAGCGATTATTATGAGAAAGCCGAGCATAAATTTTTTGAATGATCATTTCTCTTGAGAGCTCATGATTGGGGCATCAATATAACATTGACTTAAGCCTCCCCAAGCTTGAGCGATGCTTTCTCCTTTGCGAGGCCAGAAATTATAAATATAATTACGATCACGATGAACCTGGTGCATAGGATAGAACTTCTGATGAAATTCCAACTTCAGACGATTATAGTTCCATGATCCCATATCATCGCATAGCCTAAACCATGTCAATGCATCTCCCTTCAAAGATAAAGGGAAGACCTTCTTCTTGATAACATCCTCGGGCATACCTGCAAGCTTAAACAATCCACAAACTTCATCCACATAGATTAGGTGTAAGTCGGGATGCAATGTCCCGTCTCCTGTAAAAGGGTTTTCAAGCAGTTTCTCTATCATACCCGAAGGAATCTCAAAGCAAACATTTTCAATAGGTGCAGTAGGTTGAGGAGCAACTCTTTGCTCTTCTGCTCGGGGTGAAGATACCCCGAACAAGCCCCTCAAAGGATTTTGAGCCATAGTAACAAGTGACAATAAATTTCAGCACACTATATAAATTTTTCCTTACCAAATTCCACTTACCAAAGGCGCTTCACTCCCCGGCAACGGCGCCAGAAAAGAGTCTTGATGACCCACAAGTGCAGGGGATCTATCGTAGTCCTTTCGATAAGTAAGAGTGTCGAACCCAACGAGGAATAGAAGGAAATGATATGCAGTTTTCAGTAAGGTATTTTCTGCAAGCACTGAAATTATAGGCAACAGATAGTTTTGTGATAAGGTAATTGGTAGCAAGTGACAAAATGTAAAAGTAAATAAGGTGCAACAAGTTGTCCCAATCCTTTTTGTAGCAAAGGACAAGCCTGGACAAACTCTTATATAAAGGAAAGTGCTCCCTAGGACACATGGGAATTATCATCAAGCTAGTTTTCGTCACGGTCATCTGATTCGCGTTCGGTACTTTGATAATTTGGTATGTGGGTGGACCGGCGCTTGGCTGCTTCCCTTACTTGGACAAGCCTCCCACTTATGATTAACCTCCAATGCAAGCATCCACAACTACAAAAGAAGTATTAAGGTAAACCTAACCATAGCCTGAAACATATGGATCCAAATCAGCCCCTTACGAAGCAACGCATAAACTAGGGTTTAAGCTTCTGTCACTCCAGCAACCCATCATCTACTTATTACTTCCAAATGCCTTCCTATAGGCCCAAATAATGGTGAAGTGTCATGTAGTTGACATTCACATGACACCACTAGAGGAGAGACAACATACATCTCATCAAAATATCGAACGAAGACCAAACTCACATGACTACTAATAGCAAGACTTCCCCCATGTCCTTAGGAACAAAAGTAACTACTCACAAGACATAATATTGTTCATGATTAGAGGGGTATTAATATGCATAATGGATGTGAACATATGATCTTCCACCAAATAAACCAACTAGCATCAACTACAAGGAGTAATCGACACTACTAGCAACCCACAGGTACCAATCTGAGGTTTGGGTACAAAGATTGGATACAAGAGATGAACTAGGTTTGACAGGAGATGGTGCTGGTGAAGATATTGATGAAGATAGCCCTCCCCAAGATGGGAGAGTTGTTGGTGGTGACGGCGGTGATGATTTCCCCCTCCCGAAGGGAAGTATCCCCGGCAGAACAGCTCTGCCGGAGCCCTAGATTGGTTTCCGCCTCGAGAAGGCGGTGTCTGGTCCCAAAAGCCTCCTTATGATTTTTTCCAGGTCAAAACACCTCATATAGGAGAAGATGGGCACCGGGGGCCTGCCGGCTGGCCCACGAGGCAGGGGGCGCGCCCGAGAGAGATTAGGGCTTGGTGATACGTCCATTTTGCATCATGCTTATATGTTGATATAGCTCACGCACAGCGGTGAGCATCATGGAATCGGTGCTCCGGAGAGTGGAGATCGTCACCATCGTCATCATCAACCTTCCTCCATCACCAATTCCATGATGCTCACCGCCGTGCGTGAGTAATTCCATCATAGGCTTGCTAGACGGTGATGGGTTGGATGAGATTTACCATGTAATCGAGTTAGTTTTGTTAGGGTTTGATCCCTAGTATCCACTATGTTCTAAGATTGATGTTGCTATGACTTTGCCATGTTTAATGCTTGTCACTAGGGCCCGAGTGCCATGATTTCAGATCTAAACCTATTTTGTTTTCCTGAATATATGTGTGTTCTTGATCCTATCTTGCAAGTCTATAGTCACCTACTATGTGTTATGATCCGGCAACCCCGAAGTGACAGTAATCGGGACCACTCCCGGTGATGACCGTAGTTTGAGGAGTTCATGTATTCACTATGTGTTAATGCTTTGGTTCGGTACTCTATTAAAAGGAGGCCTTAATATCCCTTAGTTTCCACTAGGACCCCGCTGCCACGGGAGGGTAGGACAAAAGATGTCATGCAAGTTCTTTTCCATAAGCACGTATGACTATATTTGGAATACATGCCTACATTACATTGATGAACTGGAGCTAGTTCTGTGTCACCCTAGGTTATAACTTTTACATGATGAATTGCATCCGACATAATTCTCCATCAACGATCCAATGCCTACGAACTTTTCACATATTGCTTGTTGCTTATTTACTTTTCCGCTGCTACTGTTACAAAAACTACAAAAACACTACCGTTACTTTTATTGCTGTTACCGCTATCTCCATATTACTTTGCTACTAAACTACTTTGCTGCAGATACTAAGTTTCCAGGTGTGGTTGAATTGACAACTCAGCTGCTAGTACTTAAGAGTATTCTTTGGCTCCCCTTGTGTCGAATCAATAATTTTGGGTTGAATACTTTACCCTCGAAAACTGTTGCGATCCCCTACACTTGTGGGTTATCAAGACTATTTTCTTGCGCCGTTGTCGGGGAGCATAGCTATATTCTTTAAGTCACTTGGGATTTATATCTGTTGATCACTATGAAGAATTTGAAGGACTCAAAAACCAAGATCTTTCCCTCAACTACGAGGGGAGGTAAGGAATTGCCATCTAGCTCTGCACTTGATTCACCCTCTGTTATGAGTAAATTAGCGACACCTACTCCTGCTATTGAATCTGATATGTCGCATGTTCTTGATGATGCCACTTCTGCTATGTATGGTGAAACTACTTCTATGCTTGATAATAATGTGCCACTAGGTGAATTTCTAGATGAACAAATTGCTAAGGTTAGGGAGAATACAAATATTGAAATTGATAATATTTATGAAAGTGATGATGAATCTCCCCCTAGATATGAGTTGCCTATTGTTCCCGAGGGTTATGTTATGGATGAAGAAACTGCTAGAGACTTTCTTGCATGCAACAATAGATATGATCTTAAGAAATTATTAGCTAACCTGAAAGAAAAGTCTTTGAATGCTAGAATGAAACATGACCCTACTTTTTCTACTTCACATATCTTTGTTACTGATAAGGATTATGATTTCTCTGTTGATCCTGAGTTAATTACCTTGGTTGAATCTGATCCTTTCCATGGCTATGAGTCTGAAACTCTTGTGGCACATCTTACTAAGTTGAATGATATAGCCACCCTGTTTACCAATGATGAAAAGATTCGTTACTACTATATCCTTAAGTTGTTTCTGTTTCCGTTAAAGGGTGATGCTAAGACTTGGTTTAAGTCTCTTGATACTGGTTGTGTGCGTAGTCCCCTGGATATGATGCATTACTTTTCTGCTAAATATTTTCCCGCTCATAAGAAACAAGCTGCCTTACGGGAAATATATAACTTTGTGCAAATTGAAGAAGAGAGTCTCCCATAAGCTTGGGGGAGGCTTCTCCAATTACCTAATGCTTTGCCTGATCATCCTCTTCATAGGAACGATATACTTGATGTCTTTTATAATGGACTAACCGATGCTTCCAGAGACCACCTGGATAGTTGTGCTGGTTGTGTTTTCAGGGAAAGAACAGTTGATCAAGCTGAATTACTATTGAATAATATGCTGGCCGATGAAAATAATTGGACACTTCCTGAACCAGCCCCTAAGCCAACTCCAAATAAAAGGGGTGTTCTATTTCTCAGTCCTGAAGATATGCAAGAGGCAAAGAAATGTATGTAAGAAAAAGGTATTAAAGCTGAAGATGTTAAGAATTTACCGCCTATTGAAGAAATACATGGTCTTGATAACCCGACACTGGTAGTAAAGGTAAATTCTCTTTATAGATTTGATGAAGGTGATATTCCTCATTATAAGTCTGCTAGTCAATGCTTAGACGAGTTTGACAATTTTATTGTGAAACAAGAAAACTTCAATGCTTATGTTGGTAGACAATTGCAACGCAATGCTTATATGATTGAACGCTTGAGTGATTATATGTCTAGAGTTAAAGGTGAATTGAAACTCATTAGTAAACATGCTTCTATGGTTACCACTCAAGTAGAACGAGTACATAAAGCTCAGAATGATTTTCTCAATGAATTAAATAGTAAGAATAATGACTATGCTGTTAGAGTTGCAACTAGAGGTGGTAAAATGACTCAGGAACCTCTGTATCCTGAGGGCCACCATAAAAGAATTGAGCAAGATTCTCAGAGAGCTAATTTAGATGCACCTTGTTCTTCTAAGAAGAAGAAAAAGAAAAATGATAGAACTTTGCATGCGTCTAGTGAACCTGTAGCTGACACCCCTAAGAATCCCAATGATATATCTGCTTCTGATGCTGAGACACAATCTGGTAATGAACATGAACCTAGTGATAATGTTATGATGATGTTCATGATGATGCTCAACCTAGCAATGATAATGATGTAGATTTTGAACCCACTGTTGATCTTGATAACCCACAATCAAAGAATCAACGTTATGATAAGAGATACTTTGTTGCTAGGAAGCACAGTAGGGAAAGAGAACCATGGGTTTAGAAACCCATGCATTTTCCTCCGAAACCATCCAAGAAAAAGGATGATGAGGATTTTGAGCGCTTTGCTGAAATGATTAGACCTATCTTTTTGCGTATGCGTTTGACTGATATGCTCAAAACAAATCCTTATGCTAAATATATGAAGGATATTATCACCAATAAAAGAAAGATACCTGAAATAGTAATTTCCACCATGCTTGCCAATTACACTTTCAAAGGTGGAATACCTAAGAAACTAGGAGATCCAGGAGTACCCACTATACCTTGCTCCATTAAAGGAAACTATGTTAAAACTGCTTTATGTGATCTTGGAGCCGGTGTTAGCGTTATGCCTCTTTCTTTATATCAAAGACTTGACTTGAGTAAGTTGACACCTACTAAAATATCTTTGCAAATGGCTGATAAATCAACTGCTATACCCGTCGGTATTTGTGAGGATGTGCCTGTTGTGGTTGCAAATGTTACTATTCTAATAGACTTTGTTATCCTTGATATTCCCGAAGACGATAGTATGTCTATTATCCCTGATAGACCCTTTCTGAATACTGCAGGGGCTGTTATTGATTGCAACAAAGGCAATGTCACTTTTCATGTCAACGGTAATGAGCATACAGTACACTTTCCGAGGAAACAACCTCAGGTCCACAGTATCAATTATATTGGAAAATTTTCAACTATAACTATTGGAGGTTCTGAATTTCCTCTTCCTGCTGTCAAGAATACATATGACATTCTTATTGTTGGGGACATACATATCCCCATTGAGGTAACCTAGTGTTATTCGAAAATTCTCTGGTTTCATGTTATTCGGAAAGAGTTTATTAACAAGACCTGATCAACCTTGTTAATGGATTCCTTTTGATGAGCATGAGATGGGTGAATCTAGATAGCCCAACCTTCTGTATCCTCCTTTTACTTTCTGTTAATTAGAATAAATAAAGCAAAAATGGTATTTTCTATCTGTTTCTTGACTTATCATGCAACAAAAAATACCCCGAAAATAAAAGTTCTCCAAATGCCCTGAAAATGAAATATGATTTTTTCTAGAATATTTGAGAATATATGGCACAGAAAACACAGCGAGGGGAGCTAGCACCTGACCACGAGGGTCCAGGACGCGGCCACCCTCACAGGGCGCGCCCCCTGCCTCGTGGGCCCCACATGGCCCCCTCCACTTATTCCTGCACCCATTCCCTTCTTCTTCCTCCCAAAAAAATCACTATCCAGCTCAAGCATGAGTTCTAGCTCATCTTGCTGCCATTTTCGATCTCCTTGCTCAAAGCTCCATTCACAAAACTGTTTGGGGAGATTGTTCCTTGGTATGTGACTCCTCCATTGGTCCAATTAGTTTTTGTTCTAGTGCTTTATTTATTGCGAATTTTTGCTGCCGTGGTGACCTTGTTCTTGAGCTTGCATGTCAGATTTCCTTGGTCCCAAGTAGTTCTAATGCATGATATAGTTTAGGTACTTGTAGGAGTTGTTGCTATCAATCTTGTTGAGTTTGGTTAACTTTTGTTTTGAGTTACTAAAAATTTCAAAAAATTTCAGAGGAGGAAATGATAAAGAGATTGTTGAGAGGCTCCTCCAGTAAAAGCACAGAGGATAAGAAGAAGGAAGAAAATAAGAAGCCCAAATATAATCTTCCTCGCATTGCGGAAGTTCGGCCGTGTGAAGGGCCTTGTAATGAGTTCATGAAAGCTGCCGGGATTTATGAAGACTTTTATTATTTGGCGAACAACGCAGGCCTCACCGACTTCCTCCACGACCATCGTGAACATTATCTCTTACTCACTAATATTTTCACTCAAAATTTTCATTTTCATGCTAAGAAAACACCACCTTCAGTGGAGTTTGTCTATATGATGAGGTTAAGGAGGTTTCATTCTTTGAGTTTTGTGAAGTATGCAAGATACCCTTTGAATGTAGACTTGATGAGCCACGTCGTGATGACGTTGAAGGGTTTATTGACATGATAGCTGTAGGGGAAACTAGACAAGTCTCAGGGGCAAGAATTACTAGTATACATTTTCCTGTTCTGCGATACTTTGCTTTATTTGCTAGTAGATGTTTAATTGGTCGCGAGAACAGTGGGAATCTTAGTGCCCATGATATTGTCATTTTGCGCCATGCTTTGTTTCGAGACACAACTTTTAGCTTGGGTGCCATCGTTGCTAAACGATTAAGTTTGAACCACTCAAAGGGCCCCGTCTTTGGAGGCATCTTTGCTTCTCGCCTTGCTGAACATTTTAGAATACCTATTAGGAATCATGAGAAGGAAGAAAATTGCTTGCCCCTGTTTATCTAGATTACAATAGTATGATAGCACATGATTTTATTGTTAAAGACAAGGAGAGGTTGCTTAATTATAAATTGAGGTTTGATGAAAAATATTGTGAGATTGTTACCTTGCCTGCACCATCTCTGTTTGATCTGTTTTCAGGCATATATCTCATTACGTCAGATGCCTTCTACAAGTACCAGAGCCAGGCACGAGCTTCAGAGCCTGAGCTGAAGCCACCACTCGATCCTTACCGTCAGTCTGTTTATGTGTGGGATCTGGATGAGCTTGCCAACCAGTGGCACCCAGAGGACACATCTCAGTACACTGGAGAGAGTAGCTTTAATCTGTGGCCATAGACCAACTTAGGCCAAAATCCTAAGCTTGGGGGAGTACGTGTTTCTCACCGACTTTACATTCATGCTCACACACTTATTCTCGTTGTCGGTGCTCACACTCTTTCATTGTACCATCCATGCTTAGCTTCAATTTTTTTTCTTAGTCTTTTTCTTGTGTGCTAAAAAAAACCCTTAAGAAAAACAAAAAATATATTAGTTGTAGCTTTTAGCTAGTTTACTTTCCTTGCCTGTAGTAGTAATTAAAAGAAAACCCACAAATATTTCTCGTCCTTCTTTGCTTCTTGGGAGCTTTCCCGTGTATATAGTTTCTTTTCTTTTCTTTGGGGGTTAAGAGTAGAAGACCATGATTGAAAATGCTTTATTGTTGATTTAACCTTGATCCATATTACCTTGTCTTCTCTCTTGTATTAAATGCTCGCAGATTCCAGCTTAGTCCAATGCACGTGCACCATTATTATTATTCACACTGTTCGGTCGTGCGAGTGAAAGGCAATAAGGATGATATATGATGAATTGATTGAGATGAGAAAAGCTGGTATGAACTCGACCTCTCTTGTTTTGTAAATATGATAGTTCATCGTTCCTGATTCAGCTTGTTATGAATGAAACATGCTTGCAATGAAAATTAGAGATCATAGCTGCTCATGCCATGCTTAATTAGCTGAGAGTTTATAATGGTCTATCTTGCGTGCCAACATGATATTAAAATGGTTATGATGTGGTATGATAGGGTGGTATCCTCCTTTGAACGATTCAAGTGGTCTGACTTGGCACATGTTCATGCATGTAGTTGAAACAAAATCAACATAACCTCCACGATATTTATGTTCATGGTGATTTATATCCTACTCATGCTCGCATTCATTGTTGATTAATTTTAATGCATGTTCATGACTGTTGTCGCTCTCTAGCTGGTCGCTTCCCAGTCTCTTTCTAGCCTTCACCTGTACTAAGCGGGAATACTGCTTGTGCATCCACTTCCATAAACCTCAAAGTTATTCCAATGAGTCCACCATACCTTCCTATATGTGGTATTTACCTGTCGTTCCAAGTAAATTTGTATGTGCCAAACTCTAAACCTTCAAATGAAATTCTGTTTTGTATGCTCGAACAGCTCATGTATCAACTAGGGCTGTCTATATCTTCCATGCTAGGTGGGTTATTCTCACGGTGAGTGGACTTCGCTCATCATTCATGAGAAAATGGCTAGTAACCGGGATGCCCAGTCCCATGCTCAAAATCATAATAATTAAACAAAACTCCCCATGGCTGTTGCTTGTTTGGACCGTACCCCGTGGATTCGGATGGTCATGGGGTGTGCTTGTTGGTGGTTGGGGGAGTATAAACTTTACCGTTCTGTTTGGGAACCGCCTATAATGTGCGTACCATGGAAGATATCGAGATTCTTGGTTGTTATGTTGACAATGAGAGTATACCACTCAAAATGTTATCCATCTCTATTTAAAAATCGAGCTCTAGCACCTCTACAAATCCCTGCTTCCCTTTGCGAAGGGCCTATCTATTTACTTTTATGCTGAGTCATCATCCTCTTATAAAAGAGCACCAGTTGGAGAGCACCTCTGTCATTTGCATGTATTGCTATTAATTTGCATTGAGTATGATCATGACTGGATCTCTTTTACCAAGAATTACAATGTCTAGTGAGTCCTTGATCTTTAAAGGTGCTCTGCATTTATGTTTTGCGGTCTCAGAAAGGGCTAGCGAGATACCATCTTGTTATATCGTATCATGATTGTTTTGAGAAAGTGTTGTCATTCGAGGTTTATTATTATCGCTCGCTAGTTGATTATGCCATTGATATGAGTAGACATGAGACCTGAAAGTTATTATGAATGTGGTTAGTTCATGATCTTGCTGAAAACTTAAATGCTGGCTTTACATATTTACAACAACAAGAGCAAACAGAGTTTGTGAAAGTTTTTCTTTATCACTTTCAGTTTATCAACTGAATTGCTTGAGGACAATCAAAGGCTTAAGCTTGTGGGAGTTGATACGTCACCAATGCATCTACTTTTCCAAACACTTTTGCTCTTGTTTTGGACTCTAACTTGCATGATTTGAATGGAACTAACCCGGACTGACGCTGATTTCAGCAGAATTGCCATGGTGTTGTTTTTGTGCGGAAATAAAAAGTTCTCAGAATGACCTGAAAATCCACGGAGAATTATTTGGGATAATATAAAAAATATCTGCGGAAAGATCTACGTCAGGGGGCCCACACCCTGTCCACGAGGGTGGGGGGCATGCCCCCTCCCCCTGGGCACGCCCCTGCCTCGTGGGCCCCCTGATGCTCCACCGACGTACCCCCGGACTCCATATATTCACTTTCGGGGAGAAAAAAAATCAAACAGGAAGAATTATCACATTTTATGATACGGAGCCGCCGCCAAGCCCTAATCTCTCTCGGGAGGGCTGATCTGGAGTCCGTTTGGGGCTCCGGAGAGTGGAGATCGTCGCCATCGTCATCATCAACCTTCCTCCATCACAAATTCCATGATGCTCACCGTCGTGCATGAGTAATTCCATCGTAGACTTGCTGGACGGTGATGGGTTGGATGAGATTTACCATGTAATCGAGTTAGTTCTGTTAGGGTTTGATCCCTAGTATCCATTATGTTCTAAGATTGATGTTGCTATGACTTTGCCATGCTTAATGCTTGTCACTAGGGCCCGAGTGCCATGATTTCAGATCTGAACCTATTATGTTTTCATGAATATATGTGTGTTCTTGATCCTATCTTGCAAGTCTATAGTCACCTACTATGTGTTATGATCCAGCAGCCCCAAAGTGACAATAACCGGGACCACTCCCGGTGATGACCGTAGTTTGAGGAGTTCATGTATTCACTATGTGTTAATGCTTTGGTCTGGTACTCTATTAAAAGGAGGCCTTAATATCCCTTAGTTTCCACTAGGACTCCGCTGCCACGGGAGGGTAGGACAAAAGATGTCATGCAAGTTCTTTTCCATAAGCACGTATGACTATATTCGGAATACATGCGTACATTACATTGATGAACTGGAGCTAGTTCTGTGTCACCCTAGGTTATAACTTTTACATGATGAATTGCATCCGACATAATTCTCCATCATCCATCCAATGCCTACGAGCTTTTTCACATATTGCTTGTTGCTTATTTACTTTTCCGCTGCTACTGTTACAAAAACTACAAAAACACTACCGTTACTTTTATTGCTATTACCGCTATCTCCATATTACTTTGCTACTAAACTACCTTGCTGCAGATACTAAGTTTCCAGGTGTGGTTGAATTGACAACTCAGGGTCTAATACTTAAGAGTATTATTTGGCTCCCCTTGTGTCGAATCAATAAATTTGGGTTGAATACTTTACCCTCAAAAACTGTTGCGATCCCCTACACTTGTGGGTTATCACACTCGCATCCATGTTGATGCGCTCTTGTAGAGGTAGCAGTAGAATGTCCAATGGGGACAAATGATTGAATCTGTAGATGACCATGAAGGGATACTTGCCAGTAGTAGAGTGTCTTGCTCGATGGTAAGCATACTCGACGATGGGTAAGCATTCCTCCCACTCCTTGATGTTCTTATTGATCAACACTCAGAGTAGAGTAGATAGCGTATAGTTGGTGACCTTCATTTGGCCATCGGTTTGTGGATGGTATGCCGATGAGAAGAGTAGCTTGATTCCGAGCTTGGCGCATAGTGTCTTTCAAAACTAGCTTGGGAACTTGACATCGCGATCCGACACAATAGTCTTGGGCACTCCATGCACTATAAAAAAGCACTTCTGCGATAATATGTGTTTGTCACAGTAAGTCACGTTTTCTGTCATGCATGTACATCCATGACTTTTTACGACAGAATCAAGATACTCATACACGTATTGTCGTAGAAGTGTTCTATGACAATACCAAAATTATCATCACGGAAGTGTTCACTTCCATGATGATGAATCGCGCGTCATGGAACTGTTTTCGTCAAGGGTAACCAACACGTGGCATCCACCTTAACGGGTCGCCGTTAAGTTATCGGGTTCCAGTTTGGATCCGATAACCCGTTAACAACCCTGGCCAATGGGGATTTTCCACGTGTAAAATCGTCATTGGCCGGAGGAAACACGTGTCGGATCCTTGATGGGCCAGATGTCGTCCATCCAATGGAGGTGACGTGCCTATGATACGTCGACACGTGGCAGGGCCCAACAGAGGCTCATATAGGTTAAAAAGATCAACCCAGTTGAAGGCCCGTAGTATTTACTCAGGTACTATTGGGCACACGGTTACTATGGTTACTATGACTTTACACCGAACCATGTTACTTAAGACGGGTCGGCCCTGAGGGGTACCCGCATGAGCTTAATTGCAAGTGATGTGGAGTCGGGTTGACCAGGAAGGTGCCCGCGAGATAATTATGAGGCGTGGCCGGGCATTCTTAGCCCTTGCCGCAAGTCCTCGAGACAGGGCGATGGGGTCACATGATCGTGAGTCTCTGCTCGTTACCGCGCGTTCCCAAGACACTAAACGGTTTGGATATTTGATCCGAGGGGCCTTTGGCCTGATAGCACTAACCATCACGTGGGCATAATATGGGCGTTCTGCGTCGTATGCATCAGCCGAAGCTTATTAGACGTCATGCCACTAAGCGGCACGCGCTGGGTTGGACTGATAAGGTCCTGCCTTTCAAAGGAGGTAGCTAGGTCTGCTCATCGGACGTGTACGCAACGCGCAGGAGTTCCTCGGGCGATGGCCCATGACCCTTGTGGGCATAGGTTTAGTCCGGCGTGCTGACCTCTCTATTAAGACTAGGTCGGGTTGCGGCGTATTGTTTGGCCGAGGCCGGGCATGACCTGATGGTGTGTCCGGCCGGAGTTAAGCGAGCGTGGTCGGTAAGTTGGTGCACCCCTGCAGGGAAGAAAACATATATCGATAGCCTGTCCTACGGTAACGGACACTTGGAGTTGTATCCCGATCGATACAACTAGAACTGGATGCCGAGGCATGATTTGGATATGTGGCTCTGGGAGTCGAGAAAGGATCCCGGAGCGTTGATACAACTACATAAATATCACTTATGTTATACTACTCTACTTCCCCCTGTTGTTGCAAGATGGTGGTTTCCAGAAGATGCTAGTCTTCGATAGGATTAGCTTCTCCCCCTCTTATTCTCGCATTCTGCAGTTTAGTCCATAGATACTACCCCTTGTCATTGATACCGATGCATATGTAGTGTAGATCCTTGCTTGCGAGTACTTTGGATGAGTACTCACGGTTGCTTTGCTACCCCCTTCCCCCCTTCTTTCTTCTTTTGGTTGTTGCAACCAGATGGTGGAGTCCAGGAGCCAGATGCCACCTTTGACGACTGCTACTACCCCGAGGGTGCCTACTACTACGTGATGGCCGCCGACGACCATGAGTAGTTAGGAGGCTCCCAGGCAGGAGGCCTTGCCTTTTCGATCGTTGATGTTTTATGCTAGCCTTCTAAAGGCAAACTTGTTTAACTTATGTATGTACTCGGATATTGTTGCTTCCGCTGACTCTCTTGTATTCGAGCTTATGTATTTGAGCCCTCGAGACCCCTGGCTTGTAATATAAATCTTGTATTATTTTATTTGTGTCTAGAGTTGTGTTGTGATAACTTCTAGTGAGTCCCTGATCTTGGTCGTACACGTTTGCATGCATGATTAGTGTACGGTCAAATCGGGGGCGTCACATACCATGTGAAGTGATGCTACATAATCAACCAGCTATGAAAGTAAGTATGGTCATACAGGGCAAGAGGTACTCACAAGAGCAATGCAGTGTGCAGTATAGTTGCGAGATTCTGTGGTCCCTTGAGAATGAATGTTCTTCTGCAAACAATTTTCGTACAAGTGAGACAGTAAGGCACATGTAGAAAAGTAGTTCAAATTGTGATGTGATACTATAACAGTACCTTACGCTGCAGACGAGACCAATGTGTAATAAGATTATTCCAGTCACTATCTGATAAATGTAGCACGAGAGACTTTACATAAATTTTGTTTAGAGACTTGCCATCGAAGTGCGCTTGCCTCAGGTAGGAACGATACTTCATCAATGAGTGCTTGAAAAGTGCAAGCAACCCTTGCTTGTTTTGATTATCCAGTTTGGTCCTCGCCTATTTAAAAGAATGGAATCTTGTGTCTTCTGTCAGCAGAAACATATGTAGTAATTACCATCAACAAGATTAGTATATTACTTACGCGTAAGTGGAGCGGGGGTCCTATTTGCTGCAATTGGGGATCTGTCTCGTTCGAAAAGGGATTTGGCAACTGGATTTGGTGTACTCTTTGCTGGAATGGGGTTTTTGCGTCGTAGAGCTGGTGCTATGTCAACTGGCATCATCATACTGTTTGCTGTAGTTGGGGTCTGCTGAGTTGGGGCATCAGAGATGGCCAGTGTAGTAGGGCTAGAGTTGTGGTCATGTTTTCTGGGTCTGGTGATATTGCAACTACACCAATTGGGTTATTTGATTTACCAGGTGTCCCTACCTTTTCCAAATACTTTGTTCATGCTCCTCCGCGACCAGCAATCACCCTCTTCCTTTTGAACGTATGATACATAAGAACATCATTTGAATGGATAAATATGGTATGACGACAGATGGAATATGTACTGAAATAGATAGGCAGGGCATATTCACATACACGATGTATAAACTAAGCTAATAGCAGTGAAACAAAGTAGAATGTAATGCCCAGGATGGGACTATATCTCCTACGTGTCGAGGCACGACTTAGAGACATAACCCCATGCTGGAATGATCGCAAGTTTGGTACCTTTGCACAACTCATGTAAAAGAGGGGGATGGAAAACATAAAAATAGTTGGCTTACAATCGCCACGTCAGACAAATACAATACATGTCCAAATCATCATTCAATAAAACATCACAGCCCTCTAAGGGTAAAATCCAAATGACAAGATACCAAACATAATTTAAATCCACAGGTCGGATTGAATCCTAGTAGAAGTCACCACTACTTATCATCAGGATAACGAACATAGTAACGGCTGCGCTCCTCGTCGTACTCCCAGTCTAGCTCGGTGCCATCACTTGGATAGCTCACCATCGGACCTGCATCTGGTGTGGTGAAGTAGCTGTGAGCCACAGAGGACTCATCAATCTCGTTCCCGGGTAACATGACTATCTAAGCCTTGGGAGTGGACAAGGCTGAAGAAAGAATAAGAAAGTGGTTGCAGCGGCACTAGCACTAGCTTACGTGAATGAGAGCGAGAAGAGAAGGCGCCTCGTTCGAGATATGATCACTAAGTGATCCTAAACTAATCAAGTCACACATAACCCCACCGTGTTCATCTCCCGAAACCCTTTCGGAAAATGACAGTCACGGAACACACGCTGGTAGTGTATTAGAACAATGTGTCAAGTTTTCTACAACCGGATATTAACAAGCTCCCATCTGCCACATAACCGCGGGCACGGCTTTCGAAAGTTCAAACCCTGCAGGGGTGTTCCAACTTGGCCCATGACAAGCCCACGATCCGCGGAGTCGCAACTCCAAAGGTGGGAAGACCCGAGTATTCTCGGAATCCCGTGCTCAAGATACTCCGAACTAAGGTAAGGCTAATCCAGCAAATCCTCCCGGTGTGCCGACACCCTGATAGTAGCCGCGCGTATCTCGTCTCAGGCCACGACCGGATGAGACATCCTACAGGTGTATGCCAGATACCTCGGGTTTCCCCAAGGCGGCCCCGCAGTCTGCTCGTTTTGGACCAACACTCATGAGGAGCACAGGCCCGGGGGTTGTTGATTAAAAACTCGGGTTTGCAAGACCCTATGCAAGTTTTATTAGTTATTAGGCGAATAGTACCAATGTTGGGATTTGCTGGAAAAGACTTAGCACTTAGCGGTTTATCGAGGGGGCCCCATAAACCCCAACCGTGTGAGGAACGCATAATCAAGGAACATAACACCGGTTTATACGGTTCCTAGCGGCATGAGTGGAACAAATCACCAAGCAAAAGGCTTAGCCTTCCACCCATTGCCAATATATAGATGATTTCATTTTTAAGCATTTATATAGTGTGATATAACCCAACAAAACTTCAACATGAAGCAAGCATCTTCAACTTCACCTGCAACTAGCAACGCTATAAGAGGGGCTGAGCGAAGCCTACGTATAGCCAATCAATGGTTTGCATAGGTAGGGTGGTTAGACATGATCATGGTTACAAGTAGGAGGCTGACATGAAATACATGGGCATCGAGGCAAAACTATAGATCGATACTCTAGCAATAGGCAAAGATAGTAATGTTATCGGGGTTCGGTCATCTTGCCTGAAGAGTAGTCGTTCGGATCGTAAGTAGGGTCCTCGTGCTCAACCTCGTTGTTAACCTCGTGCTCGTACTCGTACTCGGTCTCAGCTTCCGGCTCTAAACAGTACAATCACACAAGGCACGAATCAACAAGATGCAATGCGCACACCAAAATGATGGATGCATGGTTGATGCACTATGAGAGCACACGGAGCACGGAAAATAGCACTCAAGCAAAATACTTCAAAACATGATAAAAATAGGATATTGTGAATCTACATGAAAAATCAATCAAGTTTCATATAAGACTCGCTGAAATCGGAGCTACGGGCTAAAAGTTATGCCCGAAACAAGAAATATGGGAAAGCTGAAAATTACAACAACATAGCAACTTCGGAGCACTAGATAAATAAGCTACATCACTCAAACATCATGGCAAAGAGCATGAACATAAACTAGACATATCCTACAGCAAATAAGTCCATTGGTGCACCCCCGAAGGAGCCACGGATCAATAGCAACAAGCTTGGACATATTGAACTTGACAACAAAATCCTGACAGCAGTAATTTATTGCAACTTTGGAGCAAAAGTTAAATATGCTACAGCCACTCAAATAAGCATGTGAGAGCATGAATGGATAGCCAACAATATGTACATCAAGGAATCATCAAGAGTCACCCCAAAACTATCATGGATTGTCCTAGAACAACAAGCAAACATGGCATCTGAAAATTACAGATTCCAGACTTAGTGAAATTTCACTAAGTGTTAAAACAGCAGTTTCATCATGGCATCTTCGAGAGCAAGTTTAAGTCACCTCAAAACTAAACATGGCAAGCGGTAAGCACCACATCAAAGTACATATGATGGTGATTCCGAAACACACAAGCATGCATCATGGAGATGAACACAACGATAGCAATGAGCTCAACAAGATGGCATCTCATAACAAGTTAAACAACTAAACAGCCACATAGCACTTTGCAACGAGGATAACCATGGCAAGAGTAAATCTATCATGCAACCTAACACAAACAACATGTAGAGCATGGCAAGACGAACACGTGGACATGCCATTTGCATCATTCGGATAAACGGTCTAAAAGATATCACTATGCAAAGATGGCATAAAAACATCACTAACAGCAGTTAGTATCGGGATGCACTCTTGCAACAGAAAAATAAGCATCTAGATGATATCAAACATGCATGGCACAATGGAATGAATCGTAGTGCTAGTCACCACGAACGTCTGGATATGTCATTCACTCAAATCGGAGCAACACACACAAAGTTATGACAGTTTGAATATTGCATCAGACAACAATCAACACACGGACTTAGGGATTTGAAGTCAACCTAGATCTGAAGAACAAACGGGCCTCGGGCGGATCCGGTCGGCCCGGGTCGGAGGCGGAAGTGGGCCGGCGGATCTGGGCGGCCTCGGGCCCGACGGCGGAGTGGGCCGAAGGAGGAGAGGCGGCGCGTCTCGGCCTGCGCGCCCTGGCGCTGGAGAGGTCCGCACGGCTGTGGCCTGGCGAGCGGAGGAGGAAGCGGCCCAGGGATGCGGAGGGGGACGGCCTGGCTGCTGGCTGGAAGGCGGCCCAGCGCTAGAGAGCGGCGGTGGAGCGGGCCCTTGCGGGAGGCGCGGCCTGGATGCTGGCTGGGCCGACGCGGGAGGAGGCGGCGCGGGCCCGCGGGTGGGGAGGCGGACTGGGCCGGTGGAGGGCGCCCAGGCCTGGAGCGGCGGAGCGATCTGGGTTGCCCGGCGGCTGGATGCTGGCCTGGCGATCTGGAGGGGATCCAGATCGAGGCCGCTGGATCGGGCAGGCGTGGGAGGAGCGATCGAGGGGCGTTGACCGGGAACCAAATCGGCGACTGGCTCGCGCCCTCGATCGAGGCGGCGACGGATCCAGCGATCTGGCGGCTGGAGGCTGCGAGAAGTGGCCAGCTGGCGAGGTGAGGCGGCGGTGAGGTGAGGAGGCGTTTTCCGGCGAGGTGGTGGAGCTCCGGCGAAGCTCCGGCGGGATTCCGGCGAACTCTCCGGCGAGGTGGTGGTGGCTGGAGGAAGGAGAAGGTGGGGGCTAGGGTTTCCTTGATTTGGGGCAAAAATTGGGGGAGTGGACAAATATATAGGCACAAGGAGCTAGGGTTGTCCAAATGGAGTGCGGTTTTCAGCCACACGATCAGGATTGGATGGCCTAGATGAAGGAAGTGGCTAGGAGAGGTTTGGTGGGCTGTTGAAGGGGTGTCTTGGGCCTCAAAGTGGAGGCACTTTGAGCCCACGAGAATAACTGTTGGGGTAGCAAACGGACTCGAAACGCGACGAGATTTGACAGGCGGGTTACACACACCAAAACAACAACACACGACAAGTCTCGCGCCAAACCGGTAACGTTACACGGCCAAACACCAATGTAGGCCTCGGGGATGCCACGGACACGTGAGGGAGCTCCGGAACGCGAAACGAACAACGGGAAGGAAAGCGTGGAACCGGATGCAAACGACAACACAAATGCAATGCGATGCACATGACTACATGATATGAATGAATGCCACACACGCACACAACAAAACGACGAAAAACCCAAAAGACGAAGAACCCGAAATGGAATAGATGAAGCCGGAGATATATTATATGCCCAAAAGGGAAAGTATTACATCCGGGGCATTACAAACTCTCCTCTACTACAAAAGATCTCGTCCCGAGATCTAGGACTGGAAAAAGGAAGGGTACTCGGAACGAAGATGATCTTCTCGTTCCCACGTAGCTTCTCGGTCGGTTTAGTGTGACCACTTGACTTTCAAGAATTTGATGGACTTGTTGCGGGTCTTGCGCTCGGTTTCTTCGAGAATAGCAATAGGATGCTCTCGGTAGGACAAATCTTGTTGAAGATCAATCTCTTCAAACAGAATCATGCGTTCAGGAGTCTTGAAGCATTTGCGGAGTTGAGACACATGGAACACATCATGAACATTGGCGAAGTTGGAAGGGAGCTCAAGTTGATAGGCTAGGTCGCCTCTTTTGCCAAGGATCTTGAAAGGCCCGACGTATCTAGGAGCAAGCTTTCCTTTGATACCGAATCTTTGGGTGCCTTTCATAGGAGAAACACGGAGATAGACATAATCACCAATGTTGAAAGCCAAATCACGATGCTTGTCGTCATAGTAGCTCTTCTGATGCGACTGAGCGGCCTTGAGATTCTCACGTATGACTTTGCACATCTCTTCGGCTTCTGAGATCAAGTCATTGCCAAGAAGTTGACGTTCTCCTGTTTCGGACCAGTTGAGAGGGGTAAGGCACTTTCTGCCATAGAGGATTTCAAACGGAGCTTTGCCGGCACTTGCTTGGAAGCTGTTGTTGTAAGAGAACTCGGCAAATGGAAGGCAATCTTCCCATTTCATGCCAAAAGATATGACACAGGCTCTGAGCATGTCTTATAGAATCTGATTCACTCGCTCGACTTGACCACTAGTCTGAGGGTGAAAAGCAGTGCTGAACCTGATCTTAGTGCCCATGGCAGACTGAAAGGAGTCCCAGAACTTTGAAGTGAACAAACTTCCACGGTCTGAGGAGATGACTTGAGGGATGCCATGTAAAGACACAATTCTGGAAGTGTACAACTCTGCAAGTTGAGCTGCATTGATGGATTCTTTGACTGGAAGGAAGTGAGCGACTTTGGTAAGCTTGTCAATCACCACGAAGATAGAATCATTACCTCTCTTGGACTTAGGAAAGCCAGTGACGAAATCCATTTCAATGTGGTCGAATTTCCACTCGGGAATAGGAAGAGGTTGGAGCAGACCGGCTGGACGTTGATGTTCTGCTTTCACTCTTCTGCAAACATCACATTCATTCACAAATTGGCAATTTCCCTTTTCATGCGTGTCCACCAGTAAGATTGCTTGAGGTCTTGGTACATCTTGGAACTGCCAGGATGAATGGAAAGGAGAGAATCATGTGCTTCTTCCATTATGAGCTTCCTGAGATCACCTTTGGGAACAACGAGTCTGTCCTCGAAGAACAAGGTATCTCTCTCATCAACACGATAGCACTTGTATTTAGGAGTGCCCTTTGCAATACCATGTTTCACCTTCTGCACCATGGCATCACTGAGTTGGGCCTCACGGACCTGATCTTCCAAGGTATGAGCAATTTGAAGATTTGCAAGAAAACCCTGCGGAACAACTTGGAGGTTGAGCTTCCTGAAAGCTTCACAAAGCTCAGGCTGGAACGGCTTGATAAGAAGGCTGTTGCAATATACCTTTCTGCTCAAAGCATCTGCAATCACATTCGCCTTGCCAGGAGTGTATTCAATGCTGGGATCATACTCTTGGATCATTTCAACCCAACGAGTCTGGCGGAGGTTCAGATTCGGCTGTGTGAAGATGTACTTCAAGCTCTTGTGATCGGTGAAGATGTCGACTTTTCTGCCCAACAACAGATGTCTCCACGTAATCAAAGCATGTACCACAGCTGCTAGCTCGAGATCATGTGTGGGATAGTTCTTCTCACTTGGCTTCAGCTGACGAGAAGTGTATGCCACAATTCTCTTATCTTGCATAAGCACACCACCAAGTCCTTGAAGAGAAGCATCACAGAATACTTCATAGGGCTTGGACTCATCTGGAGGAGTAAGAACTGGAGCAGAGACGAGCTTTTCTTTGAGAGTTCTGAATGCCACTTCACACTCTGGAGACCAAAAGTATTTGACATTCTTCTGAAGCAAGTTGGAAAGAGGCTTGGCAATCTTGGAGAAGTTCTCAACGAACCTTCTGCAATAGCTGGCAAGACCCAGAAAACTGCGGAGTTGCTTGACGTTCTGAGGAGCTTCCCAGTTGACAATTGCTTCAACTTTCTCGGGGTTTACCGCAATACCGTCAGCCGAGATAATATGGCCCAGGTACAAAACCTTATCAAGCCAAAATTCGCACTTGGTGAACTTGGCATAGAACTTATGCTCTCGGAGTCGGTCAAGAACCAGACGTAAGTGCTTTTCGTGATCCTCTTCATTCTTTGAAAATACCAGAATATCATCCAGATACACAAGCACAAACTCGCCGGTGTAGGGGTTGAAGATGTAGTGCATCATTCTCGAGAAGGTAGGAGGAGCATTGGCGAGACCAAAGGACATGACTGTATATTCATATGAACCGTAGCTCGTTCTGAAGGCAGTCTTGGGGATGTCTTCCTCGCGAATGCGAATTTGGTGATAGCCCATTCGGAGATCGAGCTTAGAGAACACTTTAGCTCCTTTGAGCTGCTCGAACAGTTCGTTGATGTTGGGGAGCGGATACTTGTTCTTTATTGTCTTCTTGTTCAATGGCCGGTAATCAACGCAGAGGCGCTCCGTGCCATCCTTCTTCTTGACAAATAAGACACCACAGCCCCAAGAAGATGTACTAGGCCTGATGAGACCCATACGCTCCTGTTCATCAAGCTGCTTCTTTAGTTCCTTCAATTCTTCAGGAGAGAGCTTGTACGGACGTCGGCATGCTGGCTCAGTACCTGGCTCGAGTTCAATGACGAATTCCACCTTACGGTGTGGAGGCATGCCTGGAAGTTCTTCAGGAAAGACGTCTTGGTATTCGTTTACCACCGGAATTTGAGATATGGCATTAATCTCGCCCTTGTCATTGAGAGAGAAAAGCCTGATAGTGTTATCCCTGGAGGCGAAGATAATCACATCATCATCGGAATGAGTAATCTTGACTTTCTTCTGTGCACAGTCAATTTGAGCATCATGCTGAGAAATCCAGTCCATTCCGAGGATAAGGTCAATGTCAGAATTGTCGAGAACCATCGGAGAGTCCAGAAAACGATAATTACCCATGCGAATAGAAACATCCGGAGCATATAATCTTGAAGTCATGCATCTGCCCGGAGAAATAACTTGCAACATCTTTGGCAAAGGCACTGTGCCCACATTGTACTTGGATGCAAATGGGAATGACATGAAGGAATGTGAAGCACCCGAATCAAATAACACTTTAGCAGGAAAAGAGTTCACTGGAAGGTTACCCAAAATCACATCAGAAGAATTCTCCGCTTGTGCTGCATTCATCAGATTGACCCTTGCTGCCTTTGGATCATGCTTGACCATAGCGGTACCGACAGGAGGAGGAGGTGGAAGGCGCTTCGGGTTGGGGCACTTGTTAGCATAATGACCCTTCTCGCCACACTTGTTGCACACCACTTCTGAGAGAGGACGGAAATGAGAACCACTTGACCTGGAACCTTGAGACTGAAACTGGTTCTTCGACTGGTTGCTCCGGTTGGGTGGGTGGGAGAAACCACGACCACCAGCATTCTTGTTGTTGTTGGAGTTGTTGGAGTTGTTGTAAGGAGCTCGAATCACTGGAGGAGGAGGAAGCCAAAATTTCTGTTGCTTCGAGACCATCTGAGATGATGAGGATGAGTAAAAGGCATCTCGAATCCTCTTTTTAGAAGCCTCCATCTTGAGTTGAGCTGCCTCTTGTTTCAAAGCCATGTTATAGAATTTGTCGAATTCATCGGGCTCGAACAAGGTGAGAGCAAGTTGAAGTTCATCCTTGAGACCTCCTCGGAACTGATAGATTTTGCTCTTGGCATCAGGAATGTCTTGCTTAGCATAGCGGGCGAGGTTTTGGAACTTGACATTATACTGGTAGACAGTCATAGAGCCCTGCTTCAGGTTGCGGAATTGCTCACGCATACCCTCGATGACACTTGTTGGAATGTGGTGAGAGCGAAAATCCCTGTAGAAATCCTCCCAAGAGATCACACGACCTAGCCTGGAGTCTTTGTACTGCTGCCACCAGTCAGCTGCTTGGTCTTTGAGTTGGAAGGCTGCAAACTTCACATAGTCCTCTTCTCTTACGTTACTGCACTCAAAATGCTTCTTGATATCGGTTAACCAATCTTCAGCATCAAGAGGGTCGACACAGTAACTGAAAGCTTTTGGATTATTGGCCAAGAACTGGTTGAGAGTAGCATGGTGCTGTTGGTTGAAGAAATTGCCTTGATTCCTTGGAACACCCTGATTAGCTTGATTAGCTTGCATCTGCTGCATCATCTGCATCAACAACTGGGTGTTCTGATTTGTAGTCTACATAATCACTCTCCAAGCCTCAGACGGAGGAGGAGGGGAAGGAGGACGGTCTGGGACCTCTTCACCCTCTGGGTTAGCGTTGGGAACCCGTTTCGGAGCCATCCTGAAAGACATGACCACGAATCAGCAATTGATTGAAAGAAGGTAAAGCTGAATCAATGGAATGAATTGCAACAAGTCTTCACAATAATCATTCGAACAAGAGGATCGAATGAAATTCTCAGTTTAATGATAACAACAATCTTCACGAGAAGCCACATAGGGGACAAAAGGTAAATAAGAAAAAACAAGGTACGGATGGAAACAAACACAAGATAGGAGCTTCGTTCTAACATCTTTGTGCTGTAAGCATATGAACGCGTTACGAAAGGGTTTTGCAATCCCCGGATCAGCATAGCCAAGGACCCTTTAAGATGCAACTCCCGATCGGAACATCGGTCATAAACCACTTCACTCAATGTAGAACCCCGAACTCGCTAACCTGCATTCGTTGGAAGAATGCCTACGATCTACTGGATAAACCCACCTATTAATTTCCGAAAGATTCCAGTTATGCAATCAGGTGTTGGGGATACAGGGGAAGCACCGCGCAACCAACTCTAAACCTACATCCAGCTGTATCCATCCTTCAACACATAACCAGTCTTTCTCGGAAACTGTCTACCTCGGACCTTCGAAAAGCATCCACTATAACAAGCTATGACAATACTCCCGAACTACCTCCCCAGTACTGGGTGATGTCGGGGTTATCTTGCCACTAACCGTATAGGAGAGATTTTCGATGTCGGCCGTCTTAAGTATTTAGTACTGCCGCGATATGCTTGTGACGACAATACCCCGAAGCTCAACTCCCCGGGACACTGCCACAACCCCTAATGTCAGGAGGCATCGAGAACAATATTCTCGTCACAAGAACATCGAAACAATCCCACAATACTCGCGAGATTCCTAAAAACAAATTGGTGCAATTTTTGAAAGTAGAAGAGGCAAGAGTAATCGTCAGGAGTCCTCACCAGAGAGAAAGGGGATGAGAAGCAAAGTAATCCTACTCTCCGATATAAATATAGGACTCGAAATATTTTCAGTGTGTGCCTAGACTCGACCGTCAACGATTCGATCAATCAATGGGGGCTCCTAGGTCGGAGAAGGCACTGAATACCAACTTGTAATGCCCAGGATGGGACTATATCTCCTACGTGTCGAGGCACGACTTAGAGACATAACCCCATGCTGGAATGATCGCAAGTTTGGTACCTTTGCACAACTCATGTAAAAGATGGGGATGGAAAACATAAAAATAGTTGTCTTACAATCGCCACGTCACACAAATACAATACATGTCCAAATCATCATTCAATAAAACATCACAGCCCTCTAAGGGTAAAATCCAAATGACAAGATACCAAACATAATTTAAATCCACAGGTCGGATCGAATCCTAGTAGAAGTCACCACTACTGATCATCAGGATAACGAACATAGTAACGGCTGCGCTCCTCGTCGTACTCCCAGTCTAGCTCGGTGCCATCACTTGGATAGCTCACCATCGGACCTGCATCTGGTGTGGTGAAGTAGCTGTGAGCCACAGAGGACTCAGCAATCCCGTTCCCGGGTAACATGACTATCTAAGCCTTGGGTGTGGACAAGGCTGAAGAAAGAATAAGAAAGTGGTTGCAGCGGCACTAGCACTAGCTTACGTGAATGAGAGTGAGAAGAGAAGGCGCCTCGGTCGAGATATGATCACTAAGTGATCCTAAACTAATCAAGTCACACATAACCCCATCGTGTTCATCTCCCAGAACCCTTT
The DNA here is from genome assembly GCA_902687465.1 of Secale cereale. Classification (NCBI taxonomy): domain Eukaryota; kingdom Viridiplantae; phylum Streptophyta; class Magnoliopsida; order Poales; family Poaceae; genus Secale; species Secale cereale. The sequence continues at coordinate 288,191,305 of LR738713.1, forward strand.
CGGAAAATGACAGTCACGGAACACACGCTGGTAGTGTATTAGAACAATGTGTCAAGTTTTCTACAACCGGATATTAACAAGCTCCCATCTGCCACATAACCGCGGGCACGGCTTTCGAAAGTTCAAACCCTGCAGGGGTGTTCCAACTTGGCCCATGACAAGCCCACGATCCGCGGAGTCGCAACTCCAAAGGTGGGAAGACCCGAGTATTCTCGGAATCCCGTGCTCAAGATACTCCGAACTAAGGTAAGGCTAATCCAGCAAATCCTCCCGGCGTGCCGACACCCTGATAGTAGCCGCGCGTATCTCGTCTCAGGCCACGACCGGATGAGACATCCTACAGGTGTATGCCAGATACCTCGGGTTTCCCCAAGGCGGCCCCGCAGTCTGCTCTTTTCGGACCAACACTCATGAGGAGCACTGGCCCGGGGGTTGTTGATTAAGAACTCGGGTTTGCAAGACCCTATGCAAGTTTATTAGTTATTAGGCGAATAGTACCAATGTTGGGACTTGCTGGAAAAGACTTAGCACTTAGCGGTTTATCGAGGGGGCCCCATAAACCCCAACCGTGTGAGGAACGCATAATCAAGGAACATAACACCGGTTTATACGGTTCCTAGCGGCATGAGTGGAACAAATCACCAAGCAAAAGGCTTAACCTTCCACCCATTGCCAATATATAGATGATTTCATTTTTAAGCATTTATATAGTGTGATATAACCCAACAAAACTTCAACATGAAGCAAGCATCTTCAACTTCACCTGCAACTAGCAACGCTATAAGAGGGGCTGAGCAAAGCCTACGTATAGCCAATCAATGGTTTGCATAGGTAGGGTGGTTAGACATGATCATGGTTACAAGTAGGAGGCTGACATGAAAGACATGGGCATCGAGGCAAAACTATAGATCGATACTCTAGCAATAGGCAAAGATAGTAATGTTATCGGGGTTCGGTCATCTTGCCTGAAGAGTTGTCGTTCGGATCGTAAGTAGGGTCCTCGTGCTCAACCTCGTTGTTAACCTCGTGCTCGTACTCGTACTCGGTCTCAGCTTCCGGCTCTAAACAATACAATCACACAAGGCACGAATCAACAAGATGCAATGCGCACACCAAAATGATGGATGCATGGTTGATGCACTATGAGAGCACACGGAGCACGGAAAATAGCACTCAAGCAAAATACTTCAAAACATGATAACAATAGGATATTATGAATCTACATGAAAAATCAATCAAGTTTCATATAAGACTCGCTGAAATCGGAGCTACGGGCTAAAAGTTATGCCCGAAACAAGAAATATGCGAAAGCTGAAAATTACAGCAACATAGCAACTTCGGAGCACTAGATAAATAAGCTACAGCACTCAAACATCATGGCAAAGAGCATGAACATAAACTAGACATATCCTACAGCAAATAAGTCCATTGGTGCACCCCCAAAGGAGCCACGGATCAATAGCAACAAGCAGTAATTTATTGAACTTGACAACAAAATCCCGACAGCAGTAATTTATTGCAACTTTGGAGCAAAAGTTAAATATGCTACAGCCACTCAAGTAAGCATGTGAGAGCATGAATGGATAGCCAACAATATGTACAGCAAGGAATCATCAAGAGTCACCCCAAAACTATCATGGATTGTCCTAGATCAACAAGCAAACATGGCATCTGAAAATTACAGATTCCAGACTTAGTGAAATTTCACTAAGTGTTAAAACAGCAGTTTCATCATGGCATCTTCGAGAGCAAGTTTAAGTCACCTCAAAACTAAACATGGCAAGTGGTAAGCACCACATCAAAGTACATATGATGGTGATTCCGAAACACACTAGCATGCATCATGGAGATGAACACAACGATAGCAATGAGCTCAACAAGATGGTATCTCATAACAAGTTAAACAACTAAACAGCCACATAGCACTTTGCAACGAGGATAACCATGGCAAGAATAAATCTATCATGGAACCTAACACAAACAACATGTAGAGCATGGCAAGACGAACCCGTGGACATGCCATTTGCATCATTCGGATAAACGATCTAAAAGATATCACTATGCAAAGATGGCATAAAAACATCACTAACAGCAGTTAGTATCGGGATGCACTCTTGCAACAGAAAAATAAGCATCTAGATGATCTCAAACATGCATGGCACAATGGAATAAATTGCAGTGCTAGTCACCACGAACGTCTCGACATGTCATTCACTCAAATCGGAGCAACACACACAAAGTTATCACAGTTTGAATATAGCATCAGACAACAATCAACACAGGGACTTAGGGATTTGAAGTCAACCTAGATCTGAAGAACAAACGGGCCTCGGGCGGATCCGGTCGGCCCGGGTCGGAGGCGAAAGTGGGCCGGCGGATCTGGGCGGCCTCGGGCCCGACGGCGGAGTGGGCCGAAGGAGGAAAGGCGGCGCGGCTCGGCCTACGCGCCCTGGCACTGGAGAGGCCCGCGCGGCTGTGGCCTGGCGAGCGGAGGAGGAAGCGGCCCAGGGATGCGGAGGGGGCCGGCCTGGCTGCTGGCTGGAAGGCGGCCCAGCGCTGGAGAGCGGCGGTGGAACGGGCCCTTGCAGGAGGCGCGGCCTGGATGCTGGCTGGGCCGACGCGGGAGGAGGCGGCGCGGGCCCGCGGGTGGGGAGGCGGACTGGGCCGGTGGAGGCGCCCAGGCCTGGAGCGGCGGAGGTATCTGGGTTGCCCGGCGGCTGGACGCTGGCCTGGCGATCTGGAGGGGATCCAGATCGAGGCCGCTGGATCGGGCAGGCGTGGGAGGAGCGATCGAGGGGTGTTGACCGGGAACCAAATCGGCGACTGGCTCGCGCCCTCGATCGAGGCGGCGACGGATCCAGCGATCTGGCGGCTGGAGGCTGCGGGAAGTGGCCAGCGACGAGGGGATTTCGACCTTGGGTGGCGCGGCTGCGAGGGGAGGCGGCGGTGAGGTGAGGAGGCGTTTTCCGGCGAGGTGGTGGAGCTCCGGCGAAGCTCTGGCGGGATTCCGGCGAACTCTCCGGCGAGGTGGTGGTGGCTGGAGGAAGGAGAAGGTGGGGGCTAGGGTTTCCTTGATTTGGGGCAAAAATTGGGGGAGTGGACAAATATATAGGCACAAGGAGCTAGGGTTGTCCTAATGGAGTGCGGTTTTCAGCCACACGATCAGGATTGGATGGCCTAGATGAAGGAAGTGGCTAGGAGAGGTTTGGTGGGCTGTTGGAGGGGTGTCTTGGGCCTCAAAGTGGAGGCACTTTGAGCCCACGAGAATAACTGTTGGGGTAGCAAACGGACTCGAAACGCGACGAAATTTGACAGGCGGGCTACACACACCAAAACAACAACACACGACAAGTCTCGCGCCAAACCGGTAACGTTACACGGCCAAACACCAAAGTAGGCCTCGGGGATGCCACAGACACGTGAGGGAGTTCCGGAACCCGAAACGGCAACGGGAAGGAACGCGTGGAACCGGATGCAAACGACAACACAAATGCAATGCGATGCACATGACTACATGATATGAATGAATGCCACACACGCACACAACAAAACGACGAAAAACCCAAAAGACGAAGAACCCGAAATGGAATAGATGAAGCCGGAGATATATTATATGCCCAAAAGGGAAAGTATTACATCCGGGGCATTACATAGAAGCAATGCAAAGCATTAGTTGCAAGATATGTGCGACCAATATAACCTTGGAAAGTTAGAGAAAGCACCTTGATGGGTGAATAAGATAGGGCATCTACCTCAGACTCCTCCACCAGGGAGCTACATTGACTTAGGTCCTCCTCTAGCTCAGAATCATTGTTAGGATCATATTCCGAGCACGAATCTGTAGGTGGAGAGCGTTTGCATTGCATTGCATCCAGACTTGATTTTAGTCCCTTAATGCCAAGTTTGACAGCCATGGCATTGTTCTACGTTATTCTTTTCATGCGCGCAAGCTCATAATCATTATGGTGTTGTTCAGTATCTATGATTCATGAAAACATAAAAAGTAGTCAGATTATTATGGAATGCATTGCGGATTCAACTCGAGGAGTGTCTCCCTACAAACCCTTGCATATACAAAGTTCATCCCCCAACCGTGCTAACCAGACCACACACATAAATAAAAACCTCTTATGTCTCTATAACATGCGGACACACATTTCAAAACTGAAGTAGGAACATTAGAATCATATGAAATTCATTTTTGAACAAATAAACTAAGGAATTATGAGTGGCATAACGTGTAGCTTCAAGGGTGGAGTGCTGGTAGTGCGACACAAAGCAAGTAGGCATATTGTATTCCATGTTAAAGATCATAGTCTATGTAAAAGGTGGATATGACACTTTCTTTCTATACAATGCAATGTTTGTTGCCCACACATGATGGAAGAGATCACACAGAGAAATACTATTCACGCATGTCTGCGGTTCCAGTATTTCAAAACAGGGTGGTCCACCCTAAAAGAATATTGACAACGAATATGACAAGGCAAGCATAGAGGTAGTGAGTCAATCATTATTTGTGAGCTTACTTGGACAAGTATGCAAAATTGTAACTGCAGTAAGAAACCGTCCAAAATCTGAATCAAGAAATTGGTCTGGCACTTATTGTTTGCAACTAATCGACGTGAATAGTTGGGTATCATATCGAATGAGTAAGAAAGACAAGTAAAATTGTCAACAAACCTGGCATGCGGTAGTAATCTGGGTCAGTGTCACTATGACAAACAATCCAACATGACTAGTGTCTGTTCCTAGGGCTGGAATTTTGAAACCCCGTGAACTTTACAGGTACTAACGATTACTGAAAGACATGATTGTTTGTTGGTATACTTGAGTATTAAAGTCTTCATGTCAAAACTAGACTATTGCTTTGAACCATAAAAAGTCCAAATGCCCATGCTATAAAGAGAAAAAATATGTGATGAACATGATAGGCAACATTCCACATCAAAAATTCTGTTTTTATCATTTACCTACTCGAGGATGAGCAGGAATTAAGCCTGGGGATGCTGATACGTCTCCAACGTATCTATAATTATTGATTGTTCCATGTTATTATATTATCAATCTTAGATGTTTTATAATCATTTTATATCATTTTTTGGGACTAACCTATTGAGATAGTGCCCAGTGCCAGTTGTTGTTTTCTGCTTGTTTTTTACATCACAGAAAATCAATACAAAATGGAGTCCAAATGCAGCGAAACTTTTTGGAGATTTTTTTTGGACTAGAAGACACTTGTGGGTTGTGCCCACCTCGGTGTCCTCCCACACCGCCTCTTTGCTCTATAAATACCCCAATATTACAGAAATCCTAGGGGAGTCGACGAAATTTCATTCAAGACGCCGCAAGTTCCAGAACCACGAGATCCAATCTAGAGCCCTTTTCCGGCACTCCGCCGGAGGGGAACACGATCACGAAGGGGTTCATCATCCTCATTGGTGCCTCTCCGATGATGCGTGAGTAGTTTACCACAGGCCTACTGATACGTCTCCAACGTATCTATAACTTTTGATTGTTCCATGCTATTATATTATCTATCTTGGATGTTTTATATGCATTTATATGCTATTTTATATTATGTTTGGGAATAATCTATTAACCCAGAGCCCAGTGCCAGTTTCTATTTTCCCATTCTTTTTGACTTCCGCAGAAAAGGAATATCAAACGGACCTCAAACGGAACATAACTTTACGAGGATTTTTCTTGGACCAGAAGACACCAGAAGGACTTGGAGTACACGCTAGGGGAGCCTCGAGGCAGCCACAAGGGTGGAGGGCACGCCCTGGGGGGTAGGGTGCACCCCCTACCTTGTGGGCCCCTGAGACCCCCCTGACCTACTTCTTCCACCTATAAATTCCCAAATATTGTCGAAACCTCAGAACATCCATCGAAACCACTTTTCCGCCGCCGTAACCTTCTGTTCTAGCGAGATCCCATCTGGAGGCCTTTTCCGGTACTCTGCCGGAGGGGGAATCAACCACGGAGGGCATCTACATCAACACAATTGCCCTTCCGATGAAGTGTGAGTAATTTACCACAGACCGGCGGGTCCATAGCTAGTAGCTAGATGGCTTCTTCTCTCTCTTTGGTCCACAATACCATGTTCTCCTCGATGTTCTTGGGGATCTATCTGATGTAATCTTCTTTGGCGGTGTGTTTGTCAAGATCCGATGAATTGTGGATTTATGATCAGATTATCTATGAATAATATTTATTTTCTTCTAAATTCTTATATCCATGCTTTAATATCTTAATAATTATCTTCGAACTATCGGTTTGATTTGGCCAACTAGATTGGTTTTTCTTGCAATGGGAGAAGTGCTTTGCTTTGGGTTCAATCTTGTGGTGCTCAATCCCAGTGACAGAAAGGGACATGACACGTATTGTATTGTTGCCATCGAGGATAACAAGATGGGGTTTTCATCATATTGCTTGAGTTAATTCGCTACATCATGTCATCTTGCTTAATGCGTTACTCTCTTCTTATGAACTTAATACTCTAGATGCAAAATCGTTTCGGTCGATGTGTGGAGTAATAGAAGTAGATGCAGGCAAGAGTCGGTCTACTTGTTACAGACATGATGCCTATATTCATGATCATTGCCATAGATGTCGTTATAATTATTCGCCCTTCTATCAATTGCTTCACAGTAATTTGTTCACTGATACGTCTTCAACGTATCTATAATTTTTGATTGTTCCATGCTATTATATTATCATTCTTGGATGTTTTACAATCATTTTATAGTTATTTTATATCATTTTTTGGTACTAACCTATTGATATAGTGTCAAGTGCCAGTTGCTGTTTTCTGCATGTTTTTTACATCGCGGGAAATCAATATCAAACAGAGTCCAAACACCGTGAAACTTTTTGGAGATTTTTTATGGACCAGAACACCCAAGATGGGACAAAGCAGCACCTGGGGGTGCCCCAAGGGGGGCACAACCCACCAGCCCAGGCGCGCCCAGGTAGTTTGTGCCCACCTCGGTGGCCTCCCACACCCCTTCTTCGCTCTATAAATTCCCAAATATTCTGAAACCTTTCAGGGTGAACCTAGATGAGAAGTTCCGCTGCCGCAAGGCTCTGTAGTCCACGAGACCCAATCTAGAGCCCTTTCCGGCACTCCGCCGGAGGGGGAAATCATCACCGATGGCCATCTTCATCATCCGGCGACCACCATGATGAGGAGGGAGTAGTCCACCCTTGGGGCTAAGGGTTTGTACCAGTAGCGATGTGTTTAATCTCTCTCACGCGCGATCTCAAGATGTCACGGTCTTGATATCATGGGCTTTGTTAACATAGATGGATCATATGATGTTTCTCCCCTCTCTATTCTTGTTGTGATGAATTGAATCCTTACCCTTTGAAGTTTTGTCATGTCAGATTGAATGTTCAGATTTGAGAACACATGATGTATGTCTTGCGGTATGAATACTTGAGGTGACAATGGGGTATCATATTGATTCACTTGATGTATGTCCTGGCACTCAACTTGCAGATTCCTGCGATGATATTGGGGTAATCTATGCATAGGGGTTGATGCATGTTTTTATTATCTTTTCTACGATAGAAACTTTGGGGTATCCTTGTAGTTCTTTATGTGGATTGAATATTATGATCATGAAGTTGTTTGATGCATATCGTAGAATCAACTCATGGATATTTGTGGTGGCATTGGAATACCTAGGTGACATTAGAGTTGGTTGACGTGTGTCATATGATGTTATTTTAGTACTAACTCTTGGTTAGATTGATCAGAAAGAATAGCTTTGTGTTATTTTAGTACGAACTCTAGTATAGATTGATCATAAAGTATAGCTTTGAGGTGGTTTCGTACCATACAAACAATTTCTATCTTTTGTTCTCCGCTAATAGGAACTCGAGAGTGATTCTTTATTGCACTTTGAGGGATAATCATATGATCCAACTATGTTAGCATTGTTGAGAGACTGCACTAGTGAAAGTATGCACCCTAGGCCTCATTTTCAAGCATTGCAATACTGTTTGTGCTCACTTTTTTCACTTGCTACCTTGCTATTTTTATTGTTACTATTACAAAAATCAATATCTACTATCCATATTACACTCGTATCACCATCTCTTCGCCAAACTAGTGCACTAATACAATTTGCCATTGTATTGGGTGTGTTGGGGACACAAGAGACTTTTTATTATTTGGTTGCAGGGTTGTTTGAGAGAGATAATGATACGTCTCTGTCGTATCTATAATTTTTTTATTGTTCCATGCCAATATTATACAACTTTTACATACTTTTGGCAACTTTTTATACTATTCTTGGGGCTAACATCTTGATCCAGTGCCCAGTGCCAGTTCCTGTTTGTTGCATTTTTTTTATTTCGCAGAAAATCGATATCAAACGGAGTCCAAACGGGATACAAACTCACAGAGAATTTTTTGGAATATATGTGATTTTTGGGAAGAAGAATCAACGCGAGACGATGCCCGAGGGGGCCACGAGGCAGGGGGTGCACCCCTGATCCTCGTGGCTACCCCGTAAGGCGGTTGGTGCCCTTCTTCTCCCTCAAGAAAGCCAATATATGGATACAAAACGTGTTAAAATTCCAGCCCAATCGGAGTTACGGATCTCCGGGAATATAAGAAACGGTGAAAGGCCAGAATCTGGGAGCGCGGAAACAGAGAGAGAGACAGAGAGACAGATCCAATCTCGGAGGGGCTCTCGCCCCTCCGCCGCCATGGAGGCCATGGACCAGTGGGGAAACCCTTCTCCCATCTAGGGGGAAGGTCAAGGAAGAAGAAGAAGGAGGGGGGGGGGGGCCCTCTCCCCCTCTCTCCCGGTGGCACCGAAACGCCGCCGAGGCCATCATCGTGTGACGGTGATCTACACCAACACCGCCATCATCTTCATCAACATCTTCATCAACTTCCCCCATCTATCTACAGTGGTCCACTCTCCCGCAACCCGATGTACCCTGTACTTGAACATGGTGCTTTATGCTTCATATTATTATCCAATGATGTGTTGCCATCCTATGATGTCTGAGTAGATTTTCGTTGTCCTATCGGTAATTGGTGAATTGCTATGATTGGTTTAATTTGCTTGTGATTATGTTGATGTCCTTTGGTTCCCAACATATGAGCGCGCGCGTGGATCACACCATAGGGTTAGTTGTATGTTGATACGACTATGTATTGGAGGGCAATAGTGACAGAAGGTTCAACCTAGCATAGAAATTGATGCATACAGGATTGAAGGGGGACCAATATATCTTAATGCTATGGTTGGGTTTCACCTTAATGAACGTTAGTAGTTGTGGATGCTTGCTAATAGTTCCAATCATAAGTGCATAGAATCCCAAGTCAGGGATGACATTCTAGCAGTGGCCTCTCCCACATAAAACTTGATATCGGTCTAGTAACGTAGTCAATTGCTTAGGGACAATTTCGCAACTCCTACCACCACTTTTTCACACTCGCTATACTAACTTTATTGCTTCTTTACCTAAACAGCCCCTAGTTTTTATTTACGTGCTCTTTATATTCTTGCAAGCCTACCCTGTTTGTAATGCCCAGGATGGGACTATATCTCCTACGTGTCGAGGCACGACTTAAAGGTATAAGACCATTCTGGAATGATCTCAAGTTTGGTATCTTTGCACGACTCATGTAAAAATAGGGATGAAATTGCAAAAGGATAGTTGGCTTACACTCGCCACGTCACACAATACATTACATAAGCAAATCATCAACCAAAACATCACAACCCGACTACGGACGAAGATCCAAAAGAAAGCTACCAAATACATAAAGCCACAGGTCCGAATCGCCCCTAGTAGAAACCACTACTGATCGTCGAAAACGTCACAAGATTACGGCCACGCTCTTCATCGAGCTCCCAGTGAAGTACTTGAACCAGCTCCTGCATCATTCTTGGCTGAACCTGCATCTGGTGTTGTAGTATCTGTGAGCCACGAGGACTCAGCAATCCCATAACCATGGGTATCAAGACTAGCAAAGCTTTATGGGTAGGAAGAGGTAAAGTGGTGAGGTTGCAGCAGCGGCTAAGCATAATATGGTGGCTAACTTACGAGTACAAGAACAAGATGAGCAGCTACGCAAACGGTCGCCAACTAGTAGTGATCGCTAAAGATCCTGAACTACCTACGAGTCAAACATAACCCCACCGTGTTCTCTTCTCAAAGTGAAAAGAGACAGTCACGGTTACTCACACAGTTGTGTGTTTTACTTCGGATCCTCTGTCAAGTTTTCTACAACCGGACATTAACAAATTCCAATCTGCCACATAACCGCGGGCACGGCTTTCGAAAGTTCATAACCCTGCAGGGGTGTCCCAACTTAGCCCATCACAAGCTCTCACGATTAGCTGAAGTGATAAATATAATATCATCACCCCTTATCTTAGGGAAAAACCGATCAGGCTCGGCATCCCGGTGCACAAGACATTTCGACAATGGTAAAACAAGTCCAGCAAGACCTCCCGGCGTGCCGACACCCTGATAGTAGCCGTGCGTATCTCGTCTCAAGCCACGTCCGGATGAGCTATGGTTACAGCGACCAGATACTCCAAGTTTCCAAGGGGTGGCGCCGCAAGCTGCTCTATTTGGGACCAACACCATCAGCACTGGCCCCCCTGCTATGTAGAAAAGAATCTCCAAGGAGCGCCCCCCTTATGCAATTTAATTAATTAATTAAGTTGTTATTATGAGCAAATTAAAACCAATGTTGGGCCTTGCTGGAGGAGTTTTATTCAAAGTCGAAGTGTCAAGGGGTCCCCATATACCCATCGTGTAAGGAACGCAAAATCAAGGAACATAATGCCGATTTATCGGCGCCTTAGGTGGCATGAGTGGAACAAAACACCGAGCAAAAGGCCAAGCCTTCCACCCATGCCCAGTATATAGGTGTGTTAATAATAATAATAATAGATATTGTGATATTCCAACAACAAGTTCCCTCCTGGAACGATCTTCATCTTCACCTACAACTAACAACGCTATAAGAGGGGCTGAGCAAGCGGGTAACATAGCCAAACAATGGTTTTGCTAGGAAGGTGTCAAAGGTTAGAGGTTTCATGGCAACAAGGAGAGGCTGACATAAAAGATGGGTAGCGCGACATGTAACGATAGCATCGAGACAACTAAGCATGGCAATGGCAGTAAAGGTATCCAAGGGTATGGTCATCTTGCCTGGGATTCCGCAAGGAAGAAGAACAAGCCCATGAAGTAGTCGAACAGAACCTCACAACTTCGGAATGAACACGAAGCTAACGAGGAAGCAAACCTGAAAGAAACAAGCAACACGGTAAACACACCACACGAGACATGACAATATGATCAATCAAGTATGATGCAACACAAGTCTACATATGATGCACAACAAGTCTATACAGGAAGTATAACATGGCAAGGTAGGAAGCACAGAAAACAACACAACTCTATATGATGCAATACATGGCAAGGTATGAGGCATGACAAGTCTATACAGGAAGCACAGCAAGTCTATACAGGAAGCATAACATGGCAAGGTAGGAAGCACAGCAAAACAACACAAGTTTATATATGATGCAATACATGACAAGGTAGGATGCATGACAAGTCTATACAGGAAGCATAACATGGCAAGGTAGGATGCAAGTGTAAACTAGCTATCTAGGCATTTTAAATGAGGCCGGAAATAACAACAACAATTCCGGAAAAATCCCCATATGCATGTTTAGCAATTTTAAGCAAACAACAATTCACACAATTTAAATTTGTTAACATGATGCGGATGACATGATCAAGTTTTATGCAATTTTTTATAGTTAAACGTTAACATAAGAGATATGAAGCATTTGTCACCGTGGTGGAAGGAAAGGGTGCCACGGCAACGATCCGAAAATGATGCAACGGCAACATCTCGGTTCCGGTAACTCGTTGAGAGACCGGTGCAAAAGAAAAGGTGGCGTGAGCGAGTCGAACAAGATGAAAGGTGGGGTGATCCTGTCACCAGGTTCCCACGGGTCGGCGACGAGGCAATCGAGGAGCATGACAAAAGACGAAACGGGCACGGTGCACACAAGGGAAACATCTCATACAACCACAAGCATTCATCCACGGGTCATCGTCTCGGGGTTATACCTTCGGAACGTTCGTTTCAGGGAGGATCGAGATCGTAGAGGAAGTAGTCGTTCACGCGATTCGTAGTGGAAGTAGGCGTTCCGTTCGTAGTCGTACACGGGGCGTCGGGGTCGTCGTTGACATAGGGGTACACGTTATGTAGCCGTTCACGTTTCCGAAGAGGTACTTGACGCGGCATCGGACGACTTCGGGGCGACGGTAGTGGTACACGGTTCTTTGGCGACAGTCGTCGTACCCGTTCCGTAGATGAACTTGAGGGTTCCGAGTGCTCCGGGCGTAGTGGTACTTGCCGCGTTCGTTCATGGTTCTTCATGCGTCGTGGTACTTGGGTCTTCAAACTTGTCGGTCTTGACAAAATGAAGGGGTACTTGGTGTTCGCCATGTTCTGTCTTGGCAAGTTGTAGGTGGCAGTAGAGGTACATAACATCCTGGCACTTGGCAAAAAAAAAACAACAGCAACAGCCACAGAGGTACACGGGGACAACGGAGACCTCCGGTGAGAGACGCGGCTACCGGGGCTGATGCAGGAGACTCGGGCCCGAGGAAGAAGACGGCAGCGACGCGATCTCCAACGAGAAGCCAGAACAGAGGAGGTCGGGGTTGAGCACGGGGAGGCTGGACGAGGAAGCAGCGCCGGTGGGGAGGCTCGCGACGGCGGCGGCGCTCCTGCCTGGCCGAGGCTGCTCGAGGGGCTCCTCCCCTCGGGTGAGCTCGCGCGGGGCAGCTTGGTTATGCGCCTGACGGCAACAGCGGAGGTGGAGCAGAGGAGGGGTCATGGCGGGGAGGCGAGTGGACGGAGGGAGGAGGAAGCAAGGTGGAGCATGGAGGCGGCGAGGTGGAAGAAAGAGGTGGGGCTAGCGAGAGGAGATCGGGCGAGAGGAGGCGAGGTGCGTGCGGGATTGGGATCGGGGTAGAGCGAGAAGGAGATCGAGTGGAGAGGGAGATGGGGTCGGGCGAGAGCGAGGGAACGAGGAGTGGCGGCGGAGGATACGAGGAGGAGGGTCGAGGACCCTGGATCGCTAGGGTTAGAGGGAAACAGGCTGCGGCTGGGCCTTGGGGAAGATGGGCCCAGTTCGGCTGAGCTTAGAAGGCCACGGCTTGGGCCCTTCTCCTTCTGCAGTTGTTTTCCCAAAAAAAACAGAAAACAACAAAGAAGAAAAGAAAAGGAAGGAGATGGCTAGGGAAAAATTTAGTACATGGGATTATTTTTCTCGGGCTCATAAAAATGAGCGTAGTCTGAGAAAAATAGAAGTGGCAAGATCGAGATATAATTCAAACATATTTGAATTTAATTCAAATGGGTTTGAACTAAGACTTGATTTTCGAAGTGTCCAAAAATGCTCGGATTTTTGGAGGAACCTCGATAAACGTGAAAAGAAATATAGGGAAGGTTTTGACGGTGAAACTTGAATTATAGAGGCATGGGAAATTTGCAAGTGTGTTTCGGTGATCCCAAACTGATAGGTTATTTATTTATAATAGCTCCATAATATTAGGAGGATATGTTATAAAGAGAAGTCACTCTTCCCTCGATTTAAATAGATCAAAAGATCTATGCCTTTTATTTAGTTGAGATGCAAAGATTAATGACAAGATGGCATGATGACATGATGCAAAGCAAAATAAATAACACAAGCACAAATGAAACACACGGGAGAACCCAGAACATCTGGAATCTTCTGGACGTCGGTCTTCGGGCGTCACAACTCTCCCACACTAACAGAGGATCTTGACCCGAGATCCTAGAGATGGCACCGGATAAAAAGGAAGAGGAAGAGGTAAAACAAAGTTGCTTCTTCGACAAACGAGTGAACCACGAACCTGAGAGGTTGACCAAATTGAAAGAAGAATACAACATAGATGAAAGAGCTTGGAAACACTCCGTTAGCAAAGAGGAACAAGGAACATTATGAGAACCTTCTAAGTTGAAAGACATTAAACAAGACCTCACGGATCAAGAATATGAAACCGCAATGGTATAGCCAAGGGATAAGAATGACATAATTTGGACAACACTCCGACTGAAATTGGAAGGAATTAACGTGAGCTTGAGGAGATGATATTATACTTGATGAAATCAGCAACACATTGCCTTCGAAACAATTAAAAGAATGGCACAAGGGGTAAGCAAGATTTCAGATAGCGCTCCGGTTAAAAGAGAGTTAACTTGATAAGATGAGAGAATTAGAATGGAGGTCACGACACTCCTGTTAAATGGACTAGAAAAGAAAAGAACATGATCTTGATATGACAAGATGATGGTTCGAAGAGAGCAATATCACAAAGCCTCCGGAACGAAAGAATATATGCTAGATCGTTGGGAAGAAAGAACGGAGAAGAAAATGACTACTCTCAAAATTGAATTTGAAAGAGCATCCTTACGAAGAAGGGTTGAACAGAGTTGTTGGAATTCAACAACGAAAAGAATAAGCTCGTTGTGGGCTTATGGAAAACATCTCAAAATTAAGAGGTGACAACCAGCCACTTACGAAAACATTTGATTGGATTGAGATCAACAAGGAGATGAAAAACTTATTTCACCGGAATGATAAATGAAGAACTTGGGTCATTTATAAGCACCATAATTAGCAACAATCCTTAGGGAAGCTTTTAGGTGAAATACAACCCAAGATAACTCCAACGAATAATTGAAGGGTTGAAAACATCTCCTGAACAAGGAAAATGATGGTTTTAAATATCTCATTCTTGATAACTCGTGAATCATAAAACATGAAGGAAAAATTGACAAGAATGACATAACACCATCTCAAAGATAAGGTAGAAAGGATTGCAATTGGAAAGCATGAAGAATGCTTGAGCTCCAACAAGAATCTTGATGAAGACTTCGAGGATGAATTAAAACATGATGAACCACCATGAAAACTCCGGTAATGAAAGCATGAGAAGTGAAAGATGAAAAGAATAAGATTCAAGGCCTGCGATGAATTAGATGAAGCTTCGAAATGATAATTGAAATAACTTGGAGCTCCAGAAAACAAGATGAACAACTTAGGACCAAGAATATGATATGATGAACAAGCTCTGGAAAAAGAGATTAATCACTTCGAGGAAATAAGAATAAGATTTACTGTATGCTTATCCTTCATCAAATTAAATTGATGACAAGCAACGGATTTGGCCTACTACTTATTCTTCTTGAAAAGGATTGGAGAGAGATATAGCCAAACTTGAGAATAATCTTGAACGACTCACCGGTAGGATTATGAAAAGAACAAATGAATTAATATGATAACAACGAAAGAGTAATCTTGAAAGAACCACCGTAAAAAAATATGGAGACGAACGAAGAGACATCAATTAAGAATAGTTGGAGGACGAAGTTGAAAACTGAGAACGAAGAAATATTCTGAAATGATGGCCTTCGGAGGAACACAGAGAAAGAATTCATGAGATGCTTCGGATGGGTATAAAAAGATTCCTAGTGATCAAAACAATAATGAGGATGGCATGAAGCTAGAACCACGAATCTTCAAGAGAACGGGCCAAGATTTAGGAGAAATTCTTCTTCGGTCTTCAAATATTGAGAATGACAAGGAAAAACACCTTGAAGAATTGCGAGATACTCCGGAAGAATAAAAAGATGGAAGGTTTAACCAAACATGAAAAGAATTTGAAAACGAACTAGGAGAAGGCATATGACTGATGGAATCCATACTTACGTCACCCTTTGAAAAGAATTCTTCGTAAAAAGAAGAGTCAGGTAAGATCCTGGAAAAAGACCTGTGGGTTAGGGCCCACTAAAGAAACCGCCGTTGAAAAGATTGCTTAAGAGATATTGCACCGGTTGAATTAAATGGCTTGAATAAGATGACAACCACAACATAGCTAGAACAAATTGAGAATGGACATGCGAATCTTCTGATATATCTTCAACACTCCGGATATGAATATGAGAGTTGAATAAAAAAAAGAGCCTTCGGATAATAAATTTCAACATGGGAAAACATGTGAAACAAAAAGGCACAAATATGATCAAGACCGAAGCTTGAATTTATACCAACGGAGAAGAATATTAGAATTAAGAATGATGAACTTGAAACTCTTGAGCATCTTCCTGAGAGATCACCGGATAAGAACATTGAAGGAAATGAATGAAGAAATATCACATGAATAAAATGGATACTTCATTTGAGAATTCTGGCTCCATAAAGAAAAAGGGTGGGAGGGCGGGGAAAAAGAAGACAACTTGAGACGAACAAAATGGACACCGGTTGAAAAAGAATTTAACATGACCATCTTGATGATTAAGAAGGGCTAGCACTCCCATAGAAATATGAGAACGCCGATTAGGAAAGGTATGGAATCAACATTTGACATCGAAGCAACTCGAATACCAGAATCAAAACGAAACAAAGGATAGATATGTTGCCGCATAATCTTCATAATATCATTCGAACGGAGAATTGAACGAATGAATTCCGTAGGTACATCAACTTGTCGAGAAGCCACTTGGGAGAACAAAAGGTAAATAAGACAACAAGGAGAAGAGAGAACAAATACAAGATAGAAGCTTCGTTCGACATATTCGTGCTGAAAGCTTATGGAACGTGTTACGAAAGGGTTTTGCAATCCCCGGATTAGCATAGCCAAGGACCCTTTAAGATGCAACTCCCGATTGGAACAACGCCCATAAAACCACTTCACTCAATGTAGAACCCTGAACTTCATATCATGCATTCGTTGGAAGAATACCTACGAGCTACTAGATGAACCCACCTATTAATTTCCGAAAGTTTCCAGTTATGCAATCAGGTGTTGGGGATACAGGGGAAGCACCGCGCACTCAACTCTAATCCTACATCCAGCTGTATCGATCCTTCAACACATAACCAGTTATTTCCGGAAACCATTTACCTCGGACCTTCGAAACGCATCTACTATACAAGCTATGGCAATACTCCCGAACTACCTCCCCAGTACTGGGTGATGTCGGGGTTATCTTGCCACTAACCGCATAGGAGAGTTTTCGATGTCGGCCGTCTTAAGTATTCCAGAACTGATGCGATATATTTGTGACGACAACACCTCGGAGTTCAACTCTTCGAGACACTGCCACAACCCCTAATGACAGGAGGCATCGAGAACAATGTTCTCGTCACAAAGACATCGGAACAATCCAAACAATACTCGCGTGATCCTAAAAAAATTTGGTGAAATTTTGAGAGTAGAAGAGATAAAAGTAATCGACAGGAGTCCTCACCAGAGTGAAAAGGGATGAGGAGTAAAAACAAATCCTACTCTCCGATATATATATAGGACTCAAAACATTTTCAAGTGTGTGCCTAGACTCAACCGTCAACGATTCGATCAATCAGTGGGGGCTTCTAGGTCGGAGAAGGCTCTGATACCAACTTGTAATGCCCAGGATGGGACTATACCTCCTACGCGTCGAGGCACGACTTAAAGGTATAAGCCCATTCTGGAATGATCTCAAGTTTGGTATCTTTGCACGACTCATGTAAAAATAGGGATGAAATTGCAAAAGGATAGTTGGCTTACACTCGCCACGCCACACAATACATTACATAAGCAAATCATCAACCAAAACATCACAACCCGACTACGGGCGAAGATCCAAAAGAAAGATACCAAATACATAAAGCCACAGGTCCGAATCGCCCCTAGTAGAAACCACTACTGATCGTCGAAAACGTCACAAGCATACGGCCATGCTCTTCATCGAGCTCCCAGTGAAGTACTTGAACCAGCTCCTGCATCATTCTCGGCAGAACCTGCATCTGGTGTTGTAGTATCTGTGAGCCACGAGGACTCAGCAATCCCATAACCATGGGTATCAAGACTAGCAAAGCTTTATGGGTAGGAAGAGGTAAAGTGGTGAGGTTGCAGCAGCGGCTAAGCATAATATGGTGGCTAACTTACGAGTACGTGAACAAGATGAGCATCTAGGCAAACGGTCGCCAACTAGTAGTGATCGCTAAAGATCCTGAACTACCTACGAGTCAAACATAACCCCATCGTGTTCTCTTCTCAAAGTGAAAAGAGACAGTCACGGTTACTCACACAGTTGTGTGTTTTACTTCGGATCCTCTGTCAAGTTTTCTACAACCGGACATTAACAAATTCCAATCTGCCACATAACCGCGGGCACGGCTTTCGAAAGTTCATAACCCTGCAGGGGTGTCCCAACTTAGCCCATCACAAGCTCTCACGATTAGCTGAAGTGATAAATATAATATCATCACCCCTTATCTTAGGGAAAAACCGATCAGGCTCGGCATCCCGGTGCACAAGACATTTCGACAATGGTAAAACAAGTCCAGCAAGACCTCCCGGCGTGCCAACACCTTGATAGTAGCCGCACGTATCTCGTCTCAGGCCACGTCCGAATGAGCTATGGTTACAGCGACCAGATACTCCAAGTTTCCAAGGGGCGGCGCCGCAAGCTGCTCTATTTGGGACCAACACCATCAGCACTGGCCCCCCTGCTATGTAGAAAAGAATCTCCAAGGAGCGTCCCCCTTATGCAATTTAATTAATTAATTAAGTTGTTATTATGAGCAAATTAAAACCAATGTTGGGCCTTGCTGGAGGAGTTTTATTCAAAGTCGAAGTGCCAAGGGGTCCCCATATACCCATCGTGTAAGGAACGCAAAATCAAGGAACATAATGCCGGTTTATCGGCGCCTAAGGTGGCATGAGTGGAACAAAACACCGAGCAAAAGGCCAAGCCTTCCACCCATGCCCAGTATATAGGTGTGTTAATAAAAATAATAATAGATATTGTGATATTCCAACAACAAGTTCCCTCCTGGAACGATCTTCATCTTCACCTGCAACTAACAACGCTATAAGAGGGGCTGAGCAAGCGGGTAACATAGCCAAACAATGGTTTTGCTAGGAAGGTGTCAAAGGTTAGAGGTTTCATGGCAACAAGGAGAGGCTGACATAAAAGATGGGTAGCGCGACATGTAACGATTGCATCGAGACAACTAAGCATGGCAATGGTAGTAAAGGTATCCAAGGGTATGGTCATCTTGCCTGGGATTCCTCAAGGAATAAGAACAAGCCCATGAAGTAGTCGAACAGAACCTCACAACTCCGGAATGAACCCGAAGCTAACGAGGAAGCAAACCGGAAAGAAACAAGCAACACGGTAAACACACCACACGAGACATGACAATATGATCAATCAAGTATGATGCAACACAAGTCTACATATGATGCACAACAAGTCTATACAGGAAGCATAACATGGGAAGGTAGGAAGCACAAAAAACAACACAAGTCTATATGATGCAATACATGGCAAGGTATGATGCATGACAAGTCTATACAGGAAGCACAGCAAGTCTATACAGGAAGCATAACATGGCAAGGTAGGAAGCACAGCAAAACAACACAAGTTTATATATGATGCAATACATGGCAAGGTGGGATGCATGACAAGTCTATACAGGAAGCATAACATGGCAAGGTAGGATACAAGTGTAAACTAGCTATCTAGGCATTTTAAATTAGGCCGGAAATAACAACAACAATTCCGGAAAAATCCCCATATGCATGTTTAGCAATTTTAAGCAAACAACAATTCACACATTTTAATGTTGTTAACATGATGCGGATGACATGATCAAGTTTTATGCAATTTTTTATAGTTAAACGTTAACATAAGAGATATGAAGCATTTGTCACCGTAGTGGAAGGAAAGGGTGCCACGGCAACGATCCGAAAATGATGCAATGGCAACATCTCGGTTCCAGTAACTCGTTGAGAGACTGGTGCAAAAGAAAAGGTGGCGTGCGCGAGTCGAACAAGATGAAAGGTGGGGTGATATCGTCATCGGGTTCCCACGGGTCGGCGACGAGGCAAGCGAGGAGCATGACAAAATACGAAACGGGCACGATGCACACAAGGGAAACATCTCAGACAACCACAAGCATTCGTCCACGGGTCATCGTCTCGGGGTTATACCTTCGAAACGTTCGTTTCGGGGAGGATCGAGATCGTAGAGGAAGTAGTCGTTCACGCGATTCGTAGTGGAAGTAGGCGTTCCGTTCGTAGTCGTACACGGGGCGTCGGGGTCGTCGTTGACGTAGGGGTACACGTTATGTAGCCATTCACGTTTCCGAAGAGGTACTTGACGCGGCATCGGACGACTTCGGGGCGACGGTAGTGGTACACGGTTCTTCGGCGACGGTTGTCGTACCCGTTCCGTAGATGAACTTGAGGGTTCCGAGTGCTCCGGGCGTAGTGGTACTTGCCGCGTTGGTTCATGGTTCTTCATGTGTCGTGGTACTTGGGTCTTCAAACTTGTCGGTCTTGACAAAATGAAGGGGTACTTGGTGTTCGCCATGTTCTGTCTTGGCGAGTTGTAGGTGGTAGTAGAAGTACATAACATCCTGGCACTTGGTGAAAAAAACAACAGCAACAGCCACGGAGGTACATGGGGACAACGGAGACCTCCGGTGAGAGACGCGGCTACCGGGGCTGATGCAGGAGACTCGGGCCCGAGGAAGTAGACGGCAGCGACGCGATCTCCAACGAGAAGCCAGAACAGAGGAGGTCGGGGTTGAGCACGGGGAGGCTGGACGAGGAAGCAGCGCCGGTGGGGAGGCTCGCGACGGCGGCGGCGCTCCTGCCTGGCCGAGGCTGCTCGAGGGGCTCCTCCCCTCGGGTGAGCTCGCGCGGGGCGGCTTGGTTATGCGCCTGACGGTAGCAGCGGAGGTGGAGCAGAGGAGGGGTCGCGGCGGGGCGGCGAGTGGACGGAGGGAGGAGGCAGCGAGGTGGAGCATGGAGGCGGCGAGGTGGAAGAAGGAGGCGGGGCTAGCGAGAGGAGATCGGGCGAGAGTAGGCGAGGTGCGTGCGGGATTGGGATCGGGGCAGAGGGAGAAGGAGATCGAGAGGAGAGGGAGATGGGGTCGGGCGAGAGCGAGGGAACGACGAGTGGCGGCGGAGGAAACGAGGAGGAGGGTCGAGGACCCTGGATCGCTAGGGTTAGAGGGAAACAGGCTGCGGCTGGGCCTTGGGGAAAATGGGCCCAGTTCGGCTGAGCTTAGAAGGCCACGGCTTGGGCCCTTCTCCTTTTGCAGTTGTTTTCCCAAAAAAAAAACAGAAAACAACAAAGAAGAAAAGAAAAGGAAGGAGGTGGCTAGGGAAAAATTTAGTACATGGGATTATTTTTCTCGGGCTCATAAAAATGAGCGTAGTCTGAGAAAAATAGAAGTGGCAAGATCGAGATATAATTCAAACATATTTGAATTTAATTCAAATGGGTTTGAACTAAGACTTGATTTTTGAAGTGTCCAAAAATGCTCGGATTTTTGGAGGAACCTCGATAAACGGGAAAAGAAATATAGGGAAGGTTTTGACGGTGAAACTTGAATTAAAGAGGCATGGGAAATTTGCAAGTGTGTTTCGGTGATCCCAAACTAATGGGTTATTTATTTATAATAGCTCCATAATATTAGGAGGATATGTTATAAAGACAAGTCACTCTTCCCTCGATTTAAATAGATCAAAAGATATATGCCAATTATTTAGTTGAGATGCAAAGATTAATGACAAGATGGCATGATGACATGATGCAAAGAAAATAAATAACACAAGCACAAATGAAACACACGGGAGAACCCGGAACATCTGGAATCTTCTGGGACGTCGGTCTTCGGGCGTCACACCATTACACCTACAAAGTACTTCTAGTTTCATACTTGTTCTAGGTAAAGTAAACATTGAGCGTGCGTAGAGTTGTATCGATGGTCGATAGAACTTGAGGGAATATTTGTTCTACCTTTAGCTCCTCGTTGGGTTCGACACTCTTACTTATCGAAAGAGGCTACAATTGATCCCCTATACTTGTGGGTTATCATACCATCTTCATCCTACACCTCCCACGGATTGACAAACCTTAGGTCATCCACTTGAGGGAAAATTGCTACTGTCCTACACAACTCTACGCTTGGAGGCCCAACACGAGTCTACAAGAATAAAGTTGCGTAGTACACATGAAGCTCTTTTCTGGCGCCGTTGCCGGGGAGGTGAGTGCTTGAAGTTATATCTTTAGATGTTGCAATCTAATCTTTTAGTTTCTTGTTTATTCACTAGTTTGGTTTATGAAAGAAAACTCCAAAAAATGGAATTGATGTTGCTTCATATTATTGATCATCTTCATATTATCTTTCTTGAAAATTATGGATCGGAAAATTGTGCTCAATTGTTAGAAGAAGAAGTCAAAAAAATGTTTGGCACAAAATATTTGAATGATGAGCATGATTGCAATGTTGTTAGTATGAATTCTTTGAATATCCTTGATGCTAATGATATGCAAAGCCATAAGCTTGGGGATGCTATATTTGATGAATATGATATTTTCAGACCCCCAAGTTTTGATGAGAAAATTTATTATGATGATTGCATGCCTCTTATTTATGATGATTATATTGATGAAAGTGGATATGGAGAGGTCATGACTTTATTTAATGATGAATCCAATAGTTTGGAGGATGTTTCAATTGACTATGATAACAAAGTTGCTATCTATGATGATTATGGTGATGACATGTATGCTAAATTGAATAATGATAACCATGAAACTTGTCATCATGATTTTAATTTTCAATCCCATGATAGTTATTTTTTTTGAGTTTGCTCCCACCATATTCATGATAATAAATTTGCTTATGTGGAGAGTAGCAAAATTTATATGCTTT
Source organism: Secale cereale (assembly GCA_902687465.1). Lineage (NCBI taxonomy): Eukaryota > Viridiplantae > Streptophyta > Magnoliopsida > Poales > Poaceae > Secale > Secale cereale. The sequence continues at coordinate 288,214,122 of LR738713.1, forward strand.
TGCATCATGAAAAGAATGAATTATGTGATGGCTATATTGTGGAATTCATTCATGATGCTACAAAAAATTATTATGAGGGTGGAACATATGCTTGTAGGAATTGCAATAATATCAAATTTCTTCTCTATGTGTTGAAAATCTTGAAGTTTTGCTTGTTTTGCCTTACTATGCTAGTTGATTCTTGCTCCCAAAATTTGTTTGCTCACAAAATCCCTATGCATAGGAAGTGGGTTAGACTTAAATGTGCTAGTCATATTCTTCAAGATGCTCTCTTTGTGTTTCAATCTTTATCTCTTATGTGAGCATCATTGAAATCATCATGCCTAGCTAAAAGGCATTAAAGAAAAGCGCTTGTTGGGAGACAACCAACACTTATACCTACTGTTTTTGTGTGTTCACATGATTATGCTACTTTAGTAATCATGTTTTATAGATTTTGTTTCAATAAAGTGCCAAGCAAAGCCTTAGGATCATGTTGGGTGATAGTAGATTTGATCTTGTTGAAAAACAGAAACTTTTGTGCTCACGAAAAAAATTCTCATTTTTTACAGAAGAGTGTTTTTGAGTTGACTATTTTTCCAGAAGATTGGTATACAAATTTCCTACGCTGTCCTATTTTTCAGAATTTTTAGAGTTGAATAAGTATGGTGGTTGCCCAGATCATTACAGATTGTTCTGTTTTTGCCAGATTCTATTTTCAATGCATAGTTTGCTTGTTTTCTAGTTTCTATGGCTTATATTGGTCAATATAAATTGTAGAAATGATATGGTATATTAGGAATTGTGTGAGAAAAATTATGAATCCTGTCTTTGACAGTGCCCAAAGTGAATGATTTGTTTTATCGTACTAACCCATCTCACCAAGTTCCGTTAAGTTATGCGTGATTGAAGTTTTTCAAGTTTTAGGGTGAGATGTCGATGTGAGGAGAATAAGGAGTGTCAAGACCCTAATCTTGGGGATTTCCCAAGTCACCCCAAGGAAATATTGAAGTAATACCCAAGCAACTAAGCTTGGGGATGCCCCGGAAGGCATCCTCTCTTTCGTCTCCAACATTATCGGTAACCTCACTTGAAGCTATATTTTCATTCATCACATGATATGAGTTTTGCTTGGAGTGTCATTTTCTTTTGTTAGGATTTGCTTGCTGGTATTTATAATAATGTTTTCCATCTTTATTTCAATAAAAATGTCAATTATATTCTTTGTCATGCTTATTTTGCAAGTTTACATGTTGCTGTTTGAAAACAGAAAGTTTGTCGCTATTGTACAAATTCCTGAGAAAAGTAAGAATGTGATAAAAGGTTGAAACTTTTTGCACATCATGCTATGATAAATTTCCTACATAATGTTAAATTTTCAAAAAAAAAATGAGTTAGGGAAGTATGGATCCTCTTGCATTCTTTATAGACTGTACTATTTTGACAGATTGATATTATGTTTGCATATGTTTGCGTGTTTAATAATTCTATTTGAGGATAGGAGTATTAAATATGCAGAGGCATTTAGTATGCAATGTTGAATACTAATTTTAGTGATTTTCTACAGTAGAGGATGATGAGGTTTTGCGTTGATTTATACTAACTTATCTCACGAGTTCTTGTTGAGTTTTGTGTGGATGAAGCTTTTGAGATTTAGGAAAACCGTGATATGAGAAGAAGTAAGGAGACACAAAAGCTCAAGCTTGGGGATGCCCAAGGCACCCCAAGATAATATTTCAAGAAGTCTCAAGCATCTCAGCTTGGGGATGCCCCGATAGGCATCCCACCTTTCTTCATCAACAATTATCGGTTAGTATCGGTTGATCCTAAGTTTTTGCTTCTTCACATGAAATGTCATTTTATTTTGTATTCTTGCCTTTTTAATAAAATACTTAGATCTGAAAGTTTTTAAATAAAAATAGAGCCCCCAAATAGTTGCCAGGGAGGCTAGGTAAGCGGCATTCACATCCCATCCACAAAGCTCTTTTCTGGCATCGTTGCTCTAGTGCTTCACTTATATCTTTTTGAGCATGGTGTGCTTTAGTATTTCTGAAGAAATTCTATCTTGCTTCACTTAGATTAATTTGAGAGAAGAAAATAGTATGCTCATGTTCTTAACTTATATTTGTTTGAGCTTATCAAAAGGAACACATGAAAATTAGTCCCAAAGTGATAGATATCCAAGAAGGTCATAATAAAAACTTTCATGAAGATCATTGGACAAAACAAACTTGATTCCTTTTAATAGTTTTGAGACATGATGATGTGATATGTGAGTCATGTTGATGAGTAATTGTGCTTTAGTAAGAATATGGGTGTTAATGTTTGTGATTCCCTATGCAAGCACGAAAGTCAATAGTCATGCAATGAAATTACATCCTACTTGTGGTGCATTATTCGGTGTTAATTATGCTTAATGCTCACTTATGAGATTATTCGTTTCTTGGTTGGTCGCTTCCCAATCTTTTGCTAGCCTTCATTTTGCACTAAGTATGATCTCTACTTGTGCATCCAAAATCCTTTAAACCAGTTTTGCCACATGAGTCCACCATACCTACCTATATGCGGTATTCCCTTGCTGTTCTAAGCAAATTTGTATGTCCCATCTCCAATTTTCAAAATAAATTTATCTTTTGTGTGCTCGTACCGCTCGTGAGGTGGTGAGGGGTGGCTAATATTTTCCATGCTAGATGTGTTATTCTCACGATGAGTGTTTATTCACTTGTCATTGCGCGAGAGTAAGGCAAAGGTATTAGGGATGCCCAGTCCCAAAATGAAAAATAAAGTTACTTTATGTTGTCAAATAATAAATTCCTTGGAAAGTGTTGGTATGGAGGGCACCCGTGGATACGGTTAGCCATGGCTTGTGAAAGTTTGGTAGAAAAAGGAATAAACTGTATTTTATGTTTGGGAGCCGCCTATGATATATCTATCATGGAAAGTGTTGGGAACTCTAAGTCGTTTTCGTTGGTGGGAAAAGTATGCCACCCAAAATAATTTTATATCTCAATTTAGGCTTTGAGCTCTGTCACCTCTACAAATCCCTACTTCCCTCTGCGAAGGGCCTTTTTTACTTTATGCAATTTTTATTTTGAATTTGAGTCTCCATCTTCTCTTATAAAGCACCAACCAGGAGGCATTATGATCGTACTTCAGTATTGGGTGTAACTAATATGCGAGTGTGTTTCATGAATGGATCAATGGTTGAGCATGATGGGCTATGGATAACTTATTTTAGCATTGATATTTTGAAAGACATGGTTGCTTGTTGATATGTTTGAGTATTTAAATCTCATGTCGAAACTAGATTATTGCTTTGAACCATATAAAAGTCCAAATGTCCATGCTATAAAGAAAAGAATATGATATGACATGATAGGGAGCATTCCACATCAAAAATTCTATTTTTATCATTTACCTACTCGAGGACGAGCAGGAATTAAGCTTCGGGATGCTGATATGTCTCCAACGTATCAGTAATTTTTGATTGTTACATGATGTTATATTATCATTCTTGGATGTTTCACAATCATTTTATAGTCATTTTATATCATGTTCTGGTACTAACCTATTGACATAGTGCCAAGTGCCAGATGCTATTTTCTACATGTTTTTTACATCACAGGAAATCAATATCAAACGAGTCCAAACACCGCGAAACTTTTTGGAGATTTTTTATGGACCACAACACCAAGGATGGGCCAGAGCAGCACCTGGGGGTGCCCCGACGGGGGCACTACCCACCAGGGCGCGCCTGGGGGCCCAGGTGCCCACCTCGGTGGCCTCCCGCACCCCTTCTTCGCCCTATAAATTCCCAAATATTCCGAAACCCTTCAGGGTGAACCTACATCACAAGTTCCGCCGCCGCAAGGCTCTGTAGTCCACGAGATCCAATCTAGAGCCCTTTTCGGCACTCTGCCGGGGGGGAATCATCATCGATGGCCATCTTCATCATCCTGGCGGCCACCATGATGAGGAGGGAGTATCCACCCTCAGGGCTGAGGGTTTGTACCAGTAGCTATGTGTTTAATATCTCTCGTGCGCGATCTCGAGATGTCACGATCTTGATATATCATGGGATTTGTTAACATAGATGGATCATATGATGTTTCTCCCCTCTCTACTCTTGTTGTGATGAATTGAATCTTTACCATTTGAAGTTTTGTCATGTTGGATTGAATTTTCAGATTTGAGAACACATGATGTATGTCTTGCGGTATGAATACTTGAGGTGATGATACGTTTCCAACGTATCTATAATTTTTTATTGTTCCATGCTATTATATATTCTGTTTTGGATGTTTAACGGGCTTTATTATACACTTTTACATTATTTTTGGGACTAACCTATTAACCCAAGGCCTAGTGCAAATTGTTGTTTTTTTGCCTATTTAGTGTTTCGCAGAAAAGGAATATCAAACAGAGTCCAAATGGAATGAAACCTTCGGGAAAGTTATTTTTGGAACAATATCAACGCAGAAGACTTGGAGTATACGCCAGGAAGCAAGAGAGGCGGCCACGAGGGCAGGGGGCGCGCCCAGGGGGGTAGGCGCGCCCCCACCCTCGTGGGCCCCTGTTGCTCCCCTGACGTCCCTCTTCCTCTTATATATACCTACGTACCCTGAAACTATCGATGATCACCATGAAACCCTAATTTCACAGCCGCAAACTTCTGTACCCATGAGATCCCATCTTGGGGCTTGTTCCGGAGCTCCACCGGAGGGGGCATCGATCACTGAGGGCTTCTACATCAACACCACAGCCTCTCCGATGAGTTGTGAGTAGTTCACCACAGACCTTCGGGCCAATTGTTATTAGCTAGATGGCTTCTTCTCTTTCTTTCGATCTCAATACAAAGTTCTCCTCGATCTTCGAGTAGATCTATTAGATGTAATTCCTTTTGCGGTGTGTTTGTCGAGATCCGTTGAATTGTGGGTTTACGATCAAGATTATCTATGAACAATATTGGATTCTTTTCTGAAATCTTTTATGCATGATTTAAATATCTTTGCAAGTCTCTTCGAATTATCGGTTTGGTTTGGCCTATTAGATCAGTAGTTCTTGCAATGGGAGAAGTGCTTAGCTCTGGGTTCAATCTTGCGGTGTCCTTACCCAGTGACAGCAGGGGCATGAAGGCACGTATTGTATTGTTTCCATCAAGGACAAAAAGATGGGGTTTATATCATATTTCTTGAGTTTATCCCTCTACATCATGTCATCTTGCTTAAGGCGTTACTGTGTTCTTATGAACTTAATACTCTAGATGCATTCTGGATAGCGGTTGAGTAATAGTAGTAGATGCAGAATCGTTTCAGTCTACTTGTCACGGACGTGATGCCTATATACAATGATCATGCCTAGATATTCTCATAACTATGCGCTTTTCTATCAATTGCTCAACAATAATTCGTTCACCCACCGTAGAAATCTGCTATCATGAGAGAAGCCACTAGTGAAACCTATGGCCCTTGGGTCTATCTTCATCATATTAATCTTCCATCAACTATTTATCTTTACTTTACTTTTGTTTTGCAATCTTTACTTTCAATCTCTATATCAAAAATACCAAAAATATCATCTTATCATCTCTATCAGATCTCACTTTTGTAAGTGACCGAGAAGGGATTGACAACCCCTTTTATCGCGTTGGTTGCAAGGTTCTTATTTGTTTATGCGGGTACGAGGGACTTGTGCGTGGTCTCCTACTTGATTGATACCTTGGTTCTCAAAAACTAAGGGGAATACTTATGCTATTGTGCTGCATCACCCTTTCCTCTTCGAGGGAATACAACGCAAGCTCGAGAAGTAGCAAGAAGAATTTCTGGCGCGGTTGCCAGGGAGACTTACGCCAAGTCAAGTTAAGATTTGGTTTCCTGTCAATTTGCCAATTTGTGGCGCCGTTGCCGTGGAGATCTACACAAAAGTCATTTACCAAATACCTAGCACAAAAACTTATCCCACGCATTACATTATTTGCCTCTCGTTTTCCTCTCCCCCACTTCACCCTTGCTGTTTTATTCGCCATCTTATTTGCTCTGTGTGCTTTATCGTTTGCCTTGCCGTCATGGCTAGTCCTCCTATCATTATTAATACTCCCGAGAGTGAAGTTCTCAATTTTAAGCAAAGGGAGGGAGAAAATCTAAAAGATGCCTAGTATAGAAATTGCAATGCTCAAAATAGATCTACTAGGAAGCTTTCCACTTTCATGCTTCTTCGCAATTTTTATGTTGGCATCACTCCTTGGAATAGATATATTATTGATACCATTACTGGAGGGAATTTCTTGCGTAGCCATACTTTTGATTCTTATAATGCTATGACATAATTGTTTGGCCCACCACCTCTTCTGGTTAATGGAACTGTCTCGACTTTAGAACATGTTATGCAAAGGCTTGAAATTATTGAAAATAAAGTTGCCACTGTAGACTTGGTTGAGAGTTTGGATAAAAAGATCCATAACCAAATTACCCAATATGGATCAAAGGTAGGAGTTATTCTGAATTTTTATAAAGAAAAAAGAACCCATAGTTAAAGAGAGAATATATCAAGATTCCACTAGAATTGATAAACTTGAGGATATTATTACTAGTGTAGGGTCTGCTTTTTCTGCTATGAGAAACACTTCGAACCCCTCTAGTACTAAATTGGCCAAGTTTATGTATGTTCCTAAAAATAAGGGTGAATCTTCTAGTAAGGAAACTGCGGATATCAAATCAATAAGTGTTAACCCCAATTTTCTCACTATCATAAGGGAACATGTTGCTACAAACAAATTTCTTGATTTCTTGCCTAGAAGTTTGATTATCAATGGGAAGGAAGAAACTCCTAAGAATTACAAGTGTTTAATTGAAGAATTGCCTATCAAAGATGGCAATACCTAGATCTATTCTTGTATCATGCCTAGCTAGGGGCGTTAAACGGTAGCGCTTGTTGGGAGGCAACCCAAATGTTATTTTATTTGCTTTTGCTTCTGTCTAGTAATAAATATTTCATCTAGCTTCTGGTTAGATGTGGCTTTGTGTTTTAATTAGTGTTTGTGCCTAGTAGAACCTTTGGGAAGACTTGGGTGAGGTTTATGCGATCATGCTGTAGAAAACAGAAACTTTAGCGCTCACGAGATTAGCTACCATCTTTTATTGGAGAGTGATTTTTAGTTGATTCTTTTTGCAGATGATTAATGGACAAATTCCTCGCGTCCACCAATTTATTTAAAAAAAATTAGAGTTACAGAAGTATTCGAAAGTTACAGATTGCTACAGATTGTTCTGTTTTTGACAGACTCTGTTTTTTGTGTGTTGTTTGCTTATTTTGATGAATCTATGAGTAGTATCGGGGGGTATGAATCATAGAGAAGTTGTAATATAGTAGGTTTAACACCAATATAAATAAATAATGAGTTCATTACAGTACCTTAAAGTGGTGGTTTGTTTTCTTATACTAACGGAACTCACGAGATTTTTGTTAAGTTTTGTGTTCTAAAGTTTCCAAGTTTTGGGTAAGGATTTGATGGACTATGGAACAAAGAGCGGCAAGAGCCTAAGCCCAAGGTAAAATTCAAGGACAACCAAAAGCCTAAGCTTGGGGATGCCCCGGGAAGGCATCCCCCTCTTTCGTTTTCATCTATCGGTAACTTTACTTGAGACTATATTTTTATTCACCACATGATATGTGTTTTGCTTGGAGCGTCATGTATGATTTGAGTCTTTGATTTTTAGTTTACCACTATCATACTTGCTGGACACACCTTTTGATAGAGATACAAATGAATTGGAATTTATTAGAATACTATATGTGCTTCACTTATATCTTTTGAGCTAGATAGTTTTGCTCTAGTGCCTCACTTATATCTTTTTGAGAACGGTGGTGGTTTTATTTTGTAGAAATTATGGATGTCTCATGCTTCACTTATATTATTTTTAGAGTCATTTAGAACATCATGGTAATGTGCTTTGGTTATAAAATTAGTCCTAATATGATAGGCATCCAAGATGGGTATAGTAAAAACTTTCATATATAAAGTGCATTGAATATTATGAGAAGTTTGACACTTGATGATTGTTTTGAGATATGAGGATGGTGATATTAGAGTCATGCTAGTGGAGTAATTGTGAATTTGAGAAACACTTGTGTTAAAGTTTGTGATTCCTGTAGCATGCACGTATGGTGAACCGTTATGTGATGAAGTTGGAGCATGATTTATTTATTGATTGTCATCCTTTGTGTGGAGGTCGGGATCGCGCGATAGTTAACTCCTACCAACTCTTATGATGCGCGGTCAACCCGTTCTAGGCCGATCTTTCACGAAGAGGAGGGAAACCCACGATGAACATGAAGAACACAAAGGGAAACACGGTGAAAAACACAAGAGGAACACTCAAATCAACATGAAGATGGTCACACAAGTGCTAAATCCACGATACATAAAGAGATACACGATCCACGGTTAACAACGGACGATACAAGGTAGTCTTCTCCGGAAGGAGGTCTTGACGGTATCCCGTAGGATCTTCAGAAGCGAAGGTCTTGAATCCATGTGGATCTTCTCCGTAGAGGGGCCGCAGTCACTCTCGAGGAGATGAACCACTAGTGGATGAGCAAAGCTGTAGGGTTTTGAGCTATCACAATGCTACCCTAGAAAAGAGAAATTCAAAGGGTATATATAGTCTAGGGCGAGGGGGTACATGGGCTTCAGCCCATCACTGCGCGCAGGCAGACGGGCCGGACGTCCGCTTGGTCTCCGGACGTCCGGTGGCTCGGGAGGGGCCGGACGTCCGGTGCGCCTCGGATTTCCGGTAATATTCCCCAATTTCGGTTCTGTGATGGATGTAACGGACGTCCGGTGGCTTCCGGTCGTCTGGTCGTCTGGGAGTCGTCGGACGTCCGGTGTCTGTCGGTCGTCCTGAGCTTGGAGTGGACCTATCGTCCGGTAAGGGCCGGACATCCGGTGCTTGTAGCATCTTCAGCGACACTTCTTCTTGTTCCTTGTACTTGTTTATCCCTCCACCTTTTCCAACGTGTAGAGATATTCCGTGGCCTTCATCCAAGTATCTGAATATGCATAGAGTTTCCGATGAAGGTAGAAGCCATGTCTCATGTCAATCGAAAGGGAGTTGAAAGAGGAGTGAATTCACCTCGACTTCGAGAGCTCTAGCACGGGCTCGTGTCATTGGTCCTTTGGGCACTTGGTGAGGAGACGATAGGTCCATGGAGATGACCTTGGGATGCTCCGCATCATCTTCCCCTAGGAGCATGCGTTGAATACTTTGTTTTGATAACTCGTAGATTTTTGCAATAAGTATATGAGTTCTTTATGACTAATGTTGAGTCCATGGATTATACGCACTCTCACCCTTCCACCATTGCTAGCCTCTCTTGTATCGCGCAATTTTCGCCGGTACCTTACACCCACCATATACCTTCCTCAAAATAGCCATCATACCTACCTATTATGGCATTTCCATATCCATTCCGAGATATATTGCCATGCAACTTTCCACCGTTCCGTTTATTGGGGAAGCGGTCCTTGCGAAGATGCAGCCCTACGAGATCTCCCGATTGGAACACCATTGGTGCCTTGTTGACGTTGAGTTTGGTGGCTAGGCGATGCACTTGTCGCTCGATCATCGCCCTTGTATCTTCATGCACCTTCTTGAGATAGCTTGCTCGTGCACTTGCGTCCATGTTGATGCGCTCTTGTAGAGGTAGCGGTAGGATGTCCAATGGGGAGAACGGGTTGAAGCCGTAGATGACCTCGAAGGGGGGCTTGCCGGTAGTCGAATGTCTTGTGCGGTTGTAGGCGTACACAGCGATGGGCAAGCATTGCTCCCATTCCTTGATGTTCTTCTTGATCAACACGTGAAGAAGCGTCGAAAGTGTGCGGTTCGTCACCTCCATTTGGCCGTCGGTTTGTGGATGATATGCCGAAGAGAAGAGTAGCTTGATGCCGAGTTTGGCGCATAGAGTCTTCCGAAAGTAGCTCAAGAACTTGACGTCCCGATCCGACACAATAGTTTGGGCACTCCATGTAGACGAATGATTTGCCTACAAAAGAGATTTTCCACATGTGAAGCATCGTCGGTCTTGTTACAAGGAATGAAATGAGCCATTTTAGAAAATCTAACCACGACAACAAACACGGTATCCTTTCCATTTTGAGTCCTAGGCAATCCAAGTATAAAATCCATGCCTATGTCTTCCCATGGATGGTATGGAATAGGAAGTGGCATGTAAAGACCATGAGATTGAGCTTTAAACTTAGCTTTGCGACATGTAGAGCATCGGTTGGTGAGGCGTGAGACGTCACGGAACATCTTGGGCCAAAAGTAGTTCTTGGAAAGCGTAGCAAATGTCTTGTCGCGTCCAAAGTGTCCCATTAGTCCTCCTCCTTGAGATTCCTGCAAAAGGAGCAAACAAAGCGAAGACTCGGGAATGCAAAGTTTGTTAGCTCTCATAAGATATCCGTCCTTTATGTAGTATCGTTCCCAAGAAGTGTGAGTTAAATACTTAGTATAAGGATTCGCAAAGAAAGGATCATGCTCATACAAATCTTTTATGTGCTCAAAACCAATAACATTCAACTCGAGTTGGGTAACAAGCATTCATTTGCGGGAAAGCGCATCCGCCACAACATTCTCTTTGCCTTTGATGTACTTGATGACATAAGGAAAAGACTCTATGAACTCACTCCACTTAGCATGACGCTTGTTCAACTTAGTTTGACCCTTGAGATACTTGAGCGTCTCATGGTCCGTATGAAGAATGAATTCATGAGGTCTAAGATAATGTTCCAAAACACGCAAAACTCTCACCAAGGCATAAAGCTCTTTATCATAGATGGGGTAGTTAAGTTGCGCTCCGGATAGCTTCTCGCTAAAGTACGCAATTGCGCATTTTTCTTGCATTAGCACGCCGCCTATGTCGGTACCACTAGCGTCACAATGAATCTCAAAAGGTTTGTCAAAGTTTGGTAGGGCAAGAAGTGTTGCGTGGGTAAGCAATGCTTTTAGCTCATTGAATGCGGTGTCTTGCAAAGGACCCCAAATAAAGGGCGCGTTCTTCTTGCTCAAGGCGAGTAGAGGCATATCAATTGTGCTAAAGTCCTTCACAAAGCGTCGATAGAAACCGGCTAGACCAAGAAAACTACGCACTTGTTGGAGATTCGTTGGTTGTGGCCAAGTTTTAATTGCTTCAATTTTAGTTTCATCAACGTGAACACATTGTGAAGAAACGACAAATCCTGGGAAAACAACCTTATCAATGCCAAAAGTGCATTTATCCATGTGAGCATATAAGCGCTCTTACCGAAGGGTTTGCAAAACCATACGGATGTGTGTCACATGGTCCTCAAGCGATTTGCTAAAGACGAGAATGTCATCAAAGTAAACCACTACAAAGACGCCTATGTATGGTCGGAGAACGAAATGCATGAGACGCATAAATGAGCCGAGCGCTTCCGATAAGCCCATCGGCATGAACAACCACTCATATAATCCAAACTTGGTTTTGAAAGCCGTTTTCCACTCATCACCCTCTTGAATGCGAATTTGGTAGTAGCCACTTTTAAGATCAATTTTTTAAAAGATGGTAGCACCACATACTTCATCAAGCATGTCATCTAAACGTGGAATAGGGTGACGGTATCTAACGGTGATAGCATTTATCGGGCGACAATCGGAGCACATGCGAAAACTTCCATCTTTCTTAGGCACGAGAATAACCGGAATGGCACAAGGGCTCAAGCTTTCACGTACATGACCTTTGTCGATGAGTTGTTGTACTTGCCGTTGTATATCCTTGGTTTCCTCGGGGTTGACGCGGTAAGGAGCCTTGTTTGGAAGTGGTGTGCCGGGTATGAGGTCGATGCGGTGTTCGATGCCGCGTAGAGCAGGTAATCTCGGAGGTAGCTCATCGGGAAAAACATCATGGAATTCCTGCAACAATTGAGATAACACTAAAGGTAGAGGTGGTGAAGTGTTAGTAGGTTTGTCTTCCCCTTTGCATAAAATCACAAGGTGAAAGATGCTCGAGGGGCTCTCACACACTTCTCTCCTCTCACTTTTGGTGGCGAATAGCACTAGTTGTTTCTTGTCGCTCATCTGGGAGTCGCTCATGTATGGCTTGTGGCTCTCACTCTCCTTTTGGTGGTTCTCTCTCTCACCATTCTCTCCACGATGGTTGGTAGGTATGTGTTTGTCGACGGCTACTTGACTTGGTGACATTGGGCAGATCACAAAATCTTTGCCCTTCATCTTGAAGCTATAATGGTTGGTCCGTCCATTGTGTGTGACTCCACGATCATATTTCATGGTCGTCCAAGAAGAAGATGGCACATGGACATAGGGACCACATCACACTCAAGTGTGTCCTCGTAGGCGCCTATCTTGAAGGATACTTGCACGGTGTGCTCGACTCGAAGAGTTCCGGCGTCGCTAAGCCATTGGACCTTGTAGGGATGAGGGTGCTTCGTCTTGACCAATTGTAGCTTGTCTCGTAGCTCTTCACTTGCCAAGTTATGACAAATTCCTCCATCGATGATAACCTTTACGGAGCGTCCATTGATGCCGGCCTTGGTATGGAAGATGTGACATCGTTGATCGTCATCTTGTTGATGTTGGAGTGTCAAGACCTTGGAGACAATGAGATTGGGACTCGAGTCATTGTTGCAAAACACTTGATGGTCTTCATCTTCATTCACTTGGAGATGCATAGCCACATGTTCAAGGGCTTCCATCTAATCGTCGCTCATTGAGTCATAGGATCTGTCATCATTGATGATCATTGTGCGAACGCTCTTGCACTCAAATGGCTTGTGGCCTCGTCCTTGGCATTTGAAACACTTGATGGAACTTGTCTTGGAGTTGTCCTTGGTTGGAGTTGTAGATGATGAAGCTCTTGGCTTGAAGTTGTTCGTAGAAGGTGGACGACATGATGTAGTCGCATTCTTGTAACTTGACTTGTCACCGAAGCTTGTAGATGGCTTGGTAGAGGTAGGAGGAGTCGAAGTCGTTGATGCTTTGTTGTAGGAGCCGTAGTTCTTGGAGTTGAACTTGGAGTACTTGTAGTTCTCTTGAACTTGTCGCTCCGCCTTGGTTGCTTGGTGTACTAGCTCGAGGAGATTTGTATATGGTTGAAAGTCCGCAATCTTCTTGATAGGATAGTTGAGTCCATTCAAGAATCTCGCCATCGTTTGCTCTTCATCTTCCGTGATGTTGGCTCTTATCATGGCAATCTCCATCTCCTTGTAGTACTCTTCAACGGACTTGGTACCTTGCTTGAGGAGTTGTAGCTTCTTGAACAAGTCACGGTTGTAGTGTGTTGGCACGAAATGTGCTCTCATGACTTCCTTCATTTGAGTACAAGTAGTGATAGGTGGTTTGCCTTTTGCTTCTCTTCTCTCGATGATTTGCTCCCACCAAATGAGAACATAGTTTTGGAACTCAAGGGATGCCATTGCAATCTTCTTTTCTTCATCAAAGTTGTGTAGGCGAAAGATCTTATCAACTTTCAATGCCCATGATAGGTAGTCTTCGGGATCAATGCTTCCGGAAAACTTTGGCATGGTGAACTTAAGCTTGCCATAGCGATGCTCTTCATTGTTTGCTTGCCTATTGTGAGGGCGTTCTTGATTTGGACGGTTGTCAACCTCATGTTGCTCTTGGTGGAGTTGATGTACATTGTCATATTGTTCTTGCCGAGCTTGTGGTTCTAGGTGAGCTTGTTGCTCTTGTCGCACTTAAGGAGGAACTTCTTGTTGCATTCTTGCTTGGTGGCGCCTCTCTTGCATCTCATCTCGAAGGAACTCCTCTTCTTGACGAGTGTCTTGATTGCGAGTTGCCACATTGCGATGTGAATCACGTAATGCTCGTTGCGCCTCGAGAGCTTGAGCTTCTCGGCGTTGTTGTGCTTGACATTGAGCCTCGGCATCTTGCTCTTCTTGGTGTTGACGTGCTCGCTCTTGTTGTTGTTGTTGGCATAGTCGTTGTCGTTCTTGTACTTGCTCAAGTGTATCTTGGTTGTGACGATGTCGACTTTCTTGCTCTTCAAATAGCTCTTGTGAACTCTTGTCATGAAGGGGGTTCCGGTTGTCATGTCGAGCTTGACGTGCGGCATGAAGAAGAGTGTTCGATGTAGGTGTACTTGAGCCGGACGTGTAGTCGGTATGACGACTTGAGCGGCTTCGTCTTTGAGAAGATGTGGATGAGGAGCGTCGGTTGACTATCAAAGTCGGTAGCTCGTCGAATTGGGTAGACATGTTGGTGTTGATGATGTCGAATTGCTCTCTTGTTTGTGCTTCAAATTGTCGCGTGTCGGCGGTGACTTTCTCAATTCGTTCTTGCATAGCTTCAGTCTCTTGATGTAGAGCTCGTTGGACATCGAAGAGATGTAGTTTGCTGACGTAGTTTTTCGATTCTTCAGGATCATCAAAGAGCGGGTTCGTAGATGTACTTGGCCTATCCATCATTGAAAGCAAGAATGTGAGTGGGAGAAAGGAGAAGACAATACCAAATGTACCTTGACCGAAGTTTAAAATGGATCAATGATCACTCAATAATGTAACCCGGAAATAGCACTATTGGTACTACTTCTCGTCGATTCTCACACTTACACAAGTAAAGCTTTGAGAGGAGTTTGGTTAGGATGGTGGCCCAAATTCAATGCAATTGTCAAAGAGACTCAATGATGTTGAATATGATTCACAATTTGCTCATGCAACAAGTAGATCACAAGCAATAGGTAGCACACGGAACACACACACGGATAGATAAATGTGGTTGTGCAACCAAGGGTGAGCGAAAATGTGGAAACCACATAAAATGTTCTTGTTGCACAATACTAGAGAGACGCTAACCGATTGCTTAATAGGCGGATACGCACTTGTGCACGACCTATAAGAGGCAAAACGTCACGACTTCCTATCACAAGTATGCTATGAGTGTATGATGTGCCGATGCTTGAGCAGAAGATGATGTATTGCTATCTCATATGATCTTTTTGATGCAAGGCGTTTGATGCTATTGTTCTTTTGCTTATAAGCTTTGGATGGCTCTTTTGCTTAAAAGCTTGTGAGCTCTTTCTTTGGCCACTTATGCATGCTTCTCGTATCAAGATCGCTATTGTGTATGCGGAACACCCTTGTGTCACACGGAGATATGATGATGTAGTATGCAATATCTATGACTATCTCTAATGTGCACAAGTGTCGTGGCCCGGCAATACTCAAATGGCTAGTCACGATGGGAAAGCTACGCAAAATGGTCTATACGGTGACAATGCAATTGCAAGGCAGAATGACAAGGTGTCGTCGATGTTACCGTCCGTGTCGAGGTTGAGAGGTGGTTATGTCGATGTCGTTTCGTTCCAAGATAGCCGAAACACACAAGGAAACGGGTAAACCACAACTCAAATGATCCAAGACAAAAGGGGTAAGACCGTAATGATGTTGGTTAGGCAAAGGTGGTAGTGGTATGGTATATGTGGGTTTATGCAAGGGTAAGCGGTTGCTGAAGGTGGAACGAACACTACGGAAATCCAGTTTCGTCAGGGTTTAGCGGACGTCCGGTGGGATGCCGGTCATCCGGTCGCCGGACGTCCGGTAAGTTGGTGGACGGCCGGTGCCTGGGCGATTTCGGGCTCGGGCAAACTGCTAGGGTTCGAGGTAATCGTGGCCGAATTGGTCAAAATTGGCCGAATTCACGGGAGAAAATTGGGGAAACGATAGGGGACATCTAGATCCACTCATGGCACAGCAAATCCATGGAACAAATTCAACAAAATCTCGTCAAATCAACAGATCACAAAAAAAATTGGGGCTATTTTTGGTGGGGAATTTTCGAAATTGGGATGAACACAACAAAAACAAGCTAGAAAACACGGGTAGGGGCTCCAATTTTTCGTGAGAAACCGTGGCTCTTGATACCATATGATGCGGGGTCAACCCGTTCTAGGCTGATCTTTCACGAAGAGGAGGGAAATCAACTATGAACACGAAGAACACAAAGGGAAACACGGTGAAAAACACAAGAGGAACACTCAAATCAACATGAAGATGGTCACACAAGTGCTAGATCCACGATACATAAAGAGATACACGATCCACGGTCAACAACGGATGATACAAGGTAGTCTTCTCCGGAAGGAGGTCTTGAGGGTATCCCGTAGGATCTTCTCCGAAGTGGAGGTCTTGAATCCGTGTGGATCTTCTCCGTAGAGGGGCCGCAGTCACTCTCGAGGAGATGAACCACTAGTCGATGAGCAAAGCTCTAGGGTTTTGACCTATCACAATGCTACCCTAGAAAAGAGAAAGTCAAAGGGTATATATAGTCTAGGGGCGAGGGGGTACATGGGCTTCGGCCCTTCACTGCACGCAGGCACACGGGTCGGACGTCCGCTTGGTCTCCGGATGTCCGGTGGCTAGGGAGGGGCCGAACGTCCGGTGCGCCTCGGATTTTCGGTAATATTCCCCGATTTCGGTTCTGTGATGGATGTCACGGACGTCCGATGGCTTCCGGTCGTCCGATCGTCTAGGAGTCGTCGGACGTCCGGTGTCTGTCGGTCGTCCGGAGCCTGGAGTGGACCTGTCGTCTGGTAAGGGCCGGACATCCGGTGCGTGTAGCATCTTCAGCAGCACTTCTTCTTGTTCCTTGCACTTGTTGATCCCTCCACCTTGTCCAACGTGTAGAGCTATTCCGTGGCCTTCATCCAAGTATCTGAATATGCATAGAGTTTCCGATGAAGGTAGAAGCCATGTCTCATGTCAATCGAAAGGGAGTTGAAAGAGGAGTGAATTCACCTCGACTTCGAGAGCTCTAGCACGGGCTCGTGTCATTGGTCCTTTGGGCACTTGGTGAGGCGACGATAGGTCCATGTGGATGACCTTGGGATGCTCCGCATCATCTTCCCCTAGGAGCATGCGTTGAATACTTTGTTTTGATAACTAGTAGATTTTGCAATAAGTATATGAGTTCTTTATGACTAATGTTGAGTCCATGGATTATACGCACTCTCACCCTTCCACCATTGCTAGCCTCTCTTGTATCGCACAATTTTCGCCGGTACCTTACACCCACCATATACCTTCCTCAAAATAGCCACCATACCTACCTATTATGGCATTTCCATATCCATTCCGAGATATATTGCCATGCAACTTTCCACCGTTCTGTTTATTATGACATGCTTCATCATTGTCATATTGCCATGCATGATCATGTAGCTGACATCGTATTTGTGGCTAGGCTACCATTCATAATTTTCATACATGTCACTCTTGATTCATTGCACATCCCGGTACACAGCCAGAGGCATTCACATAGAGTCATATTTTGTTCTAGCTTCGAGTTGTAAGTAAATAAAAGTGTGATGATCTTCATTACTAGAGCAGTGTCCTAGTGAGGAAAGGATGATGGAGACTATGATTCCCCCACAAGTCAGGATGAGACTCCGGATGAAAGAAAAAAAAAAGAAAAAAAGAGGCCATAAAAAAGGAAAAAAGAGAAAAGGCCCAAAGAAAAAAAGAAAAAAATGAGAGAAAAAGAGAGAAGGGACAATGTTACTATCATTTTTCCACACTTGTGCTTCAAAGTAGCACCATGATCTTCATGATAGAGAGTCTCTTGTTTTGTCACTTTCATATACTAGTGGGAATTTTTATTATAGAACTGGTCTTGTATATTCCAATGATGGGCTTCCTCAAATGCCCTAGGTCTTCGTGAGCAAGCGAGTTGGATGCACACCCACTTAGTTTCCCTTATTGAGCTTTCATATACCTATAGCTCTAGTGCATCCGTTGCATGGCAATCCCTACTCACTCACATCGATATCTATTGATGGGCATCTCCATAGCCCATTGATACGCCTAGTTGATGTGAGACTATCTTCCTCTTTTTTCTTCTCCACAACCACCACTCCATTCCACCTATAGTGCTATATCCATGGCTCACGCTCATGAATTGCGTGAAAGTTGAAAAGTTTGAAAAAATTGAAGTGTAAAACAATTGCTTGGCTGAAACCGGGATTGTGCATGATTTAAATATTTCGTGTGATGAAGATAGAGCATAGCCAGACTATATGATTTTGTAGGGATAACATTCTTTGGCCATGTTATTTTGAGAAGACATAATTGCTTTGTTAGTATGCTTGAAGTATTATTATTCTCATGTCAATATAGACTTTTGTCTTGAATCTTTCGGATCTGAACATTCATGCCACAATAAAGAAAAATACATTGAGAATTATGTTGGGTAGCATTCCACATCAACAATTCTGTTTTTATCATTTACCTACTCGAGGACGAGCAGGAATTAAGCTTGGGGATGCTTGATACGTATCCAACGTATCTATAATTTTTTATTGTTCCATGCTATTATATATTCTATTTTGGATGTTTAATGGGCTTTATTATACACTTTTATATTATTTTTGGGACTAACCTACTAACCCAAGGCCCAGTGCAAATTGTTGTTTTTTGCCTATTTCAGTGTTTCGCAGAAAAGGAATATCAAATGGAGTCCAAACGGAATGAAACCTTCGGGAAAGTTATTTTTGGAACAATGTCAACGCAGAAGACTTGGATTACACTCCAGGAAGCGAGAGAGGCGTCCACGAGGGCAGGGGCATGCCCAGGGGGGTAGGCGCGCCCCCCACCCTCATGGGCCCCCTATTTCTTCCTTGACGTCCCTCTTCCTCCCATATATACCTGCGTACCCTGGAACTACTGAGGAGCACCACGAAACCCTAATTCCACCGCCGCAACCTTCTATACCCTTGAGATCCCATCTTGGGGCCTGTTCTGGAGCTCCACCGGAGGGGGCATCGATCACGAAGGGCTTGTACATCAACACCATAGCCTCTCCAATGAGTTGTGAGTAGTTTACCACAAACCTTTGGGTCCATAGTTATTAACTAGATGGCTTCTTCTCTCTCTTTGGATCTCAATACAAATTTCTCCTCGATCTTCAAGGAGATCTATTCGATGTAATTCTTTTTGCGGTATGTTTATCGATATCCGATGAATTGTGGGTTTATGATCAAGATTATCTATGAACAATATTGGATTCTTTTCTGAAATCTTTTATGCATGATTTAAATATCTTTGCAAGTCTCTTCGAATTATCGGTTTGGTTTGGCCTACTAGATCGGTAGTTCTTGCAATGGGAGAAGTGCTTAGCTTTGGGTTCAATCTTGCGGTGTCCTTATCCAGTGACAGCAGGGGAAGCAAGGTACATATTGTATTGTTGCCATCGAGGATAAAAATATAGGGTTTATATCATATTGCTTGAGTTTATCCCCCTACATCATGTCATCTTGCTTAAGGCATTACTCTGTTCTTATGAACTTAATACTCTAGATGCATGCTGGATAGCGGTCGATGTGTGGAGTAATAGTAATAGATGCAGAATCATTTCGGTCTACTTCTCACGGACGTGATGCCTATATACAATGATCATGCCTAGATATTCTCATAACTATGTGCTTTTCTATCAATTGCTCGACAGTAATTCGTTCACCCACCGTAGAAATCCGCTATCATGAGAGAAGCCACTAGTGAAACCTATGCCCCCCGGGTCTATCTTCATCATATTAATCTTCAATCAACTATTTATCTTTACTTTACTTTTGTTTTGCAATCTTTAATTTCAATCTCTATATCAAAAATACCAAAAATATTATCTTATCATCTCTATCAGATCTCACTTTTGTGAGTGACCGAGAAGGGATTGACAACCCCTTTTATCGCATTGGCTGCAAGGTTCTTATTTGTTTGTGCAGGTACGAGGGACTCACGCATGGTCTCCTACTGGATTGATACCTTGGTTCTCAAAAACTAAGGGAAATACTTACGCTACTGTGCTGCATCACCCTTTCCTCTTCGAGGGAATACAACGCAAGCTCGAGAAGTAGCCGGTGACAATGGGGTATCATATTGATTCACTTGATGTATGTTATGGCACTCAACTTGAGGATTCCCGTGGTGACATTGGGGTAATCTATGCATAGGGGTTGATGCATGTTTTTATTATATTTTCTCCGATAGAAACTTTGGGGTCTCCTTGTAGTTCTTTGTGTGGACTGAATATTATGATCATGAAGTCGTTTGATGCATATCGTAGAATCAACTCATGGATATTTGTGGTGACATTGGAATATCTAGGTGACATTAGAGTTGGTTGATGTGTGTCATATGGTGTTATTTTAGTGCGAACTCTTGGTTAGATTGGTCGGAAAGAATAGCATTGTGTTATTTTAGTACAAACTCTGGGATAGATTGATTGGAAAGAATAGCTTTGAGGTGGTTTCGTACCCTACAAACATTTTATATCTTTTGTTCTCCGCTACTAGGAACTCGGGAGTGATTCTTTATTGCACTTTGAGGGATAATCATATGATCCAACTATGTTAGCATTGTTGAGAGATTGCACTAGTGAAAGTATGCACCCTAGGCCTCATTTTCAAGCATTGCAATACCGTTTTTGCTCACTTTTGTCACTTGCTACCTTGTTGTTTTTTATTGTTACTATTACTAAAATCAATATCTACGATCCATATTACACTTGTATCACCATCTCTTTGCGAAACTAGTGCACCTATACAATTTGCCATTGTATTGGGTGTGTTGGGGACACAAGAGACTTTTTATTATTTGGTTGCAGGGTTGTTTGAGAGAGACCATCTTCATCCTGCACCTCCCACGAATAGATAAACCTTAGGTCATCCACTTGAGGGAAAATTGCTACTGTCCTACAAAACTCTGCGCTTGGATGCCCAACACGAGTCTACAAGAATAAAGTTGTGCAGTAGACATCATTCACCCACCGCAATACTTGCTATCATGAGAGGAATCTAGTGAAACCTATGGCCCCGGGGTCTATTTTCCATCTTATAAGTTTTTGATATACTATTTTGCAATCTTTTTACTTTTCATTCTATAAACCAAAAACCCAGGAATATTTACTTTACTAGTTCATCTATCTCTATCGGATCTCACTTTTGCAAATAACCGTGACGGGATTGACAACCCCTTTATAGCGTTGGGTGCAAGTTGTTTGATTGTTTGTGCAGGTATTTGGCGATTTGTGCGCAGTCTCCTACTGGATTGATACCTTTGTTTTCAAACTAAGGGAAATACTTACTCTACTTTGCTGCATCACCCTTTTCTCTTCAAGGGCAAAATCGACGCAAGCTCAAGAGGTAGCAGGAAGAATTCCTGGCGCCGTTGCCGGGGAGATCTACGCCAAGTCAAGACCTACCAAGTACCCTTCATTAAACTTTCATCTCTCGCATTTACATTATTTGCCATTCGCCTCTCGTTTTCCTCTCCCCCACTTCTAAAACGATTTTCGAAAAGTTTTGCCTTTCCTTCGCCCTTCGTTCGTTCGTCTTCTTCGTTTGTTGATTGCCATCATGTCTGAAGTTGGGGACGTTATAGTTGAAAATCCATAGGAAGAACTTGAATCTTGTCCTTCGGACCGTAGAGAAACTCATCCTAACTACAAAACAGAAAGTTTTCGCATCGGGGGTGGAAACATTATTGGAAAAAGCATTATCCAAGAATTCTTTGATTGTACCGGACCCTTGCCTATTAATAAAAGATCTATTCTTCTTGAGACAAATTGTTATGCAGATGCTATTGTTATGCTCGTTGAGAAATTAGAAAGAAAATTTGTGCATCCTCATCCTGCTTTGCAATCGGTATTTTATGAGATTCCAAATATTAATCATCCAATAGCTAAAAAGATTGCCACTATCATCCATATGCATGAATTTGATTTTATAATACAAGAAGCTAGGGATATTTTTGCATTCTATAAAAAGGATGTCGAACACCCTCCAATTATAGATATCCTTCATGATAAAGAAACTATGCGTAGTTTGGAATCTAGAGATTATCAGTCCTATAGTGAAAATCTTAGGAGAAAAGTATCCCATGCTGAAATATCTCAATCTTTGTATCTTGAAGCCTTTGAAGAATTTGATTGGATAACTAGGGGAATTTATGTAGGATTTGATAGGAATTGGCTAAATAAAATGATGAAGGAACCTGTTAGGAACGAGCTACGTATTTTATATGATGACACACGTGGTGATGATCTTGACTATGGTTTTATGAATATTAAAATTATCAATCAAAGTCCTTTTCACGATCTAAGTTCTTCTACTAGGAGGGAAATAAAGGAAAGGATAGAATTGTTAAGACGAGTTTTGGAATAATTGATGAGAAAATATTTACATAGCGAAGATGATAATACCTAGAACCATTTGCATTTTATGCCTACCTAAGGGTGTTAAACAATAACGCTTGTTGGGAGGCAACCCAATTTTATTTTTGTTTTTTACCTTTTGCTTATATTTTTCAATAAATACACATTATTATGTCTGTAGTAATTTGGTGTTTTACTTAGTGTTTGAGCCAAGTAAGACCTTTGGGATGGCTTACGGTGATCGTTGATTTTATTTTGCTGAAAAACAGAAACTTTTGTAACCAGTGCAGAAAATTCAATAATTCACTGGAGCATCGAAACATTCTGAAATGTTTGCAAACAATTGATATACAAATTCCCCACGTCGTCCTAATTTTCCAGAATTTTTTGAGTTACAAAAGTATGCGAAGTTTCCAAATTGCTACAGACTATTCTGTTTTTGACACATTCTGTTTTCTACGTGTTGTTTGCTTATTTTGATGCATACGGCTAGTATCCGGGGGTATGAACCATGGAGAAGTTGGAATACAGTAGATATTAAACCAATATAAAATTAGAATAAGATCACAAAAGTACCTTGAGTGGTTATTTGCTTTGTTTTACTAACGGAGCTCACGAGATTTCTGTTGAGTTTTGTGTTGTGAAGTTTTCAAGTTTTGGGTAAGGATTTGATGGACTATGGAATAAAGAGTGGCAAAAGCCTAAGCTTGGGGATGTCCAAGTCACCCTAAGGTAAAATTCAAGGACGACCAAGAGCCTAAGCTTGGGGATGCCCCGGGAAGGCATCCCCACTTCCGTCTTCATTCATCGGTAACTTTACTTGAGACTATATTTTTATTCACTACATGATATGTGTTTTGCTTGGAGCATCGTGTATGATATGAGTATTTGCTTTTTAGTTTGTCACAATCACCCTTGCTGTACACACATTTTGAGAGGGACACGCTTCAATCGTGATTTATTAGAATGCTCTGTGTGCTTCACTTATATCTTTTGAGCTAGGCAATTTTGCTCTAGTGCTTCACTTATATCTTTTTAGAGCACGGCGGTGGTTTTATTTTATAGAAATTGTTGAACTCTCTTGCTTCACTTATATTATTTTGAGAGTCTCTAAAACAGCATGGTAATTAGCTTGGGTTATGAATTTAGTCCTAATATGATAGACATCCAAAGTAGGTGTAATAAAAACTTGAATATGATCAAGGTGATTGTTTTGAGATATGAGGATGGTAATATTAGAATCATGCTAGTAGTAAATTGTAGGGTAGAGAAAATAATTGTGTTAAGGTTCGTGATTCCCGTAGCATGCACGTCTGGTCTCCAAAAAGTGCAACCAAAATGAAATGCTTGTGTCTTGATTGTTCACCTTTGTGTGAAGGTTGGGGGCGCGCGATGGTTAACTCCTACCAACCTCCCCCCTAGGGGCATGCGTAGTAGTACTTTGCTTCGAGGGCTAATAAATCTTTTGCAATAAGTGTGTGAATTCTTTATGACTAATATAGAGTCCATGGATTATACGCACTCTCACCCTTCCACCTTGCTAGCCACTCTAGTGTCGCGCAACTTTCGCCGGTGCATAAAACCCTCCTTATACCTTCCTCAAAACAGCCACCATACCTACCTATTATGGCATTTCCATAGCCATTCCGAGATATATTGCCATGCAACTTCACCATTCCATTTTTTATGACACACATCTTCATTATCATATTGCATTGCATGATCATGTAGTTGACATAGTATTTGTGGCAAAGCCACCGTTCATATTTTTGATACATATCACTCTTGGTCATTGCACATCCCGGAACACCGCCGGAGGCATTCATATAGAGTCATATCTTTGTTCTAGCATCGAGTTGTAAATAAATAAAAGTGTGATGATGTAACATCCCAAATTTCCAATTTGGAATGTTACACATTAGATCATCATGCATATCATATTTTCTTGCTTTTGGTGGATCCAAGTAAATCCTACGCAACTCAAGGACCCTCGGAGAGAGTTAGGGATTTCGATATTTTCATATTTGAGGTTTCTCAAATTTTGAAAATAGGATCATTGATTTTATTTATTTTATCTTCAAGTATTTCTAGTATGAAAATATGAGATAGGGAGTAAAATGACTCTCCCAAAAATAAAGAAATACTGAGGATTTAATAAAAAAATCAAATAAGTTTTTCTTTGGAGTTTTTATTTGAATTAGGAAAAATTGCATGTTTTCAAAAATGCATTTAGTGCCAAGAAAAATGTTCATCTTGTTCTAAATATTCTATTTAGACGGTGAAAATTTGTTTTGGCAATTTTAGATTTTTATTTTATTTTCTAGGTTTTTTCGTAGCTTCGGCGTTTAAAAAAAATAGGAGACCCGTGCCCGACTGGGCCGAAGGCCCAGCCGACCCAGGCCCGCGCCGCCGGTGCCGCCTTCCTCGCGCCGCGCCGCCCGTGCCCGAGACGGACTCCACCGCCGTCAGCCGATGCCTTGCCCCCTCCTCCAAGCAGCACCCCCTCCTATAATTGTCGCCGCCCCCGCCCCCTTCTCGCCTATCCCCGCATTGCCGCACCGCCGCCGCCACCCCACGCCGCCGCCGCAGCCTCGCCGCCGCCGCAACCCCGCCCCACC